>JAWWEU010000001.1:27521267-27605421 GCA_035583155.1 Acropternis orthonyx
CGCGCGCGGGGCGCGGCCGGGGCTCCGGGGGGCGGGGCGGTGAGAGCGAAGAGGGGTCCGGGCACGGGGACCGGCGGTGGGACCGGGCAGGGACACCCGCGGGGGTACGGGGTAGAGAGACCCGCGGTGGGACTGGGGTGCAGCGCCCTGGGACGGGGGCTGAAGACGATGAAGGGTCTGAAGCATCTCTCCTGTGAGCAGAGACTGCGGGAGCGGGGCCTGTCTAGTGAAGAGAGGACTGAGAGGGGATCTCATCAATACATACAAATGCCTCAAAGGCGGGTCCCAGACGCTTTTCAGTGGTGCCCAGCGACAGGACGAAGAGCAGTGGCCGTAAACTAAAACGCAAGAAGTTTCACTTCAACACGAGGAAGAACTCCTTACGTTAAGGGTGGCAGAGCAATGGAATCGGCTGCCCAGGGAGGTCGTGGAGTCTCCCTCTCTGGAGACGTTTAAAACCCAGCTGGATGCATTCCTCTCCTATTACTTGCACCTAGTAACCTGCTCTAGGTGACCCTGGCTTGAAAGGGTGGTTGGACTAGATGATGTCCAAAGGTCCCTTCTGACCCTAACAATCCAGTGATTCTGGATTAGGATTCTGTGATTTGCCCCAGCACAGGGCCATGTAGTCACCCTGGGCACTCAGTAGGACAGGGCCCCAAGTAGGAGTGACATTCGTCTGCAGTACGTCCCTACGGAGGTGCACAGACACCTGAGGGAAGCACAGGTTACACACACCAGAGGCATTGAGCTTTGCTCCCCAGGTAAGGTTGCTGTGATTTACCTCAGGGGCTGAGCACCCTGCCCAGGGCAGCTGTCCTGGGGCAGCTGAGGGTTCACCACACATAGTCATAGACTTGTAGAATAGTTTGGGTTGGAAGGGACCTTAAAGGTCATCTATTTCCAACCCCTCTACCATGTCTAGGTACACCTCTCACTAGAGCAGGTTGCACAGAACCCCATCCTACCTGGCCTTGAACACTTCCAAGGATGAACCATCCACAACTTCTCTGGCACAAAGTGCCAAGTCTAGAGGCTTCAACTCTTGGAGCTATTCTGCTCCCTGAGCTGCTTCAAACCTGTGGGAATATTCAGGCAGAAGTGTGGTGAGAAGGGTGCAGATGAAGTAACAGATAGAAAACATATCTGAATTGCGCTTTACAAGTATTAAACGTAGCTGGTTTACCCTGCTCAGCCATGGTTTGCTGCCTTCATTCCCTCACAAGGCAGGGCTCCTCAGTCTGTACAGTGTTTAATGAAAAATCAAAAAGAAAGGGCGGGGAAAGGCCTGGGCAAGGTAGCTGCAGGAGGAACCGGGTTCAGAGGAGTTCCTGTAACAAAAGCAGGTCCATAAGTTTGGGAGACAAGTTACACCTGAAGCTCTTTTCAAAGTAGGGTGTTTTCCACATTTTAAATATTTTACAACATCACTGGAAACTTGGATACTCCCAGATTATGGAGAGCGGAGTCTGTTCAGCAAACCTGGCAGACAAGTCTGAATCAGAGCCAAGGAAACAATAAAGGCAGGGGAGAGGACAGGTCAGTTCCGCCTGCTGAAGTGAAGCTGGCTGGGCTAGAGAGGACTTCTGAGGTGTAAGGCAGCGTTCCCATATTGGGGTAGGAGTGACAGGATGAGAACTGAACTGAAACAGTAGGCAGCAGCTCCCGGTGGGAAACCTTCCTCTTCAGATAAGCTCCAGAAATGTGTAAATAGAAAGTAAAGGTGTGAAAAGAAAGTGGGAGAGAAAGTACTGAGGCATGTGTCCTGAAGGTAGACAGAGCAGGCACAGAGCCAAGAGTGGTTTCTACTACCACAAATGCCTCCAATTGCCCATGAGTGGGGTTCCCTTCATCCCAGTCACAGCAGCTGCTGGTATCTGAGCAATGCAGGCTTGATAACAGTAACACCAGGCATTTAGGCCTGTTTTCAGGCTTATACTTTGCTTTGAATGTTTTCAAGCTTTGGGGAGTTCAGAGCTTGGTGTGCTATGGAAACTAAGCCCTCAAGAAAGGTTAATTTGGGAGGATTCCAGGGAAGGAATGCAGCTGAGCTAACAAAAAGTACTCTGATGGTCAATCTAGTAGCACAGGTGTGGGTGCGTCAAAAAAATCCAGATTAATGAACACTTAAGGTCAGTCAAGTTAGCTGAAGCTAACTGATCAAGGTAAAGGAGACCTAGAAAGATTAACTCTTCTACTCTGATCACTCCTTATGTCCTCACAATCAAGCTATGAATTCCACCTTGCTGGATCTTATTCCATAACATATCAGAGATAATGGTCTTTCCCATCTGTCCACCCAGCTAAACTCTTCCACCAACTTACATTTTGCTTCCTCTTCTCTGTTTTTTACAAAGAGGACCCATGACAACCCCATGCAGCAGACAGCTGGACCCTGCTCATCTAGTCTTGCATTAGTGAAAAGCGGAGTAAAGCAAACTCTGCCACGAGGTGATAAAAATCAAAGAGCCAGTGTGGGACAGAGACACCAAAGAGAGGGCATATGTGAAAAGGATTATATTTTCAATGCTACTACAATGCATTCCAGCCAGTATGGTAACTAAAACAAATATTTATGTTGTTACTACAGGATGAACATGCATCAACTGGTCTGTTGGCCATTTCAGCTGTCTTCTGGTTTTGATCTGGTAAACTAAAGTATCTTCAAATATGTTCATGCTTTCACTTGTTAAATTGCTTCTACACACAGTCTGGAAAACAAAGATCAGTCCATGAAGATTTTTGTTCTTCAGTCTTTTTGCCCTTTGCTTCACTCTTCTCTGCCAACAGCTAGTTTTTATTTTGCTTTAGAAGACTGAGAAGAAGCTTCCAATTTCTTTATAAAATGTTTCTTTGTGTTCAGCTCATTGCAAGAAAGTGACATTTCTGTAGGTTTTGTTATGATGACCTTTCCAAATTCTAAAGCATCTGTGTCGAAACCATGATGAAGTTTTGTATTTCTACAATTTTGTGCTTGTTTTGCCTTTCCTACTTTTTACCAAAGTCTAATAGTAATTTTTCATCCTTTGGTTCTGTCATACTGGGTAATATGCATATCCCTGTAAGTCTGCCAGTGATTTTCCACGCTGCAGTGGTGTTACTCTGTAGCTGAACAGCATTATATATAGAACTATATTGAATTAGTTGGGATTTGGGAGCCTGTGCTACACTATACAGATTCTGCATCTATTGGTGCTTTATCAGAGATGCCCAGAACATTCTCTGAATTGTCCTGAGATGAAACCTAAAGATTTTCACAAGAATCAGGAATTTCCTGTACTCACTGCCTTGACTTTGATCAATTGCTAATGTAACTGGGAAGTTGAGGTCCAAAAGTGCTTGATCATCAGCACAAAAGTCACTGTATTTCCACAAGCCAACATTTCTGGAAAGCTATTAGGGTAGCTTATATTTTTCAAAGGTAGACAAAGTAAGTCCTGTAGAAGTACAGATCCATATCAACATATTAGTTCTTTCTTTTTTAAATGACCACAGTGATCCTTTCTAGCATCACAATTTGGGCACACAGCCTGGATTCATTGTTTGTAAAGCCTCTTCTTCAGTTTTCTTCCAAACACTGTCCAGTCTTTCCTGTGGCCCCCAGGATCCATGGGAAGTCTTATGCAGCTTGAAACAACCTTCCTATCCTCTTGGGCCCAGTGTTGACTGAGGTCCCAAGAGCACATTCTTTACAAAATCCAGTCTCTGGTGCCTCCTGTATCTTTGTCTTTATGTTTCTCCTTCCGTCCTTCCAATTGTTACTTCCTTGGAAGAGACTTCACCCACAGCCAAGCTTTGCCACAAAACTTTGGTCTTTGGCACATTGCCCCGCTCTCTATATACCTCCTTCCTGTGTTGCTGAATGTCTGTAAACATACATTTTACTATTATTTCTATGTGGACAACTCACAAATCAACCTTTCCAATTCACATCCCATTTTATTCCAAACAACCCTTACCCCTAGAACTATTGGAGGAAGGCTAGCCTTGCTCATCCTTACCTTGGCTATAACAGGATGGTTACTACTGTCCAAATCTTTTTCTCCTCCTTCCTTTTTCAATCAAGGTGGAGAACACAATCTTTTCCTACTTCAGACCAATACCCCATGCATGTTCCTCTGCTCTGAATTCTCCTTACATCCTCACATCCACATACTGAATCACACCTTGTTGAGATTTTTCTGTGTAACGTATCAAAGATGGGGACTTTCTGATCCGTCACCTCAGTCAAACTATTCCACTTAGGCATTGTCTTGCTTCCTTCTCTCTGGTTCTCACAAAGACAATATTGCACTTTTCATAGTGCATTCCAAGTCCATTCAAAGTGCTTCCAGAGATTTCTTTTGTGAGTGATTGCCCTTGCTGTGTCACTTCAAGCTTTGCATCTTCCCAATCTTTCCTGACATGCCTTCCCCCTCTCCCAGCATCTCTGCTTCATCACTAAGACACCAGCTCCTCCTACACCCAGCTGGCCTATAATATCAGCCTCCAGCACCTATTTATTAGTGTTTCAAGTACTTCCATGCTTTCTTCTGTGCTTCCCTAAGGCGTGAAAGGACTTGCACATCAAAAAGAAATTTGGGAACCATGAAAGAGTATTAGACTACACCAGAAAACTTGCAGCTATGAAAACTGAACTTACTCATTGCAACTTCTCTACAGAGACACAAAATGGGCATAAATATCAGATTGTAAAAGAAAACTTGTTATCTATGAGTATGTATTGAAATCAGCAGCAGCACTGTCATTCTTTGGCTGAAAAGTGAAAATAAGTTTGCCAAGGATGGTCAGAAAAAGGACCAAGAGCTGCATAGCTTCAAGACCTTGAAACCAAATAGTTGCCTGTAGCGTGCACTGGGAGGACCATCTCTGAATTATTGCAGCTTGTTAAATGCACGGCAGAGATTGTGTAACAAGTTAAATATATCATCTGCGTAGTGGTCTGGGTTTGCATACGGTCGGACTTGATGACTGAGGTTGTCCCTGGAAAGAAAAATCAAGGTGATCATTCAGATGGACACAAATCTCACACATTTGATGTTTTCTATCCTAGCACAACCTGCTTTAAACCAAAAACAGGATTTATGCCCCATTTGTGCAATCATAAAAATAGAGCTACTAAGACATTTTTATGATAATAGAGATGAGAAATTTCTAAGTAAATAAATTATAGCTTCCAGTTGCCATAAGTTTATTACAGAAATAAGTCGAGATAAAGATTTTCAACATTATAAAAAACAAGTCAGAGTCCTCTTCAAAACATAATTAAAAAAACCCCATTGCCACGGGCATACTGAGATGGACAACATTTAACAGTGGCAGATCAATCAGTGCTTGAAAGGGTCATGGTTTTCTTAAAATTCCAGCCCTAGTCTGTTGAGCACTACAGGGGAATGTGAAAATCTAGTTCATATTTCATAGTGAGGCATTCTTCCATTCTGGAGAGGGCAGATTAAAATTTGGCTGGAAAAGAGAGAGATTCACTCCCTTACAGCTGTGTTTTGGAATATCTGCATGTCCCTGTTCCTCTGCATAGATCTTCATGCCTGTCTCAATGAGCCTCCCTGCAGGCATATGGGCCCAACTGCACTGATTACTTTGCAGAACTGGGGGTTAGAAATTACAAAGCCACATGCTTTATAATTGCAAACTCACTAACTTATCCAGGTCTCGTTCAACGATCTTCTCCTTCCCAGCAGGGCCCATCTGTCACCATTTCACTAACTCCATATTTTAATGAGATCCAATTTCATTCTTTGCTTTTGAGTGATTTTATTCTGTATCTGTACATTCAAAGAAAAAAATATATTTTCTATTAAAAGAAAGTCAGTCATAAATATGTAGAAAACTGAAGGGCCCCAGCATATATTGCCATTTAACATTTTATCACTGTGCTGTTGATAGTTTTGCATTATCTTCATTCAATGCTAAAACAGCAATTAAAAGATGTTTTGCTTTAGAAGGAAAGAAAACATGAAGAAAAGATGGACATTCAAGGATAAACTGCCTTAGAACTACAACAAGCTGATAAGAAAGTCCTTTGGAAGCCTAATCTTCTGGTAAAATGTTCTCATTCAGCTCATGCTGCTGAATCAGACTTGAACCATTCTGGTCTTAAGGGAAAATATACCACTCGATATAAAATAGCAGCATCAGCTCTCACTTTATTAGCTATCTGCATTAGCCCAGGCACAGGTTCAGAGAGAAGAAAGGCTCTACACAAACTAACTGGGATCTCCTAGGCTAGCTCAAGCGTGAGGGTGAAGTTGAAGGCATCAAGACAAATTGACCAGACAGAATAGCTGTCATTTTGCAGGATATATGAAGTTCATGTAACAATGCTCCTTTGTTCCAAATGAACCAAAAAAACCAGACCAGGAGCACTATCATCAGCAACAGAGCGCAAATGCATGACTATGTTGCATGGATGCAATGCTCAGCCAACAAATTCCTGTCAGACTGTTGTCTGTCCTGCACTTACCTAGTTAGCTGCAGAGTGATGTGGAGCAGGGAAAGCTGCGCTGCTGTGTCCCAAGCATTGTGCTCATCCTTCCTGCCTTGTGAAGCCACCAGGGTGCCTGTCAGGATTGGAAACACTAACACAGGGATTTTCCATCCACTTTTGTGCAGGTTTAGAGTTAAGCCAGTGGAACTGCTTTCCATGAAAGATTTTATTCATCATCCAAACACAAGGCTTCCTTTTGGTTTGTTAGTCTACCCATTATGCTTTTCAGTAATTCTCCCTCTCATTTATCTAGTACTGTCTCCCTCTCTCCCATCATTCCCTCCAAGTCATCTAAAGTCACCCAGACCTCAGGTGGCCACTGTTCTTCCTACCCACAGTCCCTGAGCTGAGCTTGTACTTGGGTCTGTAATTACAGAGACCCAAATACCAGCCAAGCACTGCAGGACCTCCCTGCAGAAGCTACAATGGAAATTTATCCAGCAAAGGCCCTACACTGTGTCTCCAAAGTGCCTTTAGTTAGGAGCTAGGATATGCCTCATGCACTTTCTAATGGCCCCCCTCCCACCGCATGAGGTTTGCTAGCCACAAATCCCAGCGGATTCCTGCCTGTGTTCCAGCTGTGCCATGTGAGGCTGAGTGGCCTCCCACTGCTGGTCTGGGATTTCCCAGATGTACATAGAGGTGGCTGAGTAGTAAGCCTGAACTTTTTGATCATACTGCATTTATTAAGGTCTGGATCAAAGTCGTAAACATACAATGAACACAGCATTTGCTCAAAATGCTGGTCAGACTCCAGTGGCTGAATAGCAGACAGATGGTAATTGAGTCCAGTGCATCCTCATGGCATCAGCTCTACTTGACAGGTATACAGCAGTTGTGTTAGGTGTGTCTGAAACTGCTGTGACATCTAGATACACAGCCCCCCCAGCTGGAATAACTATGCAGAAGACTTGCAGCCACTTGAATCTACTAGATACACTTTAAAATCCTCCAGTTCCAGCAAGTTTGAAATTCTGAGTACCAAAACTGAGCTTTTCTAGTGGAATTTAGGCATGGGACAACAGGCGAGGACAAAAGGTGTTTCTGTTTTTACTGGTTGTGATGACCAGTGTTGCCGCTGCTGGTGGAAAGGCCCAGAGATGAGACTCTAAACTTCTGCTCTACTGTGTCTGTGGTTATATACCTTCACCATTGTTATGTATTTTCTTCTTTTTCCTTCCAGAAACACACATGTGTGAGCACACGCTGAAAGTAAAGAATACAGAGCTGTCTCCCCTCAGGAAGAATGAAGCCAGCTTCATCCCTTCTCTCTAAGCATGAATAAAAATCTGCTGATCTTACTTGGACATCTTCAGAGCTTTACAGCTAGTCCTTTCATGCCTCGAAGAGCCTATCCAGCCTCCCTATAAATGCTGCAATGGAAGTTTATGTTCCATCCAATAGGTAAATAACTGCTGACAGGCTATTGTGTTGTACCATTGCTAGATTTTCACATACTCCTTCATGGATAGAGGCAGAGACTAAAGCCAGGATGAAAGATAGCAGCATGGATGCTATTCTTACTGTTTGTAGTTTCCTTTTGGTTAACTGAAATTTGTATATAATAAGACTTGAATGAAATGGAGTCCTTAAAGTGGAAATCACAAGTCCCAGTAAATACAGAAAAAAGAACAAGACACTGGAAGATGGTGCCAGGTCCTGCCTTTGAGTCATAAAAAAACCATGCAACACTATAGGCTTGGGGAAGAGTGGCTGAAAAGCTGCCTGGCAGAGAAGGATCTGAAGGTGCTGGTCAACAGCAGCTAAACATGCGTCAGCAGTGTGCCCAGGTGGCCAAGAAGGCCAATGGCATCCTGGCCTGTGGGGTGGCACCATGTAAATAGCATGGCAGCTTTAAAAATTTTGAGACATGATGATGAAATCCTGAAAAAGCTCAGATTCAACCAGCACTTTCATTTGGGCAAGAAAAAGAGAGGACAATTAAAGAAATGGTACTGGTTTGGGGAGTATTGGTTGCTTTTTTTATAGGGAGATAAAAGGGAAGACTTTTGAAATGCTGATGCAAAGGTAGGACGAACGTTGTGTCTATAGAAATAAATGTTACCCATTTTCTCACAGAGTTCAGAATAAAAAGAGGAAGTAGAATTTCCCCACACACACCCTGAAGGGTTTTGTTGTGGGATGTTTGGAGGGGTTTTTTTCGTTTGGTTTGGTTTAATCAGAACTATGCATTAATGATCAGGAACTTGTGATTCATTAAAAAGGAATATCTGATTGACCTCTAAATCAAAATCCCAAAGGCCTTTAAAAAGCACAGATTACATGATACTAAGCAATCCATTTTAAACTATTCCAGTAAAGACTAGAAAAAACAAAAAAACAAAACAAATAAACATGCCAAACAACATCAGCAAAAAAGCAGCTGGCAGGTGTAATAGGAAATGTCCAAATACCAGCAGTTGTAGTGATGATCTCAACTAGTTCACAAAGATATACACACAAGGCAGGAAAATATGTGGGTTAAAGATGGAATGACTGAGAATAAGGTGTGAGCAGGAGAAAGGGGGAAGGTGCAATTTCTGAGAATACCTAATAAAATCAGGCACAAATGATTCATATTCTAATATATGGAACAGACAGAACACCAACAAGGAAAGTGAAAGCAGAAATAGAAATAACTGAAACAAAATTATTTAGACATGGAACAATCTTGAAATGTCAAAGAGTGAAATGCCACACTGGGGGAGAAATTCCAGAACAGAGTATCTGGGCAGCATCAATTCAGAGAAAAGGCAGAATGGTGAGATAAGGGCACGGGGATATACCCAAACAACCAGCAAGTTTCCACCAAAATCTCAGGGGGAACACATGTTTGGCCTTAACAAGGTGTATGCAACTACAGAGAATCAGCTTCCTTAACAAACTTGACCCAGATCTGAGCAAGCCGCTTGCATCACACAGCTGTGTTTGCAGGAAAGAGATGTCTCTCAGAGACAAAAGAATATTTATAGAAGGCCTTAGAGATCACTATAACTTGCACATTTTTTACAATACTAAAGACTTGTTCTTCTGATATGTTTGATAGATACTGCCTCATGAAACTCTTTCGTAGCATCCTCTGCAGCTGTGATATTTCTATCCAGACACAAGGACCTGACTAGATATTTCCAGGCCTGCTTTCTACCTCATGCTTGCTCCTACTCTGCCTGCTTTTGCACACAGGAGCAATTCTGGCAAAAAGCCTGTGGCTAAACTGACACCCTCCCCAGCCCATCATTCTCCCATCATTAGGTCTATGAACTTCTCAATTTATCAGCTACATTTCTAGGAGTTTATGACATCTCATAGCTACATTTTCTGCCTCCTTTGTGGTGTATATGACTCAATCCAGGCTGCACCTACATCTCAGTATGTAAGGATGTTCCAGAAATTCATTCTTCAGTGTTTAAAATCTTGTAGCATCTGTTTTGAATTTGGTTGGACTAATTTATAGCCATTCATTTTTGCTCAAATGCTACTGTTAAAGTACCAGCACTCAGGTTTTATGATTTCTTTTTATGAAGACTTTGAAATTTAGTTTTGGCTGAATTTTTCTCATGGCAGAGATTCAGAGATTGTTCGTGGATATCCCATAATAAATACTGCAAGTGTCTCTAACATTTAGTGTAGAACTGTGCCTGGAATATTTCTGTTTATGCTATTTCACTTTTTTTTTTTTTAATGTCTATTTACCTAATTACCAACAGATAGAAGAAATTTACTGTTTACATTAGACAGAAGGCTTTTAAATACAGCTTATAGTACTAAACTTCATGTGCAGCTAATAACAACACATAAATCTTAGATGTTCTCTGTCATCATCTACACTTCATATCCCTCACAGACATTATTTAACAATTGAAATGTATTAGGAAAATAATTAGATGCACTTTTAAAGTAATCTTAAGGTACACAGGCATATAACAGTCTTGGCATGGACCCTGGGAAGCAAAGGAGTGAAAAGTTAGGGCAAGCAGCCTGCTTCCATCCTCCACACTTAACCCAAAGGGATGTGCATTGTAAAAGTTACCTTCTGAATTAGCAGCTCAGCTTCCCAACTTCATTTGCCTGGGGACCCCCATTCCCTGTCACACCAGCACACCCCACCCCCACAGCACAGCACCAAATAGCCACACAGCCAGTCACAGACAATCCTTTAGTCCCACTCCCCTTTTTGTCAGCTCATTCTTTTCCTAAAAATGTGCTGGCACTGCTGCACTCTTCAGTCCCTGACACGAAGTGTGATTAATGACAGTTCTTAAAAACTACAAATGCCTTTTTTGTCAGCATGGCCAACAACTAGCGTTTCATATGCTAGCAGCTTCATCAGTCTTCAGGCAGGAAACAAATCATGACACATTCCCCACAGGTCAGAATAAATGTTCCACTGTGGTACTTCTTTATCATTACTGAAAGAGAAATGCACCTACGAAGAAAGCACCCAAGATTCATTCTGAAAAAATCCTTCAAAAATTCCCTTTAGTCTGCCTCTGCTGAGTGCTCCTGGATACTAGTTGTGGGAAACAGAGAAACATGTGCCTACACTGAGCCCTTTTTTGGAAAAAAGAAACAAAAAAAAGTCGAAAAATTGAGATTAAACAAAAGATACATCATCTATAAGGTAGTTTTATTGAATCAGTAGTGGTCATTTTGGTTAAGATAAATAAGGGTTTAAATTCTAATCTCTTGTTGTAATTACACATAATTGTCTTCTGACAAAAATTTCCCATGCCTGGTTTATCCAGTTGCTGAATTTCCTGCTGTTAAGTTAAGCAAAACCAGTTTCAGCCTCGTTCACCAGGAAAACAGGGGGAATTCCTGTTGTGTTACAAGCTTATCTCCAAACCATCTCAAACTTGAACAATGAGTCGAAAAAGAAAAGTTCTGACTTAAATAAGTGATGAGACCGTGAAAATATCTTGCTGGGTGCACGAAAATATCTTGCTGGGGCATTCCTGCTATAGCCAGAAAGGATACAAAATGGCATTCCCACCCAAGAGAAGCCAGCCCGTGGTTATCAGACCCTCTGTCCTGATTTGCATGAAGTTCCTCTGAGCTATTTGTCCACAACCATCAGCCAAAGTCTTCCACTCTTTTGCTGAGAAAGTGGACATTTTCTCTCAAAATCATCTGGGGGAAGAAGCTGTGGTCCATTTTACCTCTGTTCTTGTGCTAGAATTATCACAATGAGGGTCCTTAGGCTCTTCACAATTGCTCATATTGCACATAAATCTGCACCACAACACAGTCCTGTTGAGCAAACCCCCACCTCCCAGTGTGTGCTCACTCACAGCATGGCTGCCCAAAAGGATTTTCAAAGGAATCCACACCACGCAGCCCATGACAAGCCCACTGTGCAGCTGATACTGAGTAACAACCCACAGTGGCTTCTGCTTTGCAAACAGATACTGGGAGCCATCCTTTAGCCAGTTATTAATCCAATTAATGTGGTCTGTCTTCTCATTGCACTGTGCAAAGTTTTTGATCAGTGCAATGAGGTACTAAATCAACTGCCTTATAAACATCTGTATATACTGTATCAATGTTGTTGTCTTAGTCACACTATCTTGCTGTCTTCCCAGCACAACTGTTTGATCTGACTCATTTCCCTAAGAATATACTAACTGACATTAATTATAATCTTACCCTTCAGGTCTTTCTCAGCTAATCCCTTAAGCACTTTTCCCTTATTTTACCATGACTGAATCAGGCTAACTAACTTATAATTAGCAGTATCATTCTCATTCTCTGAATATTGACACAATATTATCACTAAGACATGTTTTTCTGGGTTTTTTCCCATCATTTCTATATTTGTTAAAAATTATTAGAGGTGCAGAAGTCATGTTGGCCAATACTTTCATGACTCATAGAAGCAAATAATTTGGACCTGCAGGTTTATCAGTCTTGGCCTGTTACTTAACATGCCAGTAATCAGTGGGTCAGAACATAGTTCATTTGACATACATGTAATGTATCACTCTGATTTCTTCCAAATATAGTAAAGAAATTATTATTCTGTCTTCTCAGCACCATTAGAAGAAGTTTTATCAGCTGCATTTAGCTATGGCCAAAAATCTCTGGGGTTTGAGGGGGGTTTTTGTTGCTGTTGTTTTTTCTGTGGTGGTTTGTTTGTTTGTTTGTTTTGGTGGGTTTTTTTTTAGTATACTGATGCTCAACTTTATATTGTCTTTTGTCTTTCCAGTAACAGACCTTCTTCTTTGGCAGCCTTATCCTCCCATATCAATTTCTCAAGATTTGTGGCTCCTCATTCAGCAATCTTACTGCCTGTTTCCAGTTTTTTCATTAGTTATAAATTTCTCCTTTATTTCTAGTCATGGTTTTCCCTTAACAATTGAAAACAGTGTGACCAATGTTCTTTTCTTTGATGGTAACTTTTGGTCAGCTAATAAACCCTTCTCAAGAGGCATCATATTCTATGTACATTGTTCTGCCCAGGTATATTATTCCAACAGATTCTGCTTATAACTTTCTTGAGATTTCATAAATTAAAGCTTTTGAAGCTATCTGTGTTTGAGACTCTCCTGTGATTGGCCATGCTAAATATAATCAGGCCTTGAACGCTGGTCTCTTGGTAACCACCAACTTCCAATTCAGCAACTTTCATCTTCATTCCTTGTAGTGAAGTCCAAAATATTTATCTTATGCTGGTAAGGCTTTTAAGTTATATAAGTGACATTTTACCAACTTTTTGGAAAAAGTGGTTAGGTCATCATTGCTTTGAATGCAGAAGACAAGATTAGATCTCCTTTTAAAAGACATTCTTTGATCTAGTTCGGAAAAAACATTATCCAGACTCTGCATGGAGAGGGTCAGCCTAAGTGAACTTCTGTCCGGAGACTCTGAAAGTCTTTGAACAAAAAATGAAACTCTATTGATGTTTAAATGGTAACTGCAAATCTTCCAGTTTTTAATTTCCCCACAACACTGCAGATTTGAATTCTGCTCATTGTAGAAACTTGATTAGGCGTAACTGCAAGTTGTCTAACCCTTCTAAGGGGTAGGCCCTTTTCACATTCCTCTTATTCTCTCCTTCCACTCTGCTATCTCTGTTGTATTTTCCAGTGTTAGCTGGCATTCTGCTCTATAGGTATTCAGGAATCTTCCCTTGTGATTTATCTCTTCTTGCAGGTGCAAAGCAACAACATAAGAAGCAAAAGGCACACAAGTAAGGACATGCGAAATTTCAGTTATAGATCATATTTATTGGTTTGGTTTGGTTTGGCTTTTTTACCTTAAGAGTGGTCACATGCTGGAAAAAGTTGCCCAGAGAGGTTACAAGATCTCCTTCCCAAGATGTGTTCAAGACTCGACTAGACATGGCCTTGAGCAACCTGATCTAATTAGACCTGCTTTGAGCAGCGAGGTTTCCCTAGATGACCCCGAGAGGTCCCTTTCAACCTAAATAATTCATGGTTCTATGAGCTACAGACCTAAAACAAGGTAATTGTATCTACCCTGTATAGTCCTACCTCTGAAACTCTTCTTTTCCTCTCTGTCTGTCTTAATTACATCATAACCAGAGGTGTTAACATTCACATCATTAACATCTGAGCAGGTCAATGTAACTGATAATGTCAGTGAAATTAAAATATCTTTTTATTAAGGCTGTTCCATTTTTTCAGGTCCTTTCCTCACCAGACTGGAACCCAGTCTTTATGCTTCATAAAAACAAAGTCTATGATAACATGTCTTATTTCAAGTGTTAGTATCCCAGCATGCTGAGGTACTCTAATGCTGCTCATGAATTTTTGTACGATATAAATAGTCCATAACAAAAATAATGCATTGAAGGAGGTGTTTGAATGGTAGTACACATAAGCAGATACATCTGTCTCAATTAAAGAGGTTTTGACTATACCATTCTTGCACAATAATAGTTTTGGTACATTGCTTCCTTCAGGCCTACATAGATGAATGCACTGGGCAAGGCAGGTGGAGCGTTATAATATATGCAGGGATTTCTGACTTTTGAAGAGCTTGTCTTTGTAATAAAAATGTAAATCTAGAATGTATAAAAACCATGTTTGCTGATTATATAACCTTCTTTTTTTTGCGTATTCTGATGGATTAAATATTTCAGAGCATTGCTAATAAACTCCACAGCTTTTCACTTGTGTATTGCCAGAACTGTGATAACAGAAGCACTTGAAATAACCTTGAAGAATATTTCAAGATCCATTGGCTGTTATACTTAATGCAAATCCAAGGTGAAGTACTTCGAGTTCTAGAAGTTACAGTCATTCAAAAAGTAGAGCCTAATGATGAAGGATGACAAAATACAGTGGGAGATGCAGTGTGGACCAAATAGACTTTTTTGGAGACCATAACTACACAAACAGTCCATTAGACATTCTGAAGTTATATATAATTAGAAATATCTACCTTTTTTTTTTCCCAGGTTCATGCCTTTTTCATATAATACCCAGTGACACACAGGTTCGTCTAAGGCATCTAATGTAGTATTCTTAAAAACTAAGGTAAGCAAGTGTCTTACACAGACATGTGAGTGTACAATGTACTGTGAGGAACACAGGTACACATCAAGAGATAGAGACAAATATTTACCAGTAGAATGACTATTGCTTTTATAACCTTACTGCATTTCTGAAAGGGAAAAACCCTGTGCCCAAGAGCCTTTTACAGGAATGATTGCATATTAATAAACAAAGAAGCTTAAAATCCATCCATATCCTAATAAAACAGCATTGCCCACTAAGTCAACTGAAATCAAACAACATAGTGCTCAAATTAAATTACAGCTGCAATAAAGTGAATTAATATCCTTTTAAGATACAGTATGAAGTAAACAACTGCACTTTAGATGAACACAAATGGGACTCAGGTTGTGAGATTACCTGTCTGAGACTTAAAAATGTGTGATAATGGTAATATAACAAACACAACCTTCTTTCAGTCTCTTTGAAGCAGCTGCTCAACTATCAAAATTGCTTTTTATTGAGGAACTTATGCAATTTTCCATTATTAAACCTAATTGCACTTGTTTCATTCCAAATGGCTTAAAACCCTCTCTTTTTCTTTTTGGCAAGCTGATACACTATACACACAGTTTCCAGCCCTCACAATGCAATATGATTTAGGATAGCAGTTTCTACATATTTGGATGTGTACAAGCTATCATGCAGACACACTTAATCACAGTTTCTAAAGGTTACAAATATTACTCACCAGTAGGGAAGCTATCTATAGGCTAGTTTGCAGAGTCTTGACTGTCATCTGCTTCGGACTAGCCTCAGGACAGCAGGAGTCTGCATCTTCTTGGTCCAAGAGGAAACTACCTGTGCTGCTTACCCTCATGGATGGGATCCTTCTTCTCTGCAACTCCCCAAATGTACTGAAGGATGTCACATCTTGTATCTCTGAAATATGTTGTTTCCTCTCCTTCTTCTGACCCCTTTAACTTCAGGGCATTATCTTCAATTTAGCCCCATGTCAAACTCTGAAAATTGAACACTCTTACTAGCATTTTGCATGTTGTCAACCTCTGTTAAAGCAATGATAGAAGGGCCTCAAAATAGGAAGTTCTCAGGATAAGGAGGAGATTACTGCACAGCTCTTTTATCAAATCCCACATAGGATAAGAGATGAGTTGATGATGCTGTCAGTTTCTCTCACTTCCTCTGGCTGTTTGGTTTCATTGATGACCTAATTCACCAATAGTTTCTCTGCCTTTCTCTGATTATTGATATTCCCAGTGCACCTGTCAATATTTTCTACTCTCTCAACAATTTTTTCAATCATTCTTGATCGTATTAGCAGCAAAGCGTCAGGGAAATAAAGCAATTTTATTCATCCTAGATGAAGGAAAGTCACCCCCAGCAAGAGAATTTCTTGTAGGTACAGTAATAAGGAATTTAGTTAAGTACAGAAAAACATCTTTAGCAGAGCATTAGGTAGGAGAGTATGTAAAGAGAGGTTTAAAGCTTTGTCCAAAGGGGTTTATTATCTCAGTGCTGCCTCCAAATGATGGCTTCAAAGACAAACTAGTTGTTCTCAATATTTACAAATAAACCCCAAAAAAACTGTTTGCAAGTTGTCAACTTGTGTGATTATTTCTATTTTTCAGCAATTACTTTAATCTTTTTTAAGGTACATATTAAAAAAACCTCAAAAACGTGTAAGAGAAAAATCTTACTGTTGTCTTTTGGTAATATTTCCACACAGTGTACTTGCACTGTAGAAGAGGCTACTTTCAGCCAGTTTTTGTTTTTATTTTTGTTTTTATTTTTTATTAGGAGGGCTGCCAGACCTCTTATGCTCTGGGAGGACTTGAATTGAAAAGGATGTGCTCTCTGCTCTGGTCTCAAATGTCATAATTCTTCCAGTTGGCCTAATATAGAAAAATAGTAAATAAGTCTATGGACTTCAGTACATCAGCATATATACAAGGCTAAGTGTTTGTAAACTCATTCCCTGTATTTAAATTTTATGTATTTTATTCCGTTGCATGTTACCATCACTTCCACATCAAAGAATCACATCTTGCTTAAACAAGTTGCTAAACCAGATGCCATGAGAATGAAATCCTTTCCAAATTAACTGGATACTTTAATATTCATATCTCAAAATGCAGTCATTTTGTACTAAATAAACTTTACTCCCAGTTTAACTGGTACATCCTGTAAGACAGCCAATTAAATAAACTTAAGGGCTGAAATTTAAAAGTAGTTCCCCTGCCCCATAATAACAACTACTTCTTCCTCTGAATCTAAACTTAGCAGGGTGTGACTGAGGGTTCTTGGACAACTGTTAGGACTTGCCAAAATGGGCCCTGGGACCAGTAGAACTTTTAAATCTCGTTCTTTCCTGAGGGGTATTTTCCCAGACACTGCTGGCCATGCAGTGGAACTGCAGTAGGTACCTTGTATGAGATTTCCTTTAATCTTCAGAAGTTTTTGCCATGACATGAGTTGAGAAGATGTGGGAAGTAATTTTCAGCAGACATTGGTAATCACCAGTGATGGAAGGCATAACAAAAAGCAATGCAGGGGCTGCCTCTGGCTATAAAAGGAGAGGAAAAATAATCTGTCCAGTTAAGACAAATCCACCAATGTTTCTTAGCACCTAGGATGGCAAATTCTATAGGCCTCCAGGATTTCAGGTTTCCAGGTGATAAAACCTGAGATACTTAGAGAGGGTTTACTAATTCAGGCCTTACTAAGAGCCAATCTCAACCAAGTCCCAGCCTTTCTTCTCTTTGTCTTATTTGATGGACTTGACGTCGTTGGTTGTCTCATAACATGTTTATTAAATCAGTCTCTGCACAAAATCGAATTACAGGTGCTTATTCCTTTGGAAATATGATTAGAAGGATGATGTCTCTCTCTGCCTATTAGATTGGGACTACTTTTGCAGTTGCTTAGTGGTTAGAGCCCTCATTCTGAGGTGGGGAGGGTGCAGGCCAGTTCCCAGTCCTACCTGTCAGATGTTCGTATGCTTCTGTCTCTCACATTATGGAATAGCACTGTAGACAGCTATGGCAATTCTCAACCACTCCTGAACCTGTGAATTAGAAAGGGGGAATGCTGCTTCATTTGTATGATTGTAAGCAGCCTCACGGAAGAGGTCACTCCTGGTCTTTTCTCCACCCCAAGCCACCACCAGTGCATTTGGAATAGTAATATGTAATGCAAAACTCTCAATACAGTTCTGGGAGAAGCAGTAAGAATCCAGAGCTCCCATATCCCACATGATGCAATAGTAAATGGAGGTCATTCTGTTCCTTCTCTGACCAAGAGACTTTGTAATTCTTCTGTGCAAAGTAGAACTGGTTCAGGAGCAATTTGGTCCTGCTACAGGACTGCCATTAGTCTGGTATATGGAATAGTTCTGCAGTGAGAAAAAGTAAGTCAGACATTCCTCATGAGGACCATGAACCTGAACCTCCTAAAGAAGAGAAAGGGGTTTTGCTTGTGCCCTTCTGATAGAGTGATGCATCCTTCTTTTTAAAGGAAGTGATGAAAGTGCTTATTAGCAGAAAAAGCTTTTAGACTGGGAATCCTGAGGGAAATCAGCTCCCTATTAGCACAGAAAATGAAAGCCACATCCCAGAAAGTGGTCAGACTGAAAACATATTTTTGTGGGCTTCTCCTATAGAGTTACATTGGGTGGCTCCCTCATCAGTGTGCCAATTGTCAAAAATTCCACTCAGCAGCATTGCATTCTCCCCATGCAAACTCTATGTTTAGCATCTCTTGTTTTCTGGATGTGGGCATTCAAACCCTCAATTATAGTAGCAGTCTTGCTGTAGCCAGGATAGTCTAAGTAAAGCAAGATTTATAGAGAGATCATATTTTCTATTGGAGCAACTCATACAACAGGAAAAAGAGAGCAGGCTTTCTTTCAGGCATTTTTCAAGCTTTTTCAAGCTCTTCCTGTTTTTTACATCAATATTTGGATCTAATAAAAGATATTTCTCTGTCTACAAAACTTGTCTCATCAATTTATGGCAAAAAATGTATCACCACCTTCCCTGGATTTTAAGACTTGTCCCGTACAACCTGTTTGGGGAATACCCTGTGCCAGGGTTCTTTTCATTTTTCAGAGTGAGCTGTGACTGTGGCAGTAGAAACAAGGCAGTTTGGTTTCTCGATGGTTTTTTTTTGTACTTTGTACACTCAGGCCACTTAGCAGAGGTTTTGGCCTTGTTGGTACCCAGGGACTCTAGGGGGCCCATGCCAAAACAATTTCATAATTATACTTCCTGGGTCTCACAATACCACCTAATAATACCTCAGGTAGTTCCCTGTTGTTTGCTGTAATGCAACTATTTCTGGAGCTCATCTTGCTTTTTAATCAGTCAAGCATCCTTTCTGCATCAGCGTTTAATAATGAAGTATGTTTTGCCATCCTTTATGCCTTTAACAGAATACTGAAATCCCACCTACGGCTAAGGGGGTTCCCTCACTGTAAACTGAGTTGTTCTCTTTGCCACAGATGCCGACATCCCAGTTTGGGGCTACCTTCTGGGGGTGCCAGGCATATGTCCCCATTTGTCCTCATATGCTTCAGTCAATCTCTTGCACATCTTCTCGTAATGTGTCTCGCAGTATCACCAACAGCTCCAGGTTGGCAAGTCTTTTTAATCCGCAGCCCTGCTACATAGTGGTGAATTTCAGCGATGCTCTGTGCAGACCATAGCACCTTGTCCTTGCTGCTACGTATCTCCAGGGGAGATCCATACAGAGCTGGAATCTAGGCTGCAAGGAAACATCTTTCCAGGTACCTCTCAGCTTTTAGGGTTGTGCTGTATTAGAAAGACACACAATGTTTAGTGTTTCAACAAAGAACATGTTTTCTCTTTCTGTATATACCAACCTGGAGATCTGTTTTCAATCCTTATTTTGTATCTTCATGTTTTTTCAATTTCAGCATCAAGGTTTTTCTTTCAGCAACAGGCAAAGAAGTGGCTGAACTTCTGATGACAACTCACTCTTAAGCATGGGCTTTCAAGTTCACTCTGTCTTTCTGAATAATTGCTTACTTCTCTTCATGATCTACCATCAAGTATGTTTTTCCCCCTAACACTATTAGAGAGTATTCTCATAAACCTGTTCTTAAAAACCTTCTTCTCTGCTGCTAACTCCTAATTCTATTCTACAAAATTCCTGCCTCTCTGGTCTTCTCATGTAGCTTTTATGTGTTTCAGTTAAAGCCTAAGGTAGGTTCTCTTTCCTTGCCTACTCACTGTCTCTGTCTTGCTCCGATTTTTAGATTCTCTTCTGAGTTAGACATATTGGTTTCCTATTTCAGATGCCACCCAACAGGTTTTTAAGAGATATTCGGGGCAGTACTTTGCAAACAGAGCTATCAGCATTAAATATCTATTATTATCAGTAGAGGTGTAAGTAAAGCTAACCTATAAATGCATAGCAAAACTTTCACCATTAATTAGGAACCAAATCCCATCTCTTCAAAAGTTACCCAGACTCATATAAAGAGCACAACCTTCTAATCCAACAGCAACTAACCTGGCTGGTTGGTGATTTGACTCAGATGAAAACTGAACTCAATAAATTTGCATGACATTCAGTAAAAATAGTGAGACTCTGTGGGCAGGAAGACAAATAATATTTAGCACTTCCAATTTGATTACTTTCAGTGCAATGTTTAGGTGCCATCCATCATTACTTTTGGTGATATCTTGAAGTGGGAGAAGGATACTCCATCATCTCTGAAAATCCTATGCACCTCTCCTACTTTTCTCATTAACTGCAAGACTAAGTTGCAAGCAAGTGAATAAACTGAAGCCTGTAAATGCTCCTAGGTTTTAGATTTTTGCTGAACATGTTTGGGAAACACTTAAATTAGGTCCAATTAGTCTTTAATCAATCTAGTTGAAGAAATTATTCTTTTGGCTGTGTTCACAGGAAACTGTTAAAAGTAAATTATAGTTCTCTGATTGCTACAGACTGGAGAAAAAAATTCCCCTTCTTCACTCATAGCAAGCAGCCTACTTCTCTATTTTAATCAGAGCTGTTGAGTAGTTTATCCTGGGCAAAGAAAAACATGTGTATAGAAACTGATTTGGAAATCACTTCTAATAATAAGAAATAGGTACCAGATGTTTAATAGGCAATAGATACAGGATAGATTTTTTTTTTTTTCTCCCCAGACAACCCCCCTTTTGAATGCCATGTATAAACTGTGATTCAGACCAAAAAAAAATAGACTCAGGTGTGAATATTTTTTGATCTACAGCTGGCAAGAACAACTGCAGTCATTAAGCTGGGCTTCTATGAGTCTCACTGCATGCTCATAAGCCAACTTGAAACAAATCTTAATGAATGATAAAACTGCAAGTTCTACTAAGATGGCAGAATCAAAAATGAGGTTACAGGTGAAATCAAATTCCATGTAAATAAATTGGCACTAGAGGAAAATGAAGTTATCAATTTATCAAAGAATTACACATACAAGTTTTCAAACACATAAGCACAACTTCTTTACTCAGTCATATAGAAAAGTCAACGAGAACATGGTAAGAAGGGCATCTGTGGCATAGATATGGCCTTAAATTTCCACAATTTCCCACAAATATTATGAAATCAGTCCTGGTATCACTCCTCTTACATAACAATTGATTCAGATGTATTTTTATTGTGTCATCAGTTCTTAAATTAACTTGGTGACTTTCAGAAGCAGAGTATTGGGGAAGGACAGACAGTTTTGCTTAATCTCATTGTAGTAACTTCAGTCTTTGCCAAAAATGTATTTCATATTCTATTATTATAAGACCATTTAAGCAAACAGAAGTGAATGGAATTTGTCAGCCATGAAAACTTAGTCTTATTCAAAAAGGGTTATTTCCTTCAGGCAAAATCCAAGCAAAGATTTTCTTGAAGACTGGGGAAAACAGCAGCTCAGGGACACTATGAATAACACTGACAGTTGTGAAAGAATTAAATGTGCTTTGAAAGGGGAATTTCAACTTAAAAAGAGGAAGCTTTTTTTGGACAGAGAGTGCTTGCTATAAGTAGCACAAACGTAATTGTGGTAGGAGGAAAGGGCTAATTTTCTGTGATCTGAGCTTTCTTCACAGGGTGGAGGACAGGTACTAAGGACAGAGGAGAGAATGAACATTTCTGTTGTCAAGATCCACACCTGAGACAGGAACCTTGGAGAAAGAAACAAGGCATTCCTTGGCATTGTAATAATGCTTTCAACTGAGTGGTCTAGCCTTTTTTCTTTATCTGATGATGATTTGAACAGCTATAGACGCAAGCCTTTATAATGCTCCTATAAACAAGTATGTGCATACATTCATGAAAATATAATTGCTATTAGTGAAGTGACTCCACAGCTGCTCTCTATTTCATTTGAATCACAGCTGCTATCATAACAGCTTCACACACATCCCTTATTCCCTGGAGCAAGCTGACCAAACTGTAGCAGAATGAGCAAGAGCCCATTCTGTAGTGGCATCAGCACAATATTTCCTGAATTCCTGGAGCAGGATGTTTGTAATCAGGAACTGGGCAAAAGGACCAAAGTGGATCTGCAGGATATTGTCTGATTATGGATCTTATAAGAAGACCAGTGTTAACTTACACTAGTAGATAGGAGAATCAGGTCCTTTCTTCTCAGCTACTGTAATTCTGGTGATTGATGGGAGGGAACCAAAACCAAAAGGCAAAATCATTTCCTTTAGCTTTGGAAATCAATTAATGTGCCATGAGAAGCACTGTGAGAAAAATCAGTATGTGTCCCCAGAGTGATTTCTGCACTAGAACTGAGAACAGAAGGGCTTGGTTCATTTAACTGCACTTCTGAATATCACATCTTCATTTAATAATTGAGATTAATTTATTGCAAGAAAAAGTAGCACCTGAGCAGTGATCCTTCTGTTTGAAAAGCAGTATGAGGTTTGTGTCACATGCCCAGCTGATTTTGAAAGACATTTACTGAAAATAAAAAATGTAATACCTTAGCACTAAACATATAACATATTGTATGGTTGCTAATCCTTGTTAGCTGTGTCGGGGTATAGTTTAGGAATCAAATACAGATTCATCCTTCTGTATACAGTACATACATTGACATCAGAGGTGCTCTACAAACTGCTATTTGAGGTTATGCCTGTACTGCATTGTGTAGCCATTTCCAGGCAGTGTCCTGTGCAGAAATAGTAGGCTTGGAAGAGGAACAACCTGGGAGTGGAAATTTGAATTCCCTCTTCTGTACAATGACTCAAAGAGACTCCAACAACTGACTGGTCTGTTAATCATCTGGCATCTCTAAATTGTGACCTGTGTGGGAACAGGGGTGTGCTCCTTCTCTTCATCGCGAAGTCAAAGAGGTTAGTGTGATTTGATGAGAAGTCAACCCAGCAATTGCTACTTCCCGGCTGACAAGTTTGCTTGTCTAGCCTTGAGGCCAGTGCAAGGGCTGGGAAAGGAGAACAGATGCCACTTGGTATGGTACCTGTGATGAAGTGGTTCAACCAACTTGCCAATTCTGTGGCCAGGTGTAGCTTACGGTGTGGAAAAATATGTCAGCCTGACTTGTCCTTTAGGTGGAACTCAAACACCACAGCTAATCCTTATAAATGTCTCATTCTGGTTGATGACGTTCTTCCCCTCTGAATTTCCCCCGCAGTTTCTCTTGCAGGGAGAACTCGTTTGTGTCCTATGATTTGTGCAGTGGGAGCGTGTGTCATTAGGCAGCCGCTGTGCTCTCTTTCAGAGATACCTGACCCTACTTGTGGAGGAAGAATTCTGCTTGAAGAAGCAGTGGAATGCTCCATGATCTTTGGACCAAAGGTATTATTTAAATAATTGGTGTTTTTTAATTGCTGTCAGAAGAGGAGTTTCTAGATGTGAGGGCAAAGGGAATCCAGAATCATAGTGAAAGTCATGGTTCTCCTGAAGATCTTAGATATAATAAAAGCATGTTACTGAGAGAGGGGATAATGGAAAGGAATGGAAAATGCATTCAGAAATCAGAAATTAGGGAGACAGAGGGTTGGGGGCTTTCCATGTTAATAACAGTATAATTAAACAATGAGCCCAGAATTTTTCAATGTAGCTTGGCATAAAAGGTCGTTCTAAAAGAATGAGCAATAGAAAAGGTTTCAATCAATTAAAACAGTGACACTTTCTAACTGAGAAGCACGTAAGAAACACAAGTTGCCTGAGTAATGGTATGTTTTTTAAAATGTGTCCCTTGATGGATAGTTATATGGTTGTACGGCTTAGTATTTGGGTGAAGGGCATTATAGAATTCTCTGAACTTGCCACCTTAAGGAAATTTTCTTAAGTTGTGATTTCCTTTGGTAGCACTTGTTCAATCAACCAGTGTTTATATGGGAGAAGGCTGGTAAATGCATTTTTAGGATAATTTAATTTCATAGCCATTAGGATAGCTTTCAGGTCAGTGGTGGAAAGTCCTAGGCACAAATGTCCTGCCTCCAGGAGGCTCACAGCACTGCTCATGGAGACACTCAGTGTTGCAAGTGCATGGAAATTTTAGAAAAAACCCCACATTAGAAAATTCAGAAGAGTAATTTACAAGTTTGGTTTTTAGTTTTGAGTTCAACATGAAACATGGGGCAGGAGTCTTCCCATAGAATATTTGTACTCGATGTAAGAAAATAAGCTAATTACATGTGAGAACAAGCAAAAAAGAAACATTTTGAAAGAAACTGAAGAGCAGTGAAGGAACTTAGAGCACAGATGTGACAGTGTGTCTCAAAAGATAATGACTACATCCAAAACCAAAACCAGCAAAAAAGAGAGCAAATAAAAACCCAGGCAAGTATACTGGTATAGCTCTTATTTACTCCAAGACTTTTCTACTTCACTGTGCCTGTTAGGGATTTACATGCTGGTTTTCACATGCTGGATTGGGAGGAACAGGTGACAGAAAGCACAAGCCAATCTCAAACTAAGTCACACAGGACTTTCTGGCAATTTTCCTCAAAAGTAAAAGGAGCGAAGTTGTCACTTTTTCCCAAACATCGATCTGAGAGTTCTTTGCTGTCCAGAGGGACCTTAACAGGCTTACTGGGTGGGCCGATGCAAACCTCATGAAGTTCAACAAAGCAAAGTGCAAGGTCCTATACCTGACTTGTGGCAATCCCAGACACATCTACAGGTTGGGTGAAATGACTGAGGGCAGCCCTGCTGAGAAGGAGTTGGTGAAAAACTCGATGTGACCCAGCAATGTGCGCTCACAGCCCAGAATGCCAAATGTATGCAGGGCTGCATCAAGAGAAGTGAGGCCAGGAGGTCGAGGGAGGTGATTTTCCCCCTCTCCTCTGCTCTTGAGAAAGCCCACCTGGAGTACTGCGTACAATTCTGGTGCCCCCAACAAAAGAATGACATGGAACTGTTGGGATAAGTCCAAAGGAGGGCCACAAAGTTGATAAGACCACCTCCCTTATGAAGACAGGCTGAGAAAGTTGTGGCTGTTCAGCTTGGAGAAGAGGAGATTGCCTGGAGACCTCATAACAACCTTCCAGTATCTGAAGAGGGCTACAAGGAAGCTGGAGAGGGACCCTTCGTCAGGAACTGTAGTGATAGGTCAAGGAGTGACGAGTACAAATTAAAAGAGGGGAAATTTAAGCCTGATACTAGAAAGAAGTTCTTTACCATGTCACTGGAACAGACTGTCCATGGAGGCTGTGGCTGCCCCAACCCTGGCAGTATTCAAGGCCAGGCTGAATAAAGCCTTGAGCAACCTGGTCTGGTGGGAGGTGTCCCTGCCCATGGCAGGGGGGGACTTGGGTCTAGATGATCTCTAAGGTCCCTTCCAACCCTTAACGTTCTAAGATTCTATGAATCTATGATTCAGGAATCTCTCTGTACTGAGACAACGGGGAACTGCCTCATGAGTTTTTTTGGACTGGTTTGTGCCAAACCAATGCAGTCATGAATCAGGCCTGTAAAGTGTGTGTACTCATGTGGTTTCTTCTCCTTTCACTGATTGGACTGAAGAGATAGTAAATAAAGCGTGGAGTGTCACTACTGGCTACATACTGGCATAATTTCAATTAATATACTTCTCCATTTTTCATCTCTGATGTCCACACATGATTTGTAATTGTGAGTCACAAAGACAGCTCCAGCAATGTCTGACAAGGCTTCAAAAGGCAAGAAAGACACACCAAATAGTGCTAGCCTTGCTCAGCAAGGGAAAATGTTTACCTCCCCATGGACTGACCTCACATTACTCTGGATGTCAGAGGTAATTTTAAAGCCATGGGTCTTCAAACTACTCCCCTCTCTTCAGTTATCCTAGCACTATGATAAAGTGCAGGTGGATGAACTCAGCACCATGATAAAATGCAAGTGGATGCACTCAGCCTTGACCAGGAAAACTGCACATCTGTACACAGACTCACAATGCCCTGAAGTAGAGCACTGAGCTCATGAACTGAGGCATGGCCACAAAGAGGGCAGTTTGGTCTGCACTATTTGCCAGCAGCAGGCCATACCCTGGAGATAAACCTGTCTTTCCCCTCTTACCTAGCTCCCTTTGCTAATCAGTTCTGGGACACAAGAAGCCTTTAAATGACCTGCAGATAAAAGAGCAAATTGAGCACACAATTTGTATTGAATATACCAAAGAAATGGTGTAAGTAGCCAACACCCACATTGTGTAATTCCCCTTCCTTCAGTCTTCTGAACACTGGCTCCTAGGATCTGCATTTGCTTGTTAAAGACATTTTGCAAAAAAGGGGAAGAAAGGCTGCATGTAGCACTGAAGTTGTAGTGGCCCAATTAATGATTCAGCAACTCTCTATAAAACGTCTCGCATGAGAGAAGCAGCTTGTCACACACTCAGTGGTGAGCAATTCCCCTCTGCAGGGAATGTGGGTGTGCACCCCTCTGCAGACTCACAGGATCCTTCATCCTGTAAGCATTCCCCTGGAAGATGGCAGCCAGGAAACCACATAGGATCTTTGAGACTTCTGTCCTCACAACTCCAAGTACAAACCATAAAGAAAGGCAAGCAGTGTTATCTTGTTTTCTCGTCTGAGTTTTGCCTCTTTCTCACTCTTATTTTCAGTTCCGGTTTTGGTCTTTGCTCTTGTGAGACATTCATTGCAAAAGACGCCTGGCTATAGCAGTACACTCTCTCCACTTATGTCTCCAGTTGCTAAACTATTTTAATTTCTCCTCTTACACACCTGCACTGGATCAAAACTAAAAATAAAAAAAAAAAAAGGGCTATCCTTTATTTTTTTTCTTGACCAAAAGCAAAACATCTTATTTACAGGATGGAAATACGGCTGCTGAGAAGTAGTTTCTGTAGTTTTCAGTGGCTTGGCACATGCATTTTATTTTGGCAGTCAGTTGTGTGGTTTAATTCAGTGGAGCCCAACCTGGGAGGAAAATCCCTTGATAACAGCTCACCATGTAGTAGGGCAGCTGGAGCAGGAGAATGACCTCTGCCTACAAAAATGGATTCTACAAAAGCCCTCCCTCCCCTTCTTCCTCTTCTATGACAGGCAGATCACAAAGAAAATTATCTATATCCTCCGAGACATTCAGGCTTCTTTCTCTTCTTTCCTAAAAAAAGACAGAATGAACCTGGAAAAAAAATATCATTGGCAGTTCTGTACATTACAGTACACACACAAAAATCTTGTCAGTGAACTGAGTGGAGTTCTGTATTAAACAGAAGAAGAGACCAGAGACCTGGGGTAAAGGTAAAGACCCAAGTGTACCAGTCTAAAATAAAACATGACAAAAATGAGAAACCATCAGGAAATTGACAGCAGACAGCAATCTCACTGTTTTTAAGTAGTATGAGAGCTGGAGAGTTTTTAAACCTGCTCCAGCAAAAAAATGACTCATTGGAGCTGTTTAAAGGAGGAGAGTGAAGGATCCTGGCAAAGATGGTGTGGAACCTTCTCCCAAATATATGGAAAGGGCACACAAAAAACACAAAGGCGCTGCTAAAATGCAAACCAGAACACACGAATCAATCAGACACAGGTGCTGTTCTCTCACCAGTGAATTGGAATGACATTTGGCTGTTTCCCAGGTTATAGACCTTTATACTACATGAACCCAAGATCCCAGAGAAGTATTTTGATTATGAAACAAATCATAGGGTTTTTTACTTTTTTTTCAAAGAGGTACCTGTTTCCTTGACCACAAACTAAGTGCTGTTTAGCCTCAACTCTCTCTCTGCTATCTTTCATTGCTGTGAAGGATAGGTTCCTGTTACAAAACTGAAGGTCACACACTTCATCACTTCTGGTAGTTTACATCATCATGATGTATCCTCCACCTCCTCCTTCTGTGTCACCTTCTCCTCCCCCTCTACTTTCAATTCCCCCATCTTCCCCCACTGCCAGGCCAAGCATGCTCTCCATTCCTCTTTCTTCCACTTCAGGCATTCTGGGTACTTGTCCTGCCCATTGCACTCCATGGGCTCTGGGTTCCTCTCATGGCTCACACAGCCTGCAGTAATCTCGCACCACATCACCCTCTCTGTAAACCAGAGATCTGCCGTGGCATGCTTGATGTTGTTGCTAAATTCTGGGAAGCACACAGAAGTCCTTACACCAGTCTATGGAAAAAAGGTGAGAGCAACTTTCTCAATACTCTCTTGCTTGCCAAAACTTCTTGTTTTACCACTTCTTTGGGAGTACTAGAGTGTTTTCAACCTCTAACATATTTCTTTCTTTCCTCCTTCTTACAGTGTCATGGAGGTCTGCATATTCTTCCTTTGTGTTGTGATACCTCTCCCAGGTAAAAGGCATATTTTTAATCGTTAAAACTGTTTTGACTGTGTGTGTCCTGCTATGTGATATTTTCTCATCCACCAAGAAGCTCATTCCTTTGTAGTAATTAATCATTTCCATTACACAATGAAGGTCATATAGCCTATGTGACATATTTAAATTGTGTGCAGGTACTCTATAAAACATATATAGTAAGTACTTTCTCTCTTCAACTTTATACCTTTACATTACATTTATTTTATGTTGCTCTTAAATTTTCCATTTAAATCTGTCTTTAAAATATGTGTATATCACCTGTGTGTATTACAGAGAAGAGCAGTATTAAACTGAAAACTGACACTTTGACATGGGACAACTGGAGTTTTAGGCAGCTGCAGAGATCATTTTGCAGTCTGGTGCTCTGGAACAACAGTCAAAACTTTGCAGCAGGAGAGAGACTGTAAATCTTCTCCTCATTTTGAACACAGCAGAGGTGTTTGCATCTTCTGGGACAGAGGACTGCATTCCTTATTCCAAGAAAACACAGTCCTCCCAGTTCTTTGCCACCCATAATAATGGATACATGCATGGATGAAAACAGGAGAAAACTTAGCCTTTGTGTAATACAGTTCATCCTTTCTTTGCATGAAGGCATAATTTTGTTTATTGACCATTGCTGTTAACAAGATCAGCAACAGAACAGTTAAACCTGACATTTAGTCTGTCACTCAACTCTAGATTAATTACAGAGCAGTTAAATCTGACATTTAATTTGTCATTAAACTTTAGATTAATTCTTCATTGAGACTGAAAGTTTTCACCTGTTTCTGACCTTCTGGTCATACATTCCCTAGACATTCACATTTACAACACAGCCTGTACTTCACATTTTCTTCAAAGCTTCAGTACCATGTTATTTTATTAGGAGAATGAAGGTTTTAAATGAAAATTGTGCAAATATCTCTTTTGTAGCAGAATTTCATTACACTCAGGATGCTACAAAAAAGAATGATTTGGACCTTTGGCCTGCAGATAACTCTTCTAAAATATAGATGCTCACAATCTGTGTGTGGTAGGCCTTCCTTGGAAAGTAAAATATAGGAAGGAAAGTAAGAAACAGTTTTATGACGTCAACTCCACATGACTAAGTGAGTCAGTTTGAACAACTATGTGTCCTGTCATACCTAGTGGGAGAATTTGTGTTTTTATTGCCACTGTTGTTAAGTATTGCCTCTGTGAGCACAGCTGGGTGTTCTTTTGTAGCTGGTGGAAATCTTAATTTTTCTCTCTCTTGTCCAAGGTATTTCTGCCAGTGTTCATCAGGTGACGGCATTTCTCAATCACTCTGCATACCTATCCTGCTATTTTCCAAACTCTCAGAAAATTGATGTAAAGGATTTAATAGTTTTTTGGCAAAAAGGCTCTCAAAGAGTGCTGCATGAAGTATACTATGGCCAAGAAAAACGTGAGAACCTTAGTCCTGAATATATAAATCGCACCAAGGTGGATATGGAAAATTGGACCTTGCAATTATTAAATGCAGGGGTTGAAGATGAGGGACACTATGAGTGTATTATACAGCTCAAAAAAGAAGGAACGCCAAAGATCCTACACACATCTGAGTGCTCACTGCACATCACTGGTAAGTAACCTCTTCCAACTGCCATCTGGTCTGAGGGTTTGGGGAGGATTCTCTGTCACTGTTCAGTCCAGAAATACGGGTCCTGTCTCCAAGCCACTGAAAATGTACCTGCACAGGAGCAGCATTTTGAAAGACAGATAAGAGCATTCTCAATAGGAAATCCTCATCAGTGAATGAAAAGTACTCAGGTAGAAGTAATCAGAAAAAGTAGAAAATGAGACAATAATATGCTCAATGATCCCTGATTTCTACTCTGTCATACTTCATAGTGAAAACCATTCTGCCTTCTTCCTCTTGCCTCCTGCAAGTTTTATGACTTCTAAGACTCTGGAAAATAAACTTCTTTATTTGCATCTGATGCACTACCTTCTATTAAAAGCAGCAGTAGTTATCATCACCAGTGGTATATTAGAATTGAAACATAGCAAGATCTCTGCAAATACCCAGCTATTTTATTATCACATAAATCATAGGAAATATAAAGAAAACAACAGCTCGCATGGAGGAGTAGAAATTCATATGTTCAGTTAAGGGAAAACTGAAAATACCTCTGAAGAAAAAAATGCATGCATTAATGAGATTCAACACGAATTTTTGCATCAGAGAATTTTTTGTAATCAGAGGAAAAGGCAGTAAATCTTTTCACATGGAAATAAAAATGAGGCATCAATCTTTTCCTAATACTTTCTAATATTTTTAGTAACTCTTAATGTATAATCCTAATGTTTTTCTATTTTAAACTATTCTGTTAGTAACCTTTATCAATATGCCTGTGTTCTGTCTTCTACTGTGATAGTGCTAGTCATTAATAATAGGAGCTTCTAACTTCCACTAGTGTTTTCAGGCTTCAGCATACTGCTCTAAAAGTGAACAGGCCATGTGTAACTGCAGACAGAAATGGAGTACCAGGACATCTGAGCCTGTTTAGCTTTGCGTTACCAGCAAATGTTCCCTCAATCCATAGATAGAAAACCTAGATTGTTAATTTTTATTCTCCCAGGATCTACTTGACAAGCATTTTCAGTGAAGTTTTAGAACTCAGAAACTCATAATGTGCACTCAGTATCAAGGCCTCCAATTTAAGAGATGTTTAGCATCAACTGCTCAATTAGTTCAAACAGTTAAGTCAGTTATCTGCTTAGCCAACATCTGAGCAACATGTTATAGATATCTCATATTTATGCACTAAAACTCTCCTACACCTCATAAGGTTTAAATTAGGAAGACTGTTTTAACTCTGTGCTCTTGTGTTCCTTCCAAATGAGTCTCTGTTCAATAATTCCAAAAGGAATGAACAGTATAAAGCCATATTAACAAAAAAAAAAACAAAAAAACCCCACACCACACACAAAAAAAAAAAAAACCTTCAAAATAATTAGAAGAAAAATACAAATGTTGAAATGAAAATACAAATGTTGAAATGTACCTGTCCTTACATGCTGTTTTTTAATTAGAATAGCATATATAATACATGGAGAGCTTTTTGTAGTTTTGCATGTTGCAGTTAAAACAGACTTAAGAAAGATTGTGTGCTGTACAAGAATGACAGAGCAGTCACACAAAACTGCCTAGATCACTTGGTGACCAAGCCCATTTAGAAATACTGAAGTACCTTCTAACACAGTTTACACATGTTATTTTTATGTATTACATTAATACAATATATAGATAGAATGAAGCTTGAAAAGGGACGTTTAGGTTGGACATTAGGAAAAGGATTTTCATCCAGAGGGTGTTCAGGCACTGGCACAGGCTCCCCAGGGCAGTGGTCACAGCACCACGTCTGACAGAGTTCAAGAAGCATTTGGACAATGCTCCCAGCACATGATGTGATTCTTGGGGTGATCCTGTGCAGGGCAAGGAGTTGGACTTTGATGATCCTTGTGGGTCCCTTCCAACTCAGGAGATTCTATGATTCTATAATATGTGTGTTATATGTATTGTGTACAGCCAGGATGACATATAATAAAACGAACTCACAACCTTCTCAAGAAAAAAAGAGAAAGCTTCACAATGGAAAACTTTGTCTCTTAAAACATGCAAAGTAAGGACCACGGTGTCAAGCTGCTTAACTGGAAAATCTGCTGCAATAGCATGTCTGCAGTGCATCTTCTGGATGAATCAATAAGGGAAGTAGGGGAGACTAGGGAAGCTGTTTCAAAGTATGCACTACTCAGAGTGCTGGGAATGAAGCCGATGTCAAAACAGAGACTTACAGTTTGTGACCTCCTTTTAAAGGGGATGTTGAAAAGATGAAAAGCATGAAGAAAAGCTCTGCTAGAGTTATGTGAAGGCTGGAAAAAATACAGTCCAACTAGAGACATTAAAACAACAATCTGATTACCTTATAACCAGAATAATGAGAAGAGTCTTGTTTCCAGAGTGTGGGAGCCTGAAATATACACAAAATACTAGACATTAAAAAAATTTAAAAAAATATAGTTCAGTGACAGTGTTGGGAAGCAAGTGAAAAATAAGACACATTGTCACTTGAGAAAATAGAAGGAAACCAAGTAGGGTGATTAAGCAATTGAGAAAAAAAATAAGGGCTCGATAGATCTGCTGTCTCTTACAGAATTTAGTCTAAACCCATAGCCTTTTTGGAAGATGCTATATTTAAATATGAAAGATGTCCTGAAATGTGCTTTTCTCCTAACAGCAAAAAACTCACATATATGTAGTCCACATCCTGCATGCAACCAACATCACTTTTCAGTAAATTGAGGTTCCAGAAGCTATAAAATAGAAGTGTAGGGTATATCCCACTATTTCTACTTGCTTACTATCAATAAGGTTGAAACCCTTAAATCACTTGGATGATGTGACAAGTTTCACAGCCATGGATTACCTGCCGTGTCTATAAAATACCAAGGAGAGAATAAATACTCCAGCCCAGAAGCCTGACAGCAGTCAGCTAAGTAAGTCATACCTTGAGGAGAAAGAGGAAGCTTGAGCTTTCTTGAGGGACAATTTAACTAAATTTTGAGGTATAAAAAGGGGGGGCTTTTTCAATTTTGCTTTCATATCCATGGACTCCTTGGGGGAATTTAAAAGACTAAGCTAAATCATATTCCCTGTGTGCTAGGATAGAGTAAATAAAAACAACATCATATTTCTTCATTCATCCATATTAAGAATTCACTGGGGCAGGGATTAAATCCTGGATCCAATGTGCTGAGTGTGTGTTCAGAAGAGTGAGACCCTCTTAGGCACAACCCATTTCCCCATCTCCAATATTTCTCCATATTGTCTTTAGTCCTGTTGGCACCAAAATAATGAATCATTTTCAATGAAGTCTTGAGTCTGCTTTTTTTTTGGGGGGGGGGGGGGTTGCTGATTTTTTTGGGCGGTCATTGTTTTGTTTTTTAACTTGGTGTATGCCATCATGTAGTCAATGTTACGGATACGTTCTCCCCTCCTTTTCCATCAGAGTCTACTATTTTTCTACGGCCTTTTAACCAAACAAATCCTTGTTGGGAATATATAATAGATTATTTAAGAGAGAGTATTGGTTAAAATCTCCATTTATCATTCATATTTTAAGTTTAAACAATTCCTCCTAATCCTGTTTCACTATTTCTTGCCTGGGAAACTTGACTTTTTAAAGCAATAGGTGTGATTTTCATTGACTGCGATGAGTACTCAATGACACAAAGTAAGAAAACCTTATGTTATAGTCATTTCCACCTGAAAAGCTTAGCTAAAGGAAGCCTACTACCAAGCTAGGATGAGTGAATTACTTTATATGATGCCAAATATTTACTCACAGTACTCACAGACAGACACCAAGGATATTTCTGCTCATGACAGCACTGCACCTCCAGCTTACTGCATCTGAATTCTCTTGGATGATCTCTTTCTCTGCATTTCACAGTTACAAGTTTGTGATTTTCCCTTTACTCATTCAGGAGCTCAAAAGTAGGCAGCATTGTGTCCCCTTCCCATTTTTTGCTTAAGCCCTTACCTGTAAGCATGCCAGGTTTGATGATTCTGAGGTGTTAATGGGTCTAAAGGATGCAGGAGAGACAGAGGTCCATTGTCTGGCTGATCAGACTTACACCCTTGAAACACTCTGAGGAAAAGAAACAGTAACTCATACACAGTAACACATACACCAAACAAACAAACTCAAAAACAAAACAAAACCAAAAAACAAACAAAACCAAACCACAAAAAATCCCACAAAAAATACAAAAAATAACAGCAAGAGAAACAAGCAACAAAAAAACCCCACCAAACATAAACCCCCCTTCTTAGAACACCCCCTGTCTTCCTGAAGAAAGCTGTTTAGACTTGTTTCTGCCTGAAAATTGGCAGGAACTATCATAACTCTGGTATATCGGTCTTATGATGCTTTATGTTTGATCTGTTTTAGCCAACTACAGTCAACCTGAGATAGCACAACTGCACCCTGGGGAACCAAAGCCCAATGGATACTTGAATCTTTCCTGTTCTTCCAGTGGAGGTTATCCAGAGCCCGAGGAGATGACATGGCTAATTTCACATGAAAACACAACCCACAGGCGCACCCCTCGCATGGATGTCTCACAGGATGCTGTAACAAAGCTGTACAATGTTACTAGCAAGCTGAATGTCCGAGTTCCAACAAAGGGTCTCACCAATATCAGCTGCTTGCTTCACCTCAGAGAGCAGCTGGGAATCCTTGTCTCAGCACCACTAGGCATAGGTGAGTCTCCATCCACCCATTCCAACCTTTGCACGGGTAGGAGCAGGGCTTAATCACAGTAGAGCTGATCACAGACAGCAGCACAGCCAAGGCAGGGAGTAAACCCTGAGTAGTAGTAGCAGTTGGTTACACCAGTTGTATGTTCTCCATCTGTTTGCCACTGAATATCCTCTCCTTTCCACATGGGAAATCTTATTACAGCACGGAGAAGGAAAACTACTGCTACACAACCCAGAACACAGCCCTGTTCATCCCTTCCCTAGAAAATGCCACAGTAGCAACAAAGCAACCTGGATGTCTGGATTAATCAGCAACCAATCTCCAGAAGTGATAGCTGTTCAGAGAGGTTGCTGCTTCACAGACTCAGAGAACTGTTGAGATTGGAAGAGGCATTTGGAAATTATGTAGTTCAACCGCTCTGCTCAGAGTAGGGTCAATGGTTAGCACAGGGTCTTATCCAGCTGAATTTTAAATACCTCCCAGGATAAAGACTCCACAACCTCTCTCGGCAACTGTTCCAAATTTTAACTACCCAGGCAGTAAAAGAGGGGTGGTTTTTTTCTGGTTTAAAATGCTTGAGCTGCTATTCTTAATCATTCCTTAGAGAAAGGCAGAAGGCAAATCAGAAGAGTCCCTTGGACCATATATGGTTCACAAACTGCCAAATAGACTGTGCTGGGTTTAAGTGTAAAGGCCATGAAACTTGGACTACTATTAGAAGCATTCCTGGTGGTTTTCATAACATTTGGCAGAATGATGCGCATATTCCAAAATGACTGTTTGGGGATTTTTCCACTCTGAAATTGTGTCTTTTTTCAGACACCTCTTGCAAGAAGAAGCTGGGGACCTGAGTTTCAATATGACTTTACTGTTGGATTATCTCAGGGTTCCAAATGACTGATCCTTTATTTAACTAAAGCAATATTTTATTTATTTTCTGGAACAGGAAAACATCTTTTGGCATATTTTTGTTTGTAAGCTACGGCACAAGCACATAAAAATAACAACAATTCCCACTTTGGTCATAAGTCTGTGTGTCTTGCACATGTCTGTTTTAGACAATGCTGAAGATGGAGAGTTGTGCTTCAACTGAAAGGACCAGGGAGCCAAGAGGGAATGGTAGCATTGCAGGAGAGCCTGCCAGGGTAGTACAGACATGCACCTTCCTACTGCAGATGCAAAAGAAGCTTGCCACTTTTTCTGAAGGAGTTCCACAGTGCAGTTTTCTTAATATAAATTTACCTGAAGGGTTAAGTTATCAATGCCGGATATGGCAAACTGCCTCTAATGTCTTTAAATTCTAGGACATTTAAATATTAAAATACAAACCAGGAGTTTTCTGAGGTTTGTTCAGCTCTACAGGTTGCTAGTGAGTGTAGACCTGGCTATATTAGCTATATTAGTTATAATGCTGTATCTTCCTCTTCCCTATTCAATTATTCTCTTCTCCCTGGCTTTATGGAAGTAGTCACCTGATAAGCAATGATGGTGGATAAGAAACCAGAAACTCCATATAAACATAAGAATTATTTGGGAATAACTGAACCTCTATTAGCTTCTAAACCTACCAACCAAAACCTCAAAAACACAAAAGCCAGAAATAGAGGGAAAGTCCTTTGCGTTCCCTGCTACTTTCACATCCCTTCCAGCATTTCATTAGGCTTTGACCATCATTTGCAACAGATAGCAAATAGTAAGATATTCTTTGAACTTGGGTGGTAGCACAGAGCAGCATTAGCACAGCAGCTGCCTCATAGGCTTTTGTATTAATGAAGCTGCTGATTTCTCACATATTACCCAAACCTCAGAAAGAGTTGAAACTGTTGAAGTGATTATTATGACCTGGTAGTTTCTATAGGCTTTGGAAATGGAAATAAAACAATATGGGCAGTGATTTATTGACACTAGTAAAGCACTGTAAAAGCAAAGGATGCTGAGAGCCTTTACCCAGACTTCTAAGTCATGTAACTTTGGGATGGAGTGTTTCAGGTAACTGTCACCAAATTAAATCTTTGCTATGTGTATCTTTGTTTTCTTATCCAGAGATACAGGAGAAAGAAGCGGAACAAGTAAAGACAAATTTCTTTGTCCCACTTATAGCTGTGGTTGTACTCGTCACACTTCTTCTGGGTTTTGTGATATTGAAGAAGAACAGACATATCTTCTCTACCAACCAGAGTAAGTTATTACTTGTCATTCTGTTCTACCATCCCTCAAGTCATACCCTTTGTCATCATCCCTTTACCTACCTTTTAGCTGCTGGGAGAAAGTTAGGTTTCATGTCAGACTAAAGCTAACCTTCCTAGGACCACTTAATTCCTGCAACAACTTAGTCCACCCTGCAGCAAGTCAAAACATCCTTCTCCTGTCTTGTCCTGGGATATACTTCTCCCTCTTCTTTGTGCTGTGTGAGACTGCCATGGCACCAGCTTACCACCTTTGCCTGTAGTTTCATCCTCTTTTTTACTGGGTTTGGGGTGGATTTGACTCCTAAAATCATTGAACTATACAAGTATTTCTTGTCCATCACTACTTATAAGAAAGGTGGAGCTTGGGAAGGGATAAAATGAACTTCCATGAAGTGCAAGGATCTCCTTCATCACAGAGCTGAATGTTCCTCACAAGCTGCTCACACTCTGCACTGGAAGAATCACCTTGTACTAGGAACAGACTTTGATCCTTGCGCTGCATTTCTCTTTTGTTCCAAGACTAGTTCTCAGCAGCTCAGGGTGTATTTGGCATTGAAAGGATTCTCATGCTGACATCAGATTCTGTTCTTCCTTGTACAAGAGGGAAATGCATTCCTCAGCTAGTCCTGTTTCCCTATACAGACAAGGGCCCTGAGCCCCACCTCATTCTTTTTCCAAATTCTAAGAAAACTGGACATTTGCTATCAATGCTTTTTCAGCTCCTATATATCACATTTCTGTAAATCACATACTCATCTATTTTAGGTGTCAGTCTAGCAGTCTAAGAAGCTATTCAGCTTGAAACTGAGGCCGTCGGCCAGACTGCTGACAGAGAACCACCTTTGCACACAGAAGCCCTGAGGCCTCATGTTTTCAGAAGCTCTGCCAGAACAAGGATCCTCTGCAGATGCTCTACAGAACAACATGCAACACTCTGGTCTGATGGCTGAAACCTACTGCCCAATGTTCTCTGTTTTTATTTTTGCTCCAGAATGGTAGTAAATATGACGCTCTGCCTCTCTGAATGACTACCTTTTGCTTTATCTTTTATTGCACACTGTGACGATGTAAAATCCTGAGAGTTGATGAGGAAAGCAGAGCTGCATGGGTTATAGAATGTCTCAGAAACAGAAAGAGGCCACAGTCTGAATCATAACCATTGCTGCAAACAGGCAGGTTATTAGTCATTGAATCATAGAATGGCTTGGGTTGGAAGGGACCTTAAAGATCACCTGGTTCCACCTCTTCTGCCTAATCATGAGGCACAAGTGTTTTTGGCAGAGCCAGTGTGGCTTTGTACCAGTAACTTTCTTGTAAGGCTTCACACCAGAAAGAGGAACTTTGGGGCACTTCCTCACCTTCTGAGAAAATCAGACTATTCCCATCAGGCATTTGAAACTAGAAATAATCTGGTGGAAATACCTGCTTTAAACATAATTTCTGATGATCTTAATTTTTTTTTAATATCATCCAAGCTTAGTATATCAGACAGTTAGTACCTCCACACTTTGTTCCTCTGTATTGTGAACAAATGCTGTAGTAGTTGTTCAGGTGGATGCAGGGATGGAAACAGAAAGCACGAGGTATCATTCATACATGTGTAAATCTAAACATACAAAATGAAGCTGATAATGAAAAAATATTACATGAGTAGGTCATGTTCCAGTTTGGATGACTGTGTTCTCAATAATAATTTTAATAATTTTGCTTCAAACCTTGAAGATAAAGCAATCCATACACTATGGTATGTTCAGCCATAGGAGGTAGTTTTACCTTTCAGAAAAGATTCTTTTTCACTCAAAATGTGCCAGCTCTCCAATCTGCACTTTATATTCTTCAGCAGCATTGACATCTTTCAGGAGTAAGAATGCAGCAGATCAGAGACAAAATTCTCCCGAGGTCTTGATTGTGTTTGTAGGGCTGGCATTTTCAGAAAGATCAGGGACATTAACATCATATTCTCAAGACAAATTTCAGCTCACAGTTGCAGTTTGGGGACATAAATTCTCCACAGTTTCTGCTGTGTGCAAATATTATTTTCTGTTAAATACTATTGTGAGTTGCTAGATTCCACCTCAATATTTACTCCTTTTTCAAGTGTGTGAGAGAAATGCATGTTCTTTTTGAGTTAGTTAAACTATTTGGGAGTCAGTTTATTAAGCTATTACATTAACATTTCAAATATTTTCATTCAGGTTAATATCATTCAAATGTTATTAAAAGTTAAATGTTTTATGTAAAAGTTTATACTTGTTAGCAAACTTATTTAATGATTTATTAAAAGATATGTCTTTTTCTGTGTTGCTGTTTTTATTCTCATGCCATTAAAGAAGTATATGGGGGAATACTGGCATTTGGTGTTCTCAGGGAGGAAACATTTCCCGAATTACTTCTTGGAAGCAAATTAATAAAATAGATATTGCCGCAATGACAAAGTATGGCACAACTGGAGGTTTCATATGTTCATCCATGGAGCTATCTATATGTGTACAGCTCTGTGTATACATGCCTCCTGGATTTATTGACCTACACACCTCAAAGACTAGACAAAAATTTCCAGTCAGAAAACTTGCCTTTTTTGATTCTATGCTGCAGGTTGTCAAATATATATGCTGCTTATCTTATCAACTTTATGCACTGAGGGAAAAAAACCATCACCAACCTTTCATGTTTTTCCACAGGACAAGAACAATAACCACTTCCTCCACATAAGGTATCTGGAATTCCATGTTAGCACTCAAGAGGCCTTCTACAGCACATTCACTTAGCAGAAAAAAAAATAAAATCCTGAGCACTTGGAAATTCCAGTTTTTGCAACATGTCTTAGTACCTCTGAGGGAGCTTTTCACCTGATACAGTATTGGCTATCACTATCAGTAGCTGTAACTAGTGAAAAAAGTGACATGGTGAGTTAGGTTTATCCTTTAATAACTCCCTTCCATGCTTAATTTGTTCCTAATTGGTGAAGTTGTTTGTTTTCCTCCTTGCCAGACCTCTACTTTAGGCTGTCAGCCTTCTTCTATTACCTGCTTAATTTCTCCACCTCCTCTATTCTTGCTCTTAAAATCAACCCTGATTCTCTCCTGCAGTTAAAGACACTTAAGGGGAAAAAAGCAGACAGGCTTCAGGGGAAAATCTTAGTTTGTCTCTGTCTGTTCAAATGCATTAATCTCTGCACTAGCAGGTGTAGTGAGCACAGCAGCAAGGTCCAGGAAAAGCATGGCTGATATGCTGGCGTTTTGTCCTCCATACAGTTACAATTGGATTTCCAGGCTGTCTCCTCACACACTTTACTTTTTATTTTGGCAGCTATTCAGTCATTCAGTGACTCTATAAACATGGCAAACAAAAGAGCATACACACAATATGTACCACAGTATGTAACAGCTTCACTTAAAAACACCATTCCTTTACTTTTAGATGGAACATTATGAAACAGCAAAGGTGTGTTAAGCTAGTATCCAATGCCCTAAAGTAAAATCCTGTCATCAGCCTTAGAGTTGTGATAGATTGCTTCAGGTTCACTGATTAACCAGCAATGAATCACCAAGTAACAGAGACTGGAATGGACCTAGGGAGATTGTCCAGCTCAACCCTCCTGCTCAAGCAGGGTCACCTGCAGCAAGTTGCCCAGATCCATGTCCATACAGCTTCTGAATATCTCCAAGGAGGGAGACTCTACAACATATCTGAGCAACCTGGTGCAGAGTTCAGTCACCCTTTGCAATAAAAAAGGTTTTCTGGTGTTCAGAGGGAACCTCCTGGGTTTCAGTCTGTGCTTATTGCCTTTGGGCCTGTTACTGGGCACCACTGAAAAGAGCCTGGCTCTGTCCCTTTCCCACCCTCCCTTCAGGCACTTACATAGACTCATAAGAAGTCTCTGAGGCTTCTTTTCCCCAGGCTGAACAGTCCCAGTGTACTCAGCCTTTGCTCAGATGAGAGATGCTCCAGTCCTTTAATCATCTTTGTGGTCCTTCACTGGACTCTCTCCAGTATGTCCATGTCTCTCACGTACTGGGCAGCCCGGAACAAGGCACAGGACTCTAGGTGGTGCCTCACCAGTGCTGAGCAGAGGGGCAGGATCCCTCCCTCCGCCTGCTGCCGATGCTCTCCCTGATGCAACCCAGATACTGTTGCTGCCTTTGCCACGAGGGCGCACTGCTGCCTCATCTTCAACTTCTCCACCAAGCCATTCCAGTCCTTTTCTGGAGAGCTGCTTTCCAGATGGTTTGCCCCAGCCTGTACCCACGCGTGGCGTTATTCCTCCCAAGGTGCAGGACTTTAAATTTCCGGGGTTTTTTTGTGGGTTTTTTTGTTTGTTTGTTTTGGTGGTGGTTTTTTTTGTTTGTTTGTGGGGTTTTTTGGGTTTTTTTTTTTGTTTTGTTTTTTTTTTTTTTTTTTTTTTTTTGAGGTTCCTCCCTGCCCATTTCTCCAGCCTCTTGAGATCCCTCTGGATTGGCCACATGACTCTCTAGTGTGCCATTTCTCCAAGTTTTTATCATCTTCAAACTTGCCGAGTGTACACCTGCTCCCAGCATCCAGGTCATTAGTGAAGAGGCAAATCACCTAGTTTTACTGTGCATTCCTTAATGTCACCATTGCTACTGCAACAAGCAATATTTCCTGTGGTTAACAGGTGATGGAACAGTGGAGTGTTGCATTTCCAGAATATTCCACAGGCACTTCTGAGGAGATTGTCATTAACAAAGCATTGCCTGGCAAATGTCCTTTAGTGGACTTTATACTCTTTCAGATGAATTATTTGCTACTGGAAGTTACATTTAACCACAGACATATAGTAATTCTATTACAGAAATCTTGTTCTTGTGTGTATTACCTCTGTGTTTTGGTTTCAAATTTTTTTCTTCCTCGTTTCCAAACTCAGAAGGCAACAAGAAAAAATATATTAAATATTTCTCTACACAGGAATGCTGGGTGGTCATAATTCATAACTGATCTCTATTTGGTTTTCCATTTTCTCCATTAGGAGGGTCATAATGCCGGGACAGGGAAGGACTTAAGCAAGATGTGTTCTGGTCTAAGGATTGACTGCCAGCAGGTTTTCAGGAGAAAAACTGCAATTAGACACGAAAGCTGGTGAAAGTTGAGAAAGACATGGGAATGGATAAGTGCTGAGAAAGTGTAAGGAGAAGAGTGATACACTGGGCTGGCTTGCAACAGGAAGTGCACATGCATCAAGTGCAGAGCTGCCTCACAGACTCCAGGAAAGCTGGGGAAGGCTAATCTCCAGACATGCCACGAGCAAGAAGAGATTCTGCACAGAAGTCCAGAAATCCAGAATATTCTTACAGAATATGTTAACTTGTCATACCTCCTCACATACTTGTGAAATTTTTGGCAGACACAAAAGATCAAATTTTCCTGCACTTGATGTGTTCTTGATACTGAGACCTGCATGTCTTTTGTCCATTGCTTTTGTTAATACAACTGTAAAACAAAAAACTAATGAAAATCATAAAATTATGCCTAGCCACCCATTTCTGATAAGCAATGCTTATTATTTCAGAAGGACATAGACCTAGGAAAAAATAGAAAGATGAGTTGAGAATAGCTCAGAAAACAGTTCCATACCAATGTGCACAGCTGATGCAGTGTGTATATTGCCTGTCCTCTTCTGAAACATGCTTTTGATTTAACTTCTACAGGTGTTAAAATGGGACTATGACACAGAAACAAAGGTGAGATCTTACTTCTTTTCCTTGCAATGTTAAATGCACTACTGTGTCCAGAATCATGTCATATCTCAAAAGATGTTAAAGCATTAAAATTAGAAAAGAAGTGATAAAAATTACTAAGGCTCTAGAAAACATGTTTACTATATGAAGTTTATGCTGTTCAACCTATGCAGATGACGAAGAAAGTGGAGAAAGGACCTGATGAATCTGTCTAGTACTCCAACACTTGAAATGTGTGGTTAAATAAAGAAGGCATGAGAGATCCTTCATGCTGAGTGACTCATACTGAGAAACATACAACTGGACACAGTACTAGAGGTGTGGCCTCACTGGTGCTGAATAGAGGGGAAGAATCACATCCCTTGACTTGATGGCAACACTCATCCTAATGCAGCCCAGGATATCATTAGCTTTCTTCGTCACTTACGTTCAGCTTGGTGTCCACCAGGACCTCCAGGTCTATTTCTGCAAAGCTACTTTCTAGCTTGCCAGTTGGCAGCATGTTCTGCTGCATGGAAACGAGACAGAGAAGTTGAATTAAGAGAGTCAGAGTAATGTTTCTTGAATGTATATGAAAGATCCAGCATATAATACATGTTTGTACTGTGGAATAGAAAGGGATTGATTAACAAAATATTAGAGGGAAAACATAGTTTGACACCTAGAAAGGGGCTCTATGTGAAAAGCCAAGCAAATACAATGAAAGAAAAGAAGATGCTCTGTTATCATGCTCCTTTATCTCTAGATAACTTCTGAAAAGAATTATCAGTGGCCACAGCTTCTATTACTCAAGTTACCAATGGCAACAGAGCATACTGTGAATGAGGCAGAAATCAAACTTTTCATAACAGATCAGACACCCAGAAGCAGAGGACTTTAAAACTCTGAGATCTTCTTGCTTCAGAGATTTTTCTTTCTATGCCTGGGATAATGTGCAAGATCCACTGTCCAACCACTGTTTGGAGAGTGTCTTAGCTAAGGTTTGATCAGATTGGATGAGCTGAAACTGGCAGAATTATGCTGATGGATAACATCAGATCATATGACCAGTCATCTTTGTCCAGCTGTATTAGAAAAGATAATCTAAAATAAAGAACCCCTCAATAACAACTAATTCCTTCTTCAGCTTTAGGTCAACTACAGTTTGAGCTTACACTTAAAAGGCAAAGCTATTGGATAGCATCTTTAAAATTACAGGGAACCAGGCTAGAAGTGCTCAGGATTGAAAGCTGTTTCACAGACCTAAGCCTTTACAGAAATTTAATTAAAATGTTAGGAAGGTGTTTTTTTCTTAATTAGGTCAGTGGCTAAGTCCTTCAATATTATGTATGCACTCAGGGCAGAAGATGTGTAAGAACAACTCAGTACAGGAATAGAGTAAGTTTTATGAAGCCAAATACCAAAATGCTCCGTCAGCATACTTCACTGAAACATCAAACCCCAGCTTCCCCTAAAGTAATGTAAAGCAGCCGTTTGATCCCAGAACACAGAATTAGGAACCATAGCACACAGTTATCTTCTCATATCAGTTTTACTGCTCCTAAGCTTCTTCTCACGGGCAAAAAGTGAGCAGCAGTCTGGATTCAAGGACATCACATCCCAGACATTCATCCGCGGGGGAATTTTGGGGTGATGACTGCAGCTGGCCACCCTAAAACCCAATACAAACAGCTGCCGTGGCAACGGAGGGAAAAGGTAGTTATGTGTTATAATGACTGTCCTCAGTCAGACCACGGGGCTTGGCTCTTTATTTCTTCTTTCTCCTCCTTTGCCCTCCTAGAAGGCTTGACCAGCGGCACTCACGGACCCCGGGCATCCCTGGCGTTCTCCGCCCACGGCCGCAGCCGGCCTGAGGCAGGGGAGCACCTCTGGGCAGCCACGGCTCAGGCACGGACACCTCGGCACCCTTTGGGTTCCGCATCATTTTTGTTTGAGTTCCACATCAATTTTACCCCTTAAAAGCAGAGGCGGCGGCCCGGCCGGCTGAGCTGCGGGGTCCCCCTGGCGGCTCCGGTCGCCGCTCCCTCGGTGCGGCTGTACGGGGGCTGTGCGGGGGCTGCTGTCCCGGGGTGCCCGGACAGCACTGGGGTCACAGCGCCAAGGGCTGGAAGAGGCTCAGGAGGGCTCAGGTGCTGCCTCCGGCTCCAAACGGGGTCGGCGCTGAGGGCGGACTGAGCTGCTCCGGGCTTTGTCCTTCCTGGTCACGTAAACGCGATCAGTTTAGGATCAGTTTAGGTTCGAAAAGACCTCTGAGATCTTCGAGTCCAACCAAACACTGCCTTGTCACAACTAGACCACGGCAGTGAGTGCCACATCCAGTCTTTGCTGAATCACCTCCAGGGACAGTGACGGCACCACCTCCCCGGATTCCAATATTTAATCACCCTTTCTGTGAAGAAATTCCTCCTGATGTCCCACCTAAACCTCCCCTGGTGCAGCTCAAGACAACGTCCTCACCTCCTGTCACTCGTTGCCTGGGAGAAGAGACCGACCCCCACCTGGAGACAACCTCCTTTCAGGTAGTTGTAGAGAGTGATAAGGTCACCTTTGAGTCTCTTCTCCAAGTCTAAACAACCCCAATTCCCTCATTCACTCCTCATAGGAATTACTTTCCTGACTCTTCAACAGCTTCATTACTCTTATCTGGACTCGAGGATGGAAACTGCATGGCTTTCCAGGGGTCGCTTGGTGGCTTTCCAGGGGCCGCTTGGTTGCTTTCCTGCTTCACTGTCCTTCCAGAGAAAACGTTTTACCTTATGCCTAGTCTGAGCTGCAGTTCTTTCAGTCTGGCTGCCATCTCTGATGCTCCCACCATGCACTACTGCAAACAGCCTGGCTCCATCATCTTAATAACCTCCTGGTGGGTGTTGGAAAGATGCAGTTTGGTAACTCATCTCCAGGCCAAACAAAGGGAGCTCCCTCAGCCTCCCCTCACAGTACAAGAGCTCCAGTCCCCTCACACCTGGGTGGTCTCCCATCAAACTCGCTCTAATTTATCTATGTCTTCCTTTTGTTGGGGAACCGAAGACTAGACATGGTATTCTAGAAGTGGTCTAAGAAGTGCTGAGTTAAAAGCAGTAGTACCATTCCCCTTGGACAATCTGCTGGCAATACAGCCCCAGATACCATCAGCCATGTTTGTTGCCAGAGTGTTCTGTCATGAGCTGCATGGACAGAGGTCATCTCACCAGCATCTTCCTCTTTACACCTTTTCCCCAGCTAGCATTTTTGGAGATGAGGTATTCAGACCCTACACATTCACTCTGCTGGTCTTTAATGTTCTACTGTAGTTTTCTTGTAATTTCTCCCCCTCTTCTCAGGCCTGGCTCATGATCAATCCCACAAGTCCAGCCCACTCTCAACAAATTCTTTGTGATTTGTTCCGCTCGCAATTTATGAACTTCAAATGTAAAACTAGAAGGTACTCAGAAAACACAGAGAAAAGCAGAATTACTCATGTGAACAGAACTCCAAGGCAGTTGGGGTGAAAAAAAAAAAGACATGGGACAACAAGACAAGTTTAGAAAAGAGGGGATATGAATTGTAAGGTATGTTTGAAAGTGTAGAGTTATTCAGAGAACTGAATGCAAAAGGGAGAATTGAATTCATCCAGAAAAATGAGAATATGGATGATAACACATCAGAGACAGGGACAGAGTCTCTAAGGGGAGAAGTTTCTATTTTTCAAACCATGGAGTTGAAAACTGCAGTTGATAGAAAGCAGTTTTCCTTTCAGAGAAATCGTTAAGAATTTAAAGCATACTCTTACTCTTAAAAGGGAAATTATGAAAAAAAAAAAGATTTGTAAAACCTGGAAAAAATCTAGTCAAAGTGTCAGTACTATAAAATCCAAACAAAATTAGGATCAGAATGAGAACATATAAAATATCAAAATAATCCTTTTTCAGTTTTAATTATTTGCCCACCCCCAACTACTTAGTGTAGTATTAATCCTTACACTAGCACTGCATAATTCTGAGACATGAAAATCCATTTTTTATGTGTTTCTAACAATTTCCAAGCATTTAAGTAAGTTGAATAGGCACCTGTAGGGGAAAGCTCCAGCATCACTAGTATTACACACCCATAATGACTCTCCCTGTGCAATGTGGAATGGTACTGACAAAAGTATTAAACTGGGTAGGGATGTCACAGTGACATTTTGTGAAGCATTCTTTTGCTGCATTCCCTGGTGAGCTCAACATCTTAAGGAAAGGTGGTGTTATCATGTCCTTACATAACACAATGTTACAGTGCACAAGCAAATGAGATGAAGGAAGAAGTCCTATGATTGTGGATTTTTAGCAGCCAATTTTTGCTTTCCCTGGGCATTTTAGGAGGTAAACTGAAGAGCTCATGCAACTTGAAGTCTCAGAGACACGATTATAATTATTTATTGGCTTTATATAAAAATGCTACTAATCTATTACTGATCTTCTCTGAGATACTTTGTGTACATTTCCCCTATGGCTATACAAGCAATATTAACTGAAGTCCTTGCCTTGGGAAGATTTGAAAAGTACTTTAAAACCCCACTGCTTTTTCTTCTCTTTCTGTCTCTCACATGTGCAGGAAAGGAAAAAAAAAAAAGGCGGGGCGGGGGGAGGGGGGGGACTCCGCGGGGGGAAGTGGAATGTCCCACCATTCTAGTCATGGCAGCAGCTCTGTGTGTTCCAAGAAAACACAATATTCTGGAAGAAAGCCATCATTATCACTTCGGCTGTTGCAAATGATACCTTGATTGTAGTAGAAGCATCTTTTTTTCTACCTTTAACTGTAAATGCATGAATAATTTGAAGTAAAATTACAATCTCTGTGCTGATTTTTGTCAGCTCTTAGGCCTCTTTTCCTCAGAAAAAAAAGTCATTGGACCCTCCATGGACTTACCTAAAACTTACCCGAAAGCCAAATTGTACAAAAAGCTGCAGAAATATATGCAGAGAAGGACTTTTCCTGATTCAAGTGCACTCCTTAAACAACTTCTAATGAGTATGTTAGCCAATAGAGTATGTTGGATGGCAGGGAACTGCAATGGGTCTTCCTAGCTTTTCCAGGTGATGTAAGTATAAACAAAATGCTGTATATGTGGAAAGATGAAGAAGACAGCAGATCACCACAGGCTTCTGAGCATTAGTTAGGTAAATCTAGATCTTGGTATGTTAGGACCTTCACAGTAACTTCCTGAGAGAAAACCAAAGAAAAAACCAAACAAACATTCTTTAGTGTATTATGACACTACTGCTTCTCAGCAGTCAGTGGGAAGACACACTGCTTTTCTATTAAGCAAGTGGTCCAATATAGCTGGTAGAAATGCAGTTTCAGAAAGAAGGGATCTAGATTTTACACATAGTAGAGGATGCAGATTATTTTGAGATATTTGCCCAGTGTTCTTCTCCCAGGGATTAACAAAACTGCCAGTTACTGAAGGAGGAATCTACCACCTTTAAGACAGAGAAAAAGAATTACAGGATCCTCTACAATGCACCTAATGAGAGTAAAAACCAAGTCATTGGTGTTGTGGACCTCTGCTACAGTAACACATCCAAAGAATGAGCTGCAATAGAGTCTCAGACACAAGGAAATGCACCTTAGAGATTGTTACCCTCAGTGAGGGAGCCATGTGAAGGCCTGCCAAATTCTGTATGTGCCACATTCATTCTATGTAGGAACAGATCACTACTAAAATAACTGTGGACCACAGCAATTGTTTAACATTGCCTACAGAGAAATGGTCTAAATGAAATTAGAAGGACATCTGACTAGTTGAAAATTCCAAGGATCTTATTTTCTGCATTTGAAAGTAGATAGGAAAAAAATAAAATTATTTTTTCCATTAGTTAGAATATGATTTATAATCTGGCATAAATGAAATATTTCAGCAATAGGGAAAGCCTGGAAATGAAACAATGGAGCTAAATGGTTCCAAAGAAGAGCTGAGAAAACACTAACTTTGAAACTGAGAGAAAAATAACTTTGAGAGAAGGCATCTGTGAAGGTCCCAATATCTTTGTAGCACTGAAGTTTATGTCAGGACAGATACAGAAATTGGCACTGGAGCTATCTAGACATTTAGGTGATTTATTTGTCAGCATCACTATAATATCCAAGCATTTCCCAAGGGAAGCAGACAAGTGCTGTCATGCTGCAACGGCCATGGGAGAACTAAAGCACAATGTTAAGCAATTTGGCTGAAGTCATCATACCAGAAGGCTTTGAAAGAGGAAGGTATGGAATCTGATCTCCTGAGAGTCACTTCATGGTCTGATCCACTAGGCCACTCTTCCTTGATGAGCCAACTGCTAAACAACTGATCTCAGTCATTGCAGACCACTTTTCCAGCAGGAAATCCACATTGTGGGCTTTGCTTGAACAAGGTTAAAAAAGGATGCAGATGTTTCTGAACAGCAACTGAGTAACAAGTATGTTTAGAATCTGGGCAGACTTTGATCTGCAAGGGAAAAAGAGCACAGTGAAGGAAACAAATCCAGTCAGAGGCTTGAAAGCAGCCGTTTGACAAATGTGGACTAAAGGAAATATTGGTTTATTGATTTAATTACCCTATATTCTTGGCAGAATACACTTTTCCACTATCTAGAGCAAATATCCCCACTTGTCATTCATCCAAGGGAATACACTTAATCTTGTATTAATAACGGCCTTTCTTAAACCAGCCATTGGCATTTCCATGGCTCCTGGATCCTAAACTATTGTACATGTGCAGTCAGTACACAGCAGTGCTAATAGATTTTCCATAGTAATCATTTTGTAGTTGCTCATTTCCCAGACACCTAAGGAAAGGCATCTCATCAGCAGTACAGTGCAGATCTAGCTAGTGGGAAATGCCAGGAAGATCTCAGTAGGGACCGGCTTCCTAACCTGATCAGGAAGTTTTGACCTTTACCATGTTGGGGACAATATAGCAAAAGACACATTGATGCAAATAATTTCTTGTCTCGTTTGCAGCCATAGAGGACATGCTTTCTTGTGTGCATATCCATGTGACCAGTTGATGCCTCCAGTAATTCCAGCCCCTGTAAAAAAAATAAAAAATAAAGCCTTCATGTTATCATCTCCTGATCTTACATGGTCAGGCCTCCAACTCAGGATACTGGCATCAGCACCTTTTTTGTCTGCACTGGTCTTGCTGACCTGTGCCTTCTGACTGCTGTTGTTAAAAAGGTAGTTACCACCAGGTGGTAATGCATTTGCTACTGACAAGCAGCATGTGCTCCCAGGCCCCCATGTGAGGAGTTTTGCACAGCTTTTAAACACTGTGCTTCTTAAAATTGGTTATGGATTTTCTGAAGTAACACTGTTAATTAGGAAAAGATAATTCTTTGAAACCAGCCCTGCTAGCGAGAAAGTGCAGCTTCCCATCAATTGACTCAGTAAAAGTCTGGGGGGGAAATTAGATGGTTATGATATATGAATTTAATGTTTTCAAAATTAAGTCTTCTTTTTCAACTGGAATATCTTTTGGTTTCCAACAATTTTGTTTTAAGAGGTTTAAAATGTTCAGAAGATCAAATGGAAAAAGTGGTTTTCAAAATCAATGTAACAATATTTCAAACCTCCCCTATTTCCTTTTCCCACAGAACATCCATTCACTGTGTTTAATAAGCATTAGGATCTTTGTGACACTTCAGGAAGAAGAGATACTTCTAAATCAGACCTTTACAGAATCAAAAACTGATTCAGACTTCTCTGCAAACTTTCTCTATTTTTTTCACACCATTGTTGCCTATCCAGATACTGCAAATCAGGCACTCTTCTAAAGTGGTTCCTTCTAGTGCCTTTGCCAATAACTTTGCCTATTTTCTGAACATCTGCTTGTGCTTAACGTGGTTCGTTTTAAACCACAGACATTTGGCAACATGATTACATTCCATCGTGCCCTTTCCTGTAGATCACTTTGGTACTCTAGGTGCTATTCATACGCTCCAGATCAAAGAAACAACCACTTCATATTTCAATTCTAGGGTCTGAAATACTGCAAGAACAATCTGATCTATCTGTTCAGTACTGTGCTATTTCTAGTTTCATTCCTGGCTGATGAGGGTAAGTGAAGAGATATGTAAGCACTTCAAAGCATAAATTGAATTTGAACTTGGAGCACTAATGTTTCATACAAACATGGACAAAAACATGAACAAAACATGCCTAGCATGCTGTTGTCAAGCTCTGTATCCAGAAAATAACTTCTTTGATACTGACAGCATCAGTACTACAATGTGCAGTGTCCCAGGTGGAGATTTGGCTCTTAGGGCTCAGGGCCTGCAGAACTTTCAGTAAGGCCGGGATTTCAGCAACAGTGCTGTTGCTTTGTCTAACTGTGTGTGTTTCAGCACCTGCACTCTTACAAAGGTGGGCAGAGTAGAGGTGGACACGCACAAAAATTTTTGCAAATGTTGTTTGTTCATTCATTAGAACGTAGGACTGAGGGTTGAGTATCTGATCTTTAAAATAGGCGTATTTCCTTGCCCTGGTAGGCATCAGTCTCCCCTTTGGTAAATCACAGTACACCTTTTGCTAGTCTTTTCGCTATATGAAGGATTAGCCTGTTCATAATCAGACTGCTAAAAATTACTTGGCCCTTTTAAAATTTAAATCCCAAATGTTATAAAAACAATGCCCACAGAGAAAGACAGTGTCTGCTTTTGCCAGCCCTTACTTTCTGATTGCCTGACTTGACTTTGCACCTCAACTCTGCACATTAGTAGTGTCTCTGATTGTTAGATAAGGTAATGGTCCCCAGAGTCACAAAAACGCTTTAGCATCCCTAGACAAAAGGAAAGGTACTGTGATAGCACAAAGAACTGTTTACATGAGTTAAAAAATAACTTTTAACCTTTGATCTTGAAGACCTATTTCATGTGTGCACCATATGCTCAAAGGCCTGACAGCTTCAGCTTCACCTTTTTTCTGTGCATGCACTCTTTAACTTCACAGCCCTTATGCTTTTAGCTTGATGGCATCCAAGGTGTTTCTTAGCAGTCATATTCTGCCAGCAACACACATTCTTTGCTCCTCAGGATCTGGGAAATTCACTGCATTCCTCTCTTTTCCACACTGCTCTTTGGAGAAGTTAACCTCTGAAGAAACCCAAGCAAACAAATAGAAATCCCACAAGCATAAGGGATTTGCAGCACGTTGAAAATGTATAGGGGTGGAAAAACAACTCTGTAGTTTTCAGATGAACCTGATCCAAACAACCTGATCACAGATGATAAGTCGACTTTGTTTTGTGCAAAAAGACCTTTGTTTATACAACGGGTGCACAACAAGGGGAAACCATTAGCAACATTGAAGTAGCTGGCCTGGAATAAGAAATATGATGGCTAGAGGAGAGGAACAGCAGCCTGCAGAAGAAATTCAATTTTTATAGGGCTTCTGGTGACAAAGGAAATGGTATGGAATGTGTTTATTTCAGGGCAGATGGGTTTTGTTTTTTAATTGATACCTTGCCTCTAATATTTGATTTAGGGAATGTTGTGGGTCTGTGAAAGGGGTAGGAATAGAAACAGATATGGCCACAAACACCTTACCTATATTGTGACCATTTTGAAAGACTTTTTTTTAAAAAAATAGACAGTTTGCCCAAGCCAAAGGATCACAAAGAAAATGAAAACATGAGAAAGATAGGAGACAAGACAGCAGCCTCACACTGAAAACTGTGAACTAAGCCACCTGAAATTACAGGACTATGAGTGGATAAGGCATATTCTTTCCCTGCTCTTCTCATATCTGCCTTTCCTGTCTAGCAGTCACATCACTCAGCACTGTCTCAATCATGACATGATCTGGTAGCCTAATACATTCAGGTGTCTTCTCCAGCTCTCCCTCTCTGATGCCAGCCTGCTGAAGCAGGTAAGAGCAGCCATCCTCAGTTTTACTGAAGGTCCACTTAAGAAAGCAGCATACTGCCTGTATAGACCAGCAGCAAATGCTGAGGGAAGGAGTAAATGGACAATCCAAAGGTGGTTCAGTTTTCTCCCAGGCTCTAGAAATCCACCAGTTCAAGTTCTTCCTGAAAAACAAAACAGTCCTGGGTGAGGCACTGAAATGACAGGTTTTTTTTTTTTCTTTTTCCAAACCATTCTTGATTTTTCTGACCTCTACCATAACATACCTCAACTGCCTCATTTCCGAGCTGAACAACATATTTAGTTTCTGCCTGTACATAAGCTATTCCAGTTCACCCATTATCCTTACTCTTTCGTGCCTCTTTAGTTCCAGTATATCCTGTTTTCAGTGGGAAAGACCAGAGCTGAGGACAGCATTCAAGATATGGACATGTCAGGCATTTAATCTTCATATGCTGTCTCCTCGTCTACTGTATTCAACAAGAAGCTGAAAGGTAAACAACTGGTAGCTGAGCTGCAAGCAGCTGTAAACAACATAAGTCCTCTTGTGCTACATAAGTACTAGTAAAAACAAAGAATAAAAAAGGTAAAATCAGCAACTATGAAAATAAAAAGAAGAAAAAACAAAGTGCAAATTACAAAATTTTTGCTATCACCCAAAGCACAAACTAGCAGCAGAAAAATAAGTTTGAAAAATGTTACTAACAGCAAGCTACAGTGCCAAACGTTGCCTTCTGTCCTACAAGATGATGGATGATGACTTTATTTCAAACTCCAAGCAAAATAAATTGGACTCTGAGAAAGTTAAAAATTTAATAACTACAATATTTCTGAGTGTGGAAAGTGCTACTAGAAAAGCAAACAATTCAAAGCAAATGTAAAGACTAAAAGAGAAGAAAAATGGTGAAAGCAATAAGTGGGACAACTACTGATGGAAGACTATGCAATAATCAACATAAAGGAAAAGGTAGAATATTAGTATTAAGACTCCGGAATACTCTGTGAGATACTATCTCTGAGTACTGTCATCCAGTCATGCCAGATTGGAAAACTGTGAAGATATTTTTGCTGGAAAGCATAAATATTATACTGATTGCTGAAGTTTTGCTATAACAAGTAAGTTATGTTTGAAGTGCTTCCTGTAGTTTTAGAGTTGAAAATACATAAGGAATTGAGTAACTAGATTATAATTGTACTTCTAGAAATCTTTTCCCAAATTCCTAGAAATTTGAGGTGAGCATTAAGAAGAAAAAACTTGATTTAATGTCCCATTGAAACTTGATTATATTCAGGGTACAGGCCTTTCAATTGAGGAGTGACTTTGGCTCACAAAAACATTTTGAGAACTGCTAAGCAAGGGTTAGCCACTTGGAAGAATCTTCCTTGGACTGATTAATGTTTCCTGGGTTATTTTTCAGAATAGTTTCAGGAACTTTCAAGGAATTGAGGCATTCTTTCAGGCCAATTTTATAGCTATTTCTCCTGATTCAGGCAGGTCTCCTTTCTGATCCCATCTAGCCTCCTTGGTTGTGATGATACCAGTGTTAGTGGGTCTGTGCAGGGGACAGGACCAGGTTAAACACGAACATATTTTTAATTCTGATTCTTTAATCATGTTGATTCTCCAATTTCCTGCCCACCTCCACAATCAACCAAACACAACAAAGGGAGGCAAATGAGTGTTTGAGGCTGAGGGAGGCAAAGAGGAATCTCTTAACTTTGTTGCTCTGTTTGGAGGATTTTTTTGGAGCCATAGCTTCAGATGCAGACAGGTGATATATTATATTCATCTAAGCATCTTGTTAGGCTTTATTTCTAATAAAAATCCAGAACTATCAGTGTCGAGTCCTTTTGTTTTATTTCAGTAGTGACTTAGTTACTGAATTAGCCACAAGCCAAAGGAGTGGATTTGTCTGTGGAATCAGCCAGTTAAACTGGCCAGTCACTGACAGACAACGAGGTAAACAAGACTGTACCAAGATTTGTTACAGACAATTAGCAAGTCACAGCTGGTAGGGTGGAAAGGTTTACAAGTACCCAGCCCTAAAAACCTGTGGAATAAATCAATGCCCAGCAGGACAGAGAGACTGTTTGTTTGCAGCATTACTCGTTATTGTAACTATCTGAAACTTATCTCTGCAATACTGAACATGGATATTAATTCAAGTGAGTTGATTCCTTATGCAAAGGAGAGACAATACTTAACCAAGTGTGCTTTTGGAGCAAAGAGTTTTCCAAGAAGCAAAATACTTCCTTAATTGAGACATTGAGTGGAAACTATTAAGACTGATGCAGAAAAAGAATGTAGTAGGACATATAGCTAAACATGATTACCTCTTCTTCCTTTGCTCTTCAAACGTGATGTCAATATTGACCAACAAGTGAATATTTAAGAGCCACCCAGAAAATTCTCATTGTGTATAAAAACCTAAAGACTACTTTACCCAAGTAGCATGTTCTAAGGACTCATAAGTGTGGGAAACTGTAAGACAAAATGCAGGTGCAATACAACAGCAACATTTAAAATTACTATTTTATGCTTTTAAAAGGAAACAAAATGTACTTTCTGATCTACATTTTAGATATCATATCATCCCATTAGCAGTTGTGACACAGAAGACAAGAGGAGATTAATTATTTCCTTTCTTTAATGACTGAATAGTACATGTGACCATTTCACAGGAAAGCAGAGGTAGTTAATGAGACCTTCATTAAGACTAATGATCAAACAATACTATAATGAAGGTGTAAATTCAGAGGCTGGGATATTATAAAGACAGGAGAAAGCACTGTGAACATGTAGTTCAACCTCTTCTGTAACAGAGACTGTTGAATTTGGTATTAATGTCCTGACTATTAAAACAAAACCGTTTTGAATTGAAAATATTTTGCATGAGTAATTGTAGGTAATTGTTCTGACACCTATTTGTTAACAATAAAACCAAATTTACTTGATTTCAACTCTGAATTTGCTTAAATTCAGATTTCCCTAAGTGTTTCTTGTCAGGCTAGATGTCTGGGTGTAAATGCAGGCGAATGGGTATCTCTCCATATTTGAGGAGTAGAGAGCTTGCCCATCTCTTTCTGCCTAGCTTGGAACACCAAACAGGTATGTTTATCTACTTTTTTCCTTTTACTCCCAGAAAACTGTCCTTGGCTTTGCAACTGAACTCTATTACCCCTTTCCCCACCACCAGGTTGGTACTGAATGGCTGCAAAAAGCTCACACCTTCATCTTCCTTTTCATACACTAAACAAATCTGCCTCTTTCAAATTTTCACTGAGGCTTTTTTCCCCAAATCTTTAGTCATTCTTATGTCCCTTTTCTTGCTCATCTCCAGTTTTAAGGCCATCTGTCTTCAAGAGAGAACGCTTGCACTTGATGCAACATTCCATCTGTTGTAGCAGCAGTGCAAATCAGAGACAGAAGATCCCCAGTCTATAAATTAACACTTTTCTGTGCAGTATTTTTTGGGTGAACCTGATGTTCATCTACATATCCATTGAGATGTCCAACTGCTTTCACAGCAGCTGAGGTCTAAGCCACAGTGAACACACGCATGAATGTCAACGTGTGTGAATTTCTCATTATTTCATTTCTCACTCAGCGTCATCTGAAGTGATTAGATTGTTGTAAATGAGTAGAACTGCAGAGGAAAGACTGATGGCATTTTGTGTGAATCTAAAAAGACACAGAATTACATTTACCCTGGTTTTAAGACTTCTCTTCCTCCAAATTTTAAGGTCCTGACTGAAGTATCTTGTTTATGGGCAAAAATGGCCACATCCTGATTTTTTACTCCATAGACAGGCACCTTCAGGGGGCTGTTCAGATGTTTTGATGGGGCCTTATACTTTCAGTCACCCTCTGTTATGTGTTTTACAGTAAGTACCCTAAAGGGTCTGCCTTATATCACTGCTCACTCCACCAGTTCTTCATCTGTCTATTGTGATTAGATAACAACAGAACACAGCAACTAATTTGTAGAAAGGCAGATCCCTGTAATTTATATGGAGCAGTGCATTAGCATTCAGTCTGTACTAGAGTAAAAACTTTCACTTATAAAGATTGTAGGGAAAAATAGGTATTAACCTTCATCATCATGAATAATTAACCAGGAGAGCAGCTGAACTTAAGATCCATCTCAGTTAATGTTTGTGGAGGCAGATAATACCTGAACTGACCAAAACCAAATGCAAAGCCCATACTCAGTCTGTCAAAATCTGCTCACACCTGCAACTGCATGAAACAGAACTGACTCTTGAAATAAATCACATTTTAAAATTATATTTGGTGTGTGAGCTAATTAAGATTCTTCTGTTCTTAGAAGTCTGTTTATTATTCAACGTGTAAATTCCCTAGGAATACCACAGTTTGGGACAGATTATGCACTCAAAAGTGGAATAGAAATTACAAGGGAAAGGAGCTGGGAGAAGAACCCAAGAAAGCAACCTTATGTACATATGGCTAGAAATCTGGCTGAAATGCAGCACTTCTGTGACATGCTCTTAATAGGAGTGCAGCAGATCAGGAAGAATGGGATCTAAGGAGCTGTAGGAAACATGAGAGAAGATCAAGAGGCTTCTCAGGACCAAATGAACACTTACAGTTCAATTTCCACCTTGAAACTTTTTAATACATGTATACAGGCACTCCAAAAGCACTTTTAAATATTGGAGGGGAATAATTCCCGTAATGTCAAAGTTTTCTGATTTCAACGTATTTCTGATTTCTGTGTTTGTTTTTGATCCTATGGTATAACTTTTTCTTGGGTTATCTGTGCTGAAACGATGTTTGGAAGCCTCCTTTGAGGTCAGATTTGATGGGTTTCTATCCCAACACTTCACTTGCACTCACGGCAGACTAACACAAAGGGAATAACATTCACAGACCTGCAGACTTAACAACCGCTATTGCCTCAGACAGTTGTGCTGCTTTTGTGCTTCAGCCTGAGGAAAAAAAGACAGGGCAATGCATGCAGGCTTTTTCTGTAGTCCACTGAACCAAACTTTGGAAATAGAGAGAAGTAATATAAGTGTGAAAATAAGGGAGGAGAATGAGAGAACTAATACCAGGAGGAAAAAAGCCCAGAACAACCAAAACAAAACTGACTGAGGAAAGATCAGAGAATACAGGAGGAGCCTGACTGAAAAAAGCAGACAGACAGACACTAGTAAATGCCATCAGTTCAGTTATTGTACTAATGCTGGAAAGCTTCCTCCTTAGTGGCCTGTTTTTTCACACTAGTTGTTGCTTTTTGTGTATGAGCCAACAGAGAGAATGTTCACCATACTGATTTTTAAATAGTTGTTAACAGACTCTGGAGCTGAAATGGGAAAGCAAGTCCTACCTCTTAGAGTTTGGGTTTTTTTGGTTTTTAGTTTTGTTTTGTTTTGTTTTTGGGGGGGGGTTTGTTTGTTTTTTGGTTTTTTGTTTGTTTGTTTGGGGGTTTTTTTGGGTGGGTTTTTTTTTTTTTTTTTTTTTTTTTTTTTTGAAGCTGACAACTTTCTGTTTCAGACACCACTACAACCATTTTGACTGGCTCACATCTGGAAAGTTTTCTTTGCAATCATAAAATGTGGACGTGAAACTGTTATTTTATCCATGGCTAGCTCCTGAAGAACAAGATGACTGTCATGAGGGAAAACAGCCAGCTCACTAGGCTGCCCATAAGTAGGCCAAATGTGACCTATAGATCAAACCAATGCAGGGACTGAATAATAAACAAAGGAACTACAATAGTTATAAATAAATCTTTAAAATTCCTTGCTGAAAAATTATAACAGAATAGGATTTTAAGGAGAGCGTGCTTGGCTATGTTTAACAGAGGGACAATGTCGTCTGTGTGCTTCTGCTTTGATATTCAGCAACTGCCTTGGAGATTTTGTTTTGGTTTTTCATGCTCCCCAGGACAGGATATTCCAGGGTTGCTCAACAAATAACTGCTCCAGTGATATTGCTTAGGCTGCCTGTATCTGCCAGAGTAACCCTGCCCAGCTGAGCAGATCCTTTCAAAAAATCTAAGGAGGGAGAAGAACCATTTAAGGATAACCAAATAAGAAATGCCTGTGCCTGAAAAAGTAATACAAGAACAAAGATGAAGAGGGAAAGGAGTAAGGAAAACGTGAGTATGAAGAAGATAAAGAGGGAAAAGAATAAAGAAAATGTGAGAATGGGCATCACCAGCTACTTCCAGATCCATACATGAGGAGCACAGACCCTCGCCAAGAAAGTAGAACATTTCAAAATCAGTTTGGAGGTGGTCCTGGAAAATGTACATGCAGAACAATTCTGCAATGGCAGCAGGGGGGATGGACTGGATGTGAACTTATTGGTTCTCTTCCATCTCCAGTTTCTATGAAAACAGTCACCATTCTTTAGCAATATGATAAATATTTAAAAAAATCATAGATACAAACTAAATAAAACATATTAAATAACAAGTTCAGCCAATTTAATCATGACTTTTCAACTTTTTAAACCAAGACAGCAGGGAGGAAGAAGGAACAGGCTTGAGATTTTTAGTCCTCTTTGTTTAAGGCTAATTCACATAGGACACACCTTCATGAGACTTGTTCAATAACATTTGTGGAGCTGGGCTGGAGTTGTTGTTGGATTGTCCTCAGTCCACAGGGCTGCTGGTTTTATCCAATGCACACTGGGTGCTGTCTCTCTCTAGAAGCTTTTAATTCAGATTTTGCCTTGTTTATGTTTCACTCCTAGCTTGACTAGTAGATTTCATTTTGGGTAGTGTAATACCAGTCTAATCCTTAAGCATTTAGTAACCAAAAGCTGGTTCCATTCTTCATTCCTGCACTGACCAAAACAACATGAACTGCCCTCCAAGAGCAAATCTGCTCCTCTGTAAGGAATCCATGTGTTGCAGATACACAAACTTCATGGTCCGCAGCAGGGGGAGAAGAATTTTTGGCTTGATAAACATAGAACTTAGTATTTGAGCACATGGTGTATCCATAAAGTCTAGCTGCAGTGACGGGACTTGTGTTCCATGGCACAGCCACTAGACAGTGATAGAGCCACATCTACACAGCAAAAGTACATCAGCTTCACACCCCCCTAATAGTCCCAGTCTCTCAGCCTAACAGTTCCAATTTTCTCTGAATCCCTGTAAAAGCTCAGCTTGCATAGTTTCCCTCTGAGTACTCATCATTCAGTCTCAGCAGAGAGGAAGCCTTTTCTCCAGCACAAGCTGAAGGCAAGGAATATTCCAGGGTAGAGGGTGCCAGGGATATACCTTGCTTGTGGTGCTCAGTTTGTACAATTGAAAGAAGAGCTTCTGCATTGTCAGTCTTCAAACTATCGGTCTAGTTTCTTTTGTTAGCAATAAAAGGAGTTTAAGAAGTTGAGGCAGACATAGTCATTCTCCCTGTCACATACTTTTCTGAACTTATATACCAGAACAAAACAATGGAGAGCCTGATTTAGACCTTATTGCTATCATTCTCTTCAGCGTGCCAGGCCTTGGGAAAAAGATTCGGTCATCAGTAACCTGGTTCAGATTTGGGCTTCAGCTTCCCAGGCAACTGGCTCAAGGCACTTATATCCACATTCACTGTATTAAGCATACCTCTGGCAAACACCAGCTGCATCCTCAGAAAGCTTTGTCAGAATGAACATCAGACTTTCCAGTTATCCCATCTGACTTTGCACCTTGACATCTAACCTTTATAGCTTCTTCCTGACCCTTTCTTCTTCCCCAGCCACATACATGCCTTGGATAAGGGACACACACACAGAATGGAAGAGGATAATTTACAAGAACATCAAGCATGTCCTAGCACCAGTCCACCCTCCTGAGCAGGACCAGGTGACTCAAGCAGCTTTCCAAGACCTTTTGCAGAGCTGCCTGGCTTGAGAGACTTGACTTGAGAGGTGCAAAAGCTCTGCCTGGGAGGTGACCTACATCTTTGTCCAGATGGTGGAAAGAGTAGCCCCTCTGCAGAGTTTCTGCAGGAAAATGCCTCCATGGCATTAATTTGTCCTTCACACCTAGAGGGGACTGCAGGTGTTGAACAGAATGTCTGTAATGCAATGAGCAGCTTTCAATACTCTGCCTCATAAGCTGTCACCTGCCTTGCTCACATCAACACATGACCTTACCATATCTCTGTGAGACTCTGTCACTTCATGCTACTTGCACATTCCCTACCCTCGCTATTCACTAGGAAATTAACTTGGAATAGAGAAAGTCATCCACAGAGCCGGTGTAAGACCAGGAATCATCACAGGCATCACCAAAAGAATCATCAGCCAACATAACTTGCCCAACTGTGCCCTAAAAGACAGCCCATGAGACCCTGTTTGCCTTAATTCTGCACAGTAAGATGTATTACATACATCAATCCTCAGTAGGTCCAAGTGATTACAGACACAACTCCGATCAATGGTCTCCTCCATCAGTCCTTCCCAGCAGTTGCTTACCTCTCTCACAACCTGCCTTTGACTGAGTTGCTAACGTGCCTGGGCATCTGATGATGGGCAGTTGAAAACCATATAAGCCCTGCAATCAAACAAAACCCTTGCAAGAGAAAAGTAGCTGTTTCTGAGCATTCTTCTGTCTTTCTGAACTCTCTTCTTATTCTGTGAGACTCCCTTGTTGCTCCTTGAAGTCTCTCCCCACTGATGCCACAGGTGTCTTTCCATCACAAAGGACCTGCTGCAAATTAACAGACATGCTTGACAGTACAGCCTTTGATCCTTTGAGATCAAATCCTGAAAGCCACAATGCAGTAGAAGTGACCACACTATCATGAAAACAAGAGAAGTCTCTTGCCACTTCAGCTTTTTTCTCCTTTATTCTTAGGTCTGGTATTTCATCTCAGCCCTTCCCAGCTTCTCCTTCTTTAACTGTTCCACTGGTTTAGGCCTTATGGGTCCAGACTGTCCTGGTATTTCCAGCAAATATTCAAAAATAGGTTTGACTTGCAGTTTTAAAGACACTAATGGCTGCATGTTCTCTGTAGTTCTGTGTATTCATTTTCTTTTTGCTTTTACATGTGCCTTTGAAGTAGAAGTGATCCTTGGTATTTTTTTGTTTCCTTCTTCCTCAGGCATTGTACCACTGAGCTACTAATGCTGTTTAGTACTGCAATAAAAAGGGAATTAAATAATAAAAATAAACATTTCAATTTTACTTGTTATTTTTATGCTGTGTTTTAAGTGTTTGTTGTATATGGCAAAGGCAGAGAGAAGCTGGGATATAAGGACTAGCTTCCAAATCAAGTCACTGCTGAAAGTGGCTTGGATCCAGAATCTCTACTAAAACTGTCAGCTTCATCTGCAAAGAGCAATAGAGTCAAAACTGCAATCAGCTGCCATTAGCACAGGACTCAGAAGGTTAGTATTTCCATGGGGTAAGTAGCTTACTCTTTCTTTTTCCTCCCACCTAATTCAAAATAAAATGAGGCCATTTGAAACAAAATGAAGGATAAAGTGGGTTTCAAAAGGACGGCATAGGTAATTCTTCATCTGAAATGCTCCATGGGCAGCTGTTTAGGCTATTCCTTGCTAAGTAAGAGATTTGGGTTCAAATCTGCTTAGACACAAGAGGAACTGAGCCTTCTACATCCCGGCTGGGCTCCCCAAAACACTGGGATCAGAGGGGATCCTGACAAACTCCATTCTTGTATGGTCTGCTTGAACTCTGTAATGAGAAAGAGGAAGAAGGTCCGGCATGTTTCTCAGGCTTAAATAGAAAAGCCCTGAATGAATGTGATTTTATTACCTTGGCTTTGTCACTAAGCTCTAGAAAGCAAAGAGTTATCCAGCAAGATCACAGACTGTCCCTATAGGTTGTCCTACTGCCTCTCCATTGTCCTATTTTTATTGGTGGAAACAGTTTTTGCTCTGTTGCTACTATCATGGTGAAAGAAGCCACAATGGGATGAAATCACACATAATGGGGAGATACAATTAATATTGAGATAAATTAAAAAATAAAACCTTCTGTTACATTGTTTCTTATTTGATACAACTGTGCCTCAAGTACTGGGCCACAAAAACCCTATGGCATAAATTGCACGATTGGCTGTGTGGGGGTAGTGCAGCAATGAATACAGCAGTATCTGACATACAGATTTTTTGGAAGAAGTTTTGGATGGCACCACAGTCTGATATCTGACCTGGACCGTTTGCCATTTTAAAGGTTTTGTTTTCTTTCGTCTCTTCCATCTCTGCCCCATAACTATACAATTACTTAAAATAAGAAACTTCCTGTTCTCCTCAAGTTTCTGCGCAAGAGAACAGTCTTTAAAAAAAAAGAAAAGCTTAGTTTCGTTGCCATGCTACAGCATAGTCCTGAAGAACCTGACTCCAAATACTTGGTGTACAAAGGAATCACTACTGTTTCTTCAAACAAAATTTTATTTTGGTTTGGGATTTGAAACATTAACAATTTTGTCTGCTGCAGGGAGGTGTTAGGTTTTCTTGGGTCCAAAAATCAAACTTTAATTTAACCTTAGTAGGAAATTTCTGAATTTGTAGACCTTGTATCTGGAACCATCCTCAATTAAGCATGATTAAGAATTAAGAAAGCTATACTTTCACCTGTGAAAATGAGTAATTAATTAATTTTTTTTAATCTGAAAAGTAATTGCAGTCATTTCATTATGATTGTGCAACTATACTGTAATAACTATCATAAGGATGATGATAAATTTCTTTAAAAGTTACTGTATTGCAGTAGAAGCAGGAAAGTTAAAATTATTTACCAAAATTAGCTGCACCCTAATACAGGAAATGCTATCTGAGGAAGTAGGTGACTTCAAGTCTGTGGGTAATTCTGCAGGAATACATGGACTAGACACTTACTAAAGTTAGGTCTCTTGGATCTCCTTCAGAAGCAAAGGTCTCACCTCTTCAAGGTGAAAATGCAGTGTGCTTTCAGCATATTTTACATGGCATTCTCACCAGTACATCACAACTCTAACATTTTTGTCGTTATTACTTGACAAATGAAAACTGCGTGCTCAGGACAGATCCAGACCTCTTTGATTGGGCTGCAGAATGGAGAATTTCTGTACAGGGCTATGTGCTATTTTTTCTTAAAAAGGCATTTTATGAGGTTGAGAGTTTTCAGATATAAATGGTATAATGATCCCAAAAGACAGTGTTGCTCTCAACCAACATTGACAGGTCTTTGGACTTGGAAAGCAGTGAAGTAATAAAAGTGCTAGCAAATAATAATGAAAACATTTCATTCTCTGCATTTCAGTTCTTCAGACCCAAATAAACTGGTGGGTACAGCAGATCTGGAGCTGTGCATACCCACACAGCCACACAACAGTCTAACCGGACAGAGCAAGATGAGGATTTTCATCTTCAAGAAATACAGGTCTCTGGTGTCTTTACTGCATGGACTTCAGGTACCAGGGAGCAGCATTTAACAGGTGGCCAGGCTTTTTCGCTGTGAGCTGGAAGAAGACCCCAGCCTTGAAAAGAAAACTGAGCGATCAATGCTTTCCTTTTGTTTTCTTTTCTTTTGTTCCCCCCCCCCCGTAGCATCCTGCTGCAGGGTTATGTGCCCGGGCCACAACAGGACCGGGGTCAGGGAACTCTCACGCGTGGGGTAGGCTCCCGGAGAGGTATCCCGCTTCCCCGCGCTCCCCGGGCGGTGCGGTACGCGCGATGCCCTGCCCGGGGGCGCCGCCACCTGCGGGCGCGGCGCGGAGTGGAGCGGAGCAGAGCCAGCAGCGCCCGGGCGGGTCCCCGCGGTGGCCGCCGCCGCCCGCCCCGCCTCGCGTGGCCCGTGGGAGCGGGCCCGGTTGCCGGAGGCGGCGGGGAGGGCTGGGACGGGGCCCTGGCCAGGGGTTTCTCTCTCCCCCCACCTCCCCTCCTCCCCGGCTCCCGTGAGGCTGCAAGTGCCGCCGCGGCAGCTGGGGGGCCGGCAGGGGATGCTGCTGCCGCCGCCCTGCCCAGCGCTGGAGTAAGGGCAGGAGCTGGTGGCGGCAGGAGCAGCCCCGGCGGCGGGACGAGGTGAGCGGGGCTTCGCGGGGCAGGTGGGTGCGCGCCCGGGGCGGGAGCGGGGCCGCGGCGGGCGGTGGTCCCGTCGGGGCCAGCCCCTCCGCGCTGGGGGCCGGGGGCGCACGGGGAAGCGACGGGACGGGCGGCGAGGCTTTGGGGGTGCAGACATCTGGAGCAGCAGAGCCCCCGGCGAGGCGGGGTGGGGAGCCGCGGGCATTTCAGGCTGAGCCGGGCCGGCCGTGCCAGAGGCAGACGTAATTCCACGGAGGGACCCCTCCGCCTCCCCTCCCCAAATCTTGGGCAGGGTGGTTTCTGATATATGTAGGGTCAGGCGAAAGGAGAAATTTCCGTAGAGGTCTGAGGTGTTTTCTCTGGCTGAAGTTATCTAGAAATAATATTGAGGGGAAGAACAGTAATTCGTAACAAAACTTTAACGAGCAACAGGTCGTTTTACTGAAATCACACGCACTGGGAAAAAAATCGCCTCAGTGATCCTGATAGAAAGCAGAAGGTAGCACTGTCTTGCAAACCAATTCATAACACAATTAGGAGTTTTGGAAGCCCCTAGCACTCCTCAAAAAAAAATCTCAACCTATGTCCGAAGAGAGTTTCTAAAAACTAATGAATCTGTCCTTAAAATCGTCATTTTTACTTATATGGATACAGGAGATGATACTTAGAATTATTTTCACGTATTTGTTCGTAGTGTTTCCCTTTTCACTGGCGGTTTTTTCCCCACTTGAAACAGGTGGTCCATTTTAAACAGCCCTTCTGCTTCCTGTCAGGCTCTGTCCAAAACCCATCTCTGTGTGCCTTTCTGTGCGGCCCTAGTGCTTCACGTTGTTGAACACCCTGGGCTGGATTCAGAGGAGCAGGAGAAGAAACTAGTAGGGCTGGTAGCCCGGCATCTCATCTCCTAGCCATGAGCCGTGTAGTGTCAGTTTGGGCACGTGTTGTGGGGGAGAGGTCTTTGCAGGCTTCCTCTGATTTCTCCTTTTGAGTAGCGTCTCTATCTCTGTGGGGAGTTTTTTGCCTTCTGCTCGGGTTTCACCACCTGGTGTAAATGCAGAGAGGATGTGCTGGGAGGGGCAAGGTCAGGAGAGTATTAGTGAGGCGTTGCTTAGGCTATTTCCCAGGCTGTGTGAGTGCCTCTTGAAAGTATTTATGCTAATTGTGGAAATTAGAGCCCTTAACTCCTGACCTTGATTTAGTCTGAGGCTGGGCAAATGTGGACTCTTTTCACTTACTGTCCTGTGCTTCTCGCCTCACCCGTGCTGCAGGATTAAGCTTTCTTTTCAATGTGAACTGCAAATTCCAGCCTCAGGAACATAACCATTTCTGTTCCCTGGGCGTTCACTGGAGTCTGGCCTTGATCCCTGTGATGTGAAGTCCAGATCTATACATCTCTTCTAGTTGTGAAAGTGGGAAAATTGTAGGACTATTATTAGAGTATATTTACTGAGCAGTGGTGAAGGGATCTGATGGTTATTCAGATGAAATACTATTTCATAATCTAGTTTACCTTTAATTGATTTAATTGAAGTTGTTGAAAAGTAGTTAGTTTTAAACCAGATTGATTATGGCAGTTTGATGACAAGAAAGCATACAGAGCATCCCGAAGCAATTTCTTTCATTCTAGGACAGAATAAGGATGACGTTTGGAGTCAACTATAAAATTAACAGGATGATCCCAACTCTGTAGCCAAGTGTGTGTCAAATCTCATCACAAGTATTTGACACCACACTGTCCTACCTGTAACCTCTCAAAAAGACTAGTGATGGACTGGGTTGCATGCAAGCAGAATTCTGATGTAATCTCAAAGTAGCAATAAAGTGATATTGACATCGTACAGTTACCTCCTGTGCTAAATGTAATGGCTCAATGAAAGAATTCAGATCCCAGCTTTGTCAGTCTGGCACCCTTCCTGCCATTCTCAAACCTCAATATTTTCTTGATATTTGGTATTCTTGTTAGAATAGAATTATCTTCTGATATATGAGCAAAAATGTCAAGTGAGACAGAGGGACCTTTTCAGTTCACTCTCATTCCATCTGCATGTTGGTTGCAAACTGTTGCATCTAGTGTTGCTTGCAAACAACCTCTTCTGCATAAGCTGATAGGCTTTCTCTGCCACTTATTAACTGCAAGAGTGCAGAATGGTTTACCTGCACTAATTTGTGCCAACAATTTTGAGAACATTTGCCAGTGATTATTGACACCCAAGTGGACTGAGGGAGGGCATTGACAGAGGTGGTAGTTTTAGTACCAGAATCTTCTCTGCTGGTGTTTTAAGACTAATTCCACATAAGCACATTTTTTTATTCAACTGAGAAAGTTAGGATAGATAAACTGCTCGGCTCACAAAAGGTGAGAGATTGTAATCTCTTCATGCAAGCAGACTCGAAGGTCTTTTCCAACCCAATCAATTCTATGATTCTGTGAAATGATAGTGAAGGCAACATGGGCTAGTGACTTAATTGTAAAGGCAATTTTAGAACCTCTTCTGGACTTGGACACTGATCTCAAGCAAACCATTTTCCTTCTGTTTTCCAGTTTCAAAAGTGAGGATAAGAACCATACCTCACAGGGTCTTGTTACAAATATCTTGGTTAGAAACAAGGGTTTCTAAAGCACACTGGAATTTCCATGCAAAAAGCTTTGTATGGTTTTGTGGTATAGTTGCCATATGGGAACAGGCATTTTTGGGAATGTTCAATGGACTGTTGTAGTGCATTGGGTCGGTTGGCCACTTCTCTGCTCTTCAGCTTTCAGATGATCCTTATAGCTAGATACCCTGTGTCTGAAACCAGCTCAACTGATCTAAATCCATTTTGGAGCTGGAGGGAAAACTTTATGCTACCTTTTGATAATTTTTATTCATTAATGGTTAGTTTGGGGCACCTGAGTCTGGCATATTAACCTGCTCCTGCCTCCAGTGCCTGGCACTGTGACAGAGACTACTTGGTGATGGATACTTTGATGGACGAGACACTGAACAGCTGTGTGAGTGTTTGATGGGGGTCAGGCAGTTAGTAAATGACTGGGTTCTGGTTTTTTTCTTCTTGAAAAACAGAGCAGGGGGACAGGGGGTGCTCAACAGAGCTGTGACATTGCAGGTATAGATACACAATATTCTATTGAGCAGAAAGCGAGGGCCATTGTGCTGTGTCCTCAGTCTGGAGACATTTGAACCTGTGCTCCTATGGACTTGTCAGAGTGCAAGTACTCGTGGTTAATGGTGGCACTGTGCATGCTAACAGTGACCATTCCAACACAATGCACAGGGAACAGGAATCTGTGATGACACAAAGAGAAGAAAGAGAAGACAGAGGAAAGAAAGAAGGATGGGGAAGAAAAGAGAGACAGGAGGCAAGGGTGGCAATAATGCTAGCAAAGAGAACATTTTCCAGTAAGCAGTTCTGAATGTGATGTAAAAAATAACAACTGAAAGTTTTATTTTACTACACAGAGCCCAAATTCTTCCTTTGATCTCCATACAAGCTTCCTTTTGTCATCTGTGGGAGATCAGTGGAGAGAGGGGAGTGTGTAGTCTTGAATTTATGATGCAGCATGTGGACAGTCATGAAACAGAATTCAGCCCTCTCAAAAAATGATTAGCTATGAGCTGTGAGTCGATCAGAAGGTACACTCAGAAATAAATTATAAAAGTCAGTCAACACAAAGACACCTCACAGCCAAAACAGTAGGTAAGTTATCTGAACACTCTGTTCATTGCAGCTAAACTGTTGGCATCTCTTTTAAAAAAATTAACTCAGCGACCATGATACAGTTTACAGGAATTCCTTGATGGACTTCTTTTTCTGTAATAGTTTGCACAAATACACTACTGTTGAGACTTTTAACAGTATTCAGGATCTAAAAAGAGTTATTTAAACTTAATAACTTAGGAACACATTAAGTGACCTCTTTGGGTAACAATAAATTAACTACAACAAAAAATTATGGGATCAGTTTAGTAAATTTTCCTAATTAAATTTGCTACTTGAAAATAAAAATATGGGAGCTTTGGAAGATAGATAACAGATGCACCAACCTGTCTGAGCAAACCAAGTACACAAGAATTCACTAAACTTAAGACAGTTGATTTCAGATTTTTTTTTTCAAGATGTTAACATGAGTAATCAACATATAGATCTATTAATCTACAGAAAGCTCACTTTTATTTGAAAGACTTTGACATTTGATGCCTCCTTTTGCCTATTGTGCTGCTGCTATACTTGGACACGTGATATCTTGAATTAAAACATTGGAAAACTAGGGGTTTGGGGTTTCTTTACATATGTCTTATGAGAAGCAGAACATTTAGGAGCAACCCAAAGTAAAGTCTAACATTGAATTGTCACTATAAATCATTCCTGCTGTAAGCAGTTCTACTGGCTTTCTGCCTTCTGTCATCGAGTCCTTCTAGTACCACAACACTGCCCAGAACAGTCTGCTGGGTTTTGCAAGCAGTGGGGCTACTGACCTCTTACTTATCTCCATTTAGGAGGACATGTCAAAAACCAGTGTAGTGGTCTACAGTATGCTCTGCAAACAGAAAAGAGAACTGGTCCCTGCCACAGAGTGCTGAAGTTGTCTCAGGCAGATTACATTAAGGAGATGAAAGACTTTTCATTTTTCAATTTCATGTAGTCATCTCAAGGCAGAGCTTAACAGATTTAATCCTTTCCTCCAAGAAGTACTATCTAACCTTTATTTTCTGCTTTCTGTCCTCTGTGCTTTCTTTTTGCCTTGTAGCCTTAATCTTCATGAAAATGGGGATATTAATTCCCTGTCCCTGTTTTTCTATGCTCTGGCTCACCCAAGGTCTGGCACCATTAATTAAGCATTTGCCTGTGAAGTTTATTCATTTGAGAACTGCCTGTGTAAAGCAACATCACTGAAGACAAACTGTTGGAGGAGTGTAATACTATGGGGGGGATTTCCTCTGCCTCTAGTACCAACTGGAAGCATCAGCAATGGGAGCAGACTAACTGTTTCAGTGAATGTGCAAAAGATCTGCATCCCTTATACTGGCTATTAGTGTCAAAGTATTCACTAAACTCAGGAGCTCCAGAGATGCATCCACTCATGGCTGTGTTCATTTGTCCATTGCACGAAACTCCACAGAGGCAAGGAAAAAGAGAAGTTGAGGTCTGGTGGTGATGGGATTCATCAGTGAACTTACAGATTGGGGACTGAGGTATCAGACAATTTTGTTTGCACCCTTGCATCTTCCCAGAAGGATTCAGGTACCTCAGTGAGTACCATTTCAGGCAGACAAAGTATGAGAACTAACCTGCAGCTGCTGCACCCTAGAAGGTCAAGGATCTTTTGCAGATCCTGTGTCACATCTGCCAGACTGCTGCAGTTACCTCTGATCTTCTAGCAAGGCAGTGTGTAGACAGATTCAAATGTCTAGATTAGTGCCTCACTAGTTGGTGCTTGTGGCTCCTTATTCCCACTTTCTTCCACCTTTCATCTCATTGCTGTCTTTACCACACACAATGTCGTTTCTGCTCAGTTCTTTGGCACTGCTGGAAACACTGCTTGAAGCCAGGACTGAATGGGTCCACATGTACCATACTCAGTCTGCTATGGTAGCTGCTTTCAAGATAACCAATTCAGCTCTGGGTTTTTAAATGCATTGAATATATCCTAATCAGTACTCCTTAGGGCCTTCTGACTAACCCTGAGCAAGCCAGCAGTCCAAGCCTGGCAACAGCAATCCAGTTTTCAAATCTCTCTCTTTGTTTACATTTTAGAATATGTTTTACATTTAGTCTTGGAGGAGAAGTTTAACTAAGCTGTACCCACTATACACCAAGCAATACACTCCACACAATGCAGCGTTGCAGCTGTTCAGACGGCATCCTTTCTACACGAGTGTTTTGTAAGTGTTTTGAGTTGTGAAGGTAGTTCTTTACAGGAACTTTGTGTTGGAAAGACAACAATCTGCTCAAAGACAATGAATCTATGCCACATATAAGTCCCACTGATATTTTACGCCTTCTGCATAGCCATATATTTTGCAAGACTGTCAAATTCTTGTACAAATTATAAAATGTCATACCCTGCTGATGAATTTCCTCCATTCAGTGGCCTTCAGTCTAGGGAAAATGTACAGATTTATAAAGCAAGCTGTAATACTAAATCTTCTGCTGCCTGTGTTTATTATTTCAGGGAACCTGCCTACAGTCCTTACCTTACCTTAGGGAGGCAATTGTAATTCTCCTGTTTTACGTATTAGAGATGGAAGGGGATGGATCCAGTTAGTGAGTGACAGACTGAGTATAAAAGTCTGGTTTCTAAACAACAGAAATAGCTTCCACTTGTTGTGCCCCTATGTCTTTTAAGTGCATTACTCCGTATGATACCCTTGTCTAAAGCATTGTAATGAGGTTACAAACATTAGTATAATCAGTGCTGTGTGAATGTATATATGAATGTATAAGCATGAATTCTTCATATGATTTAGACTTCTGTCTTTAATAAACATATTGGTAATATATTATGCTACTTTTACTTTCTGAGATAGTCTCAGCTTGAGTAATTTCAGCAGCTAGCTAGAGTACAATTATTACTGCTTCCATTTCTCAGGAAGCAGCATTTGCATAATTAATGGTCTCTGATGTGTCATATCCATTTTCATGGACTTTTTCATATCCAAGCCTTTGAAAGCACTGGTCAATCAGAAAGCTCTGCTTAATCTTAAAAAGAGGCCTTTGTCCTCCCTCCTCCACAGTTAGATCAGATCACATACTTTGAATACTCAACCTGAGAGCTTTCAGTCAGAGGTTTGAGCAGTGTATCCCTATCAAGTGGTGCAGGAAGCACAGTGTCAGTCTGCTGACTTGCAGAGATGAGATCTCAACCCTTCAGGCTTAAGCAGCAGCTGGATGACACCCGTAGGGGTGGAAAAAATCTCTGTGTCTAAAGAGGTTGATGAATATCTCAAGAACTTTCGAGGACCTGAGCTTTAGTTCCTCAGTGTTAATAACTGCAATCCATTTCTCTTCTGGAACTTCTGCAACATTCGCTGTATTTGTTTTACTCTACTTAAGCACTGAAGTTTTGGTTCACAGCCATGAAAGACAGAAGTGTTTAGTTTAAACTGAAAACTGAGGCTCCAATGAAACTACATGGTACCCAATCACCAAAGTCATAGGTACATTCTTGCTGATTTTGTGCTCTGACCATGCATCAGTAACTCTGTGACTGGAATCTGACATAGGCAGGATCTGTCACCATATATTGGAAATAGCCAGAATCAAGCAGATTAAGTTTTTGGTAGTTGTTTTGCAGTAGTTATTTTCATTTCTTTCATAGAGTGTATTTCAATTTTCAGTTGAGGCACTGAAGTGTTTTGTGAAGGACAACAAAAATTGGACACAAGGCACTCTTAATGGGTGGAAGCACAATACAACCAGAAATACCCATATGTTCTGGTTTTTGTCATGGGTGAACAATATGGAGAGAAGTGCAGTGGTTCCCCTTGTTGCTGGACATTCTGTGTGCCATGACAGAGCTGAAGCTGTTCAGGTAGGGGCCTGATCTAGCCATTTTCCTCTATTTATCAAACTGGAATTATTCTAGCTGAAGTAGGACACGTCTGATGTTTTATCACCAGCACTGCAGCTGGCAGCACAGTGCCATGAGAGATGCTGCAGTTGTTAGCACTGAAAGCAGCAGCAGTGAGAGGGCCTGGAGCAGATGTGGAGACCTGACAAGTAGCAGTGGTGGAGTGGGAGTTGAGACAGGCATAGAGCTGGCACTGTCTGCTCTCTCACAGATCTGCCTAAGGGAAATGTGGGAAGAAAATCATCCCTTGCACGGCTGTTGGAGTGAACAGGGCCAGCGAGGTGAAACAAGGGACTGTGAGGCTGAGTGCTCCCCATTTGTTGTTTGTGTGAGAATGAGACACTTTTCCTGTATCAAGTCTCATTTCTTTCTCCCCTAATTACTTACTCCTCACATTGTACATCAAAATGTTATTTGTAGAAATAGGCTTATTCTCTGATAATGACATGGGAGCATAGCGCTTAATTTCCATGATTCCAGGTAGAAATTATGGCCAGTTATAGCCAGTTATGTGATGTTATTTTTAGGAACCTTTAGGTTGGTGACAGTGCCTGGTAAATGACACTAAGGATCCCAATGGCATCCTGCAAGAAAATAGTATTGACAAAGATTATTACTGAGGAACAGATTATTTTAATGCCACTATATGGAAATAATGTATACTACTTACTTTGAAATTGCTTATTTTTTCTGAAAGTTTTGTAGTTTTGCCAAAATAACTTTCCTATAAGCAATGCTACGATACTCTTAGTGGTCAGAATTTTTGAAGTGAAATGTTAATCTGGGAGAGGATTTGTAGTAGTCTCATTTTCTTAATCAGTATGTCTGTTGTGATATTTATCAAGGTGATAGCTGCAGTTACTGAACACTAAAGCAAATCCTGGTGCTGTAGTTTCTATTAACATTGCAAACCCAGCAGAGCTGACACACAGTTTGTATCCTCTCTCTTCGTGTACCTTGCCCAAAGGATTACTGAGGTATAACTGAGGATTGTTGACAGTTGTGCCAACAACCTGGGGGACACAGGAGAGCATAGGTGACACTGAGGGCGCAGTTTGTTCTGGCAATCTGCTGTTGCTGTTAGCAATTTGCAAACTGGCAGGTAAGTTTGGAGGGATGTCCATTAAAAACAGTAAGATCTTGTAAATTATAAAGAATATACTTGCATGCAACACATGTGGAGTATTAAGATTTTGTTTTTATAGGCAGTGTTTGAAACAGCCTAAACAGTTATATGGCCTTGTTTGAAAGCTCTGCTTGTAGTAAATCAGAACACATTGAAATAGCTGTCTCAGAAATAAGAAAGGTTGGCTTGATGGAGCCAGGATTTGAACATACAATTCCAGACAGTAAAAAAAGTTGACAACAGCTTGGCATCCAGATACTGTCTTTATTCCAAAGATCTGAAAGAGCTTTTAAAGATGTCTAATTACAGCATAACATGTTCCCATTTTGTATCAAGGATTATCAAAGTAGAAAAAATACAGAACTATAATTTTCAGGTTCAGATCTCTATTGTTGGGTACTTCTGTTCATACTCATGTCATTACTCTAAATACAGGTTTAGATGGCAACTTGAATTCAAGTTTGAAAAATGATCTGATTTCCAGGCCCAGAGATTAAAAGGAGAAATTTTTCATGAGCATATGAAGCATGTAAAAGCCTAAATGTTTTGTTTCTCATTGGAATTCGTGCTTTTAAGTTTCTTCTTTTCTTTTGCAAATTTGTCTCTGGCTTCAGCGAGTAATTGCCAGCTAACATATCTCTGTGGTGCTTACACTAACATTAGGCCACCTTCTTCAGGAACAAAACAACATAAAAATTATTCAAGGTATATAATAACCTTATAACTAGGAAGGAAAGAGAATTCAGAATTCTTAGTTAAGCACATAACACAGCAGTGCTGATGTATACCTAACAATGTGCATTTCTTCCTAAATGAAGTACTTTAGGTGAGCAAGAGTTCACATCCTTTGGGGGAAAGGGATTATAAGACCTATACCTCTTAAGCAAGAGAACATGATTTCACTAAAACAGCTGACAGTGGTGTTAGATAACTCATGGCTCTCATCGTTCCATTTCAATGCTTGTAGCTTGGTAGAAATTGAACACAGTGGAATTGTAGAATGGTTTATAGTGGAAGGTAACTTAAAGGTCATCTAGGTCCAACCTCTGTGCCATGGACAAGGACACCTTCCACTAGAATAGGTTGCTCAAAGCCCCATCCATCCTGGTCTTGAACACTTACAAGGGTGGAACATCCACAACTTCTTTGGGCAACCTGTTCAAGGGTCTCACCACTCTCACCATAAAGAATTTCTCCCTAATATTAAATCTAAATGTCTCTAAGGCAAATTCTCCCATCCTGTCACCATGTTGGCTTGTAAAAAGTCCCTCTCCATCTTTCTTGTAGCCTTTTTTTTACAGGAAGGCCACTATGTCGTCTCCCCTCAGACTTCTCTTCTGCAGGCTTATTGTATTGGGAGGCCTGGGAGTGGATGTGGTACTCCAGGCAGGGTCTTATGAAAGTAGAGTAGAGTGGGAGAATCACCTCCCTTGACCTGCTGGCCAACCAGGATGTGGTTGGCTTTCCAGGCTGGACGTGCACATTGCTGGGTCATGTCAGTCCTCTCATCCACAAACATCCTCAAGTCCTCATTGAGCTGCTCTCAGTTCCCTGACCTATACACTCTGCCTGTCCTTCCTGTACAGCCTCTCTGCTTTGGCTGTATATTTCGTCCAATTTAAATGTAAGTGCTCTAAGTTAACATCATGGCATTATTTCATCCAAAAAGTTCATGGAGGGCAGTTTTTAAGTTGAGGTGTTTCTAAAATCCAGAGATGTATTTCCTCAGTGTCAGCCAGCTCCATTAATGTTTCCTGTACCTGGGGAAAATACCTTTGAGAGTTGAAGTTCACCTTCTCCCAGTGATCCTCAACCGTTTAATACCCTGTTGAAACCACGGGCTGGTGGGTGATACACAGAACAGTCCTGTAGCTACATTGTGGCATGCAGGGTTGGGGCTGACCTCTGTTTGTTACTGGATTTGGGCAACTGCAAAGATGACATAAAGCTATTTTTGGTTCACCTCTGCTGGTCTTACGCCAAGAACAGCTTGGAGAACCTGGGCATGACTTGTACAGCAACATTTACTTATGTGTAATTATTCATTGGAGCACATAGTCTCTTCTCAGGCAACTGTTTAATCTGTGGGTGGTAACAGATGCTTAGATTCTTTGCTTTCTATCTTTAATTCTTATAAATAAATCAATAAAATCCTTATCTGCATGGATTATGTAAATCTTAAAGAGGCAAAAAATAAACCCCTCTTCCACAGTTTATTTAGTTTGTAAAACTGGCTGCAGTCCTGACATCTGTTGAACACAGTGCATGTTTACAGTGCAAGTTAAATGGATGAGTAGTAATTATACATAAAAATATACAGATGTCCTCAGTCTGAACAAAATTCATAACTGTATAAAACTGCAAACCTTAGCTCTTACTCACTATACCTCTGTTTTCCTGAATGTCTGAAGAAACAGAAAAGATCTTGTGGTTCCTCTACAGATTGCCAACTGAACTGTCCTTCTCATTCTGTCTTCTGGGACCATTTCTTCAGAAGAAGAAATTTCTTCTGCATCTTCCAAGACTCTGCACAGATACACATAAAACTACAATAACAGCAGCCTGACATTATATTATTCTAGGAGTACTCTATGACTGTGTAAATACAGATTGCATGATAAAGTGAATCTCAGTTAGTTGAAAAATCAAAAGGTCATTCTCGTTTGTTCTATATTGAGATGAAAAATTAAAAAATGGTTGAATAGAGCAGCACAGATTTGAGCTCATGTTGTGGAGCTCAATTAGTTATTTCTTCAGCTCAGCCCTAGTGCATGTGCTGCTGTGACTGAAGTTATTTCAGCTCATTTTAACAAAATAGCAAAATAATTGTTCAGGTTCAGCAGTGATTTCAGGTAAAGCTCCTGCTCCTTGGCTACAGGGAGATTTAATCCTGCATAAGCAGTCAGATAATTACAAATTGAATATAGGTAATATTTAAAGCAGGTTCTGAAATTTTAATTAGCTTTACACAGATTTTAATATTTGTTCAGAAATTTGTATCAAGAACTAATTTACTTCACAGTTCTTCTTTTAATATTTGCTATTCCATAGTCTTAAATTATTATTAGTTTAGAAATTAGAAAGCATGTACACAACTATTGGATCCTTTTATGGTCACGAGATATCAAGAGAAAGAAAGTTTGTCAAATGTTGTTTGCCTGGACAACTCTTCTGCACTCAGAACAGAGTTTGAACCTTTGTTCAAAGCTGTCCCCTCTTTCAATCCACCTCCTGGTTTTTGGTGCTGTGCATTTTTCTCACACTACCCTACAGACTATTTGCTGTTGTCACACCTTTCCCACATTGGTAAGTTTGATTCAATCCCCTTCTGTGCAGTCTGCAAAGCGTATTTGGAGGTTCCCGCTCTGCAGGTGAGAGATGTGTTCTTCAGCCTAAGTCAAAACCCCAGCTTTCAAGACCTGAGCTGGGCATCTGAGCAGACTCCCAGTGTGTTCACAAGCAAACCACCAGATTCTTGTGATTTTGTGTGAATAGAGAAGATGGGGTCTGAGATTGTGTTGGATTATACTGTTCTGAAGGAGAAATGAGGGTAGGATTTGACAGAGAAAGTGAAATTATGTAAATCAAATTGTGGAAGCCTGTAAAGGTGGTATCAGGAAAGTTCTTCCTTTCAGGTAATTTCTTCATTTCCTGGTAGCTGTCTTTATTCAGCAATTTGTTTTGCTGGGGGTGTATCAGAAACAGGTCTATATAAGTCTACATATTGACAGGTCTAGATAAGACACTCTGGCTTAGGGAGAGCTGATCTAACTACACTGGTTGATCCATTTCAGTATGTGTCAAATGTATTAACAGAAAATGGTGCTTAAATGTCTCAAGGCCTGAACTTGGTGAGGTGATGGACCTGTGTAACCATATTGGCTTGGAATCTGTGTCCTTGAAAGTGAGACATCAGAGGGTTTTTCCCTAGAAACTGTGTTGTTTTAAAGCTGTGAATAAAGACTGTTTTGCTTATTTTCACTGGACTGACATGATGCAAAATTTATTCAATACAGCTAGATCCCAGAAGATGCAGCAAAGCTGATAGTTTTACTAGGAAGGCCAAAGCCAGGAACAGCAGGCTGACAGACACACTGGTGGTTTATGTGTTTTTAAATAAACAAATACATTAAATACCAGACTATTAACATATATTTATAAATTTTTAAATATTAATCACCCATATACAAAAATATGAACAATGGTAGTGTCTGAATCATAGTTCTCAGCAGAAGACACAATGACAAACAAACATGGTAAGGACAACTGAGTGAAAAATGGCTCACCTTTGAAAAAGGAAAAGGAACAGTTGAACTTGGGTTTCTGGATGTCAGCAAAACAATCCTCAGTTTTTGTCTCCTAAGTACAGTTTGAGCATTGACTGTTCCTGATGGTCTTAATGTATGCACAATAATATGTTTGGGGAACTTACCCAACTGCATCCTACGGTCAGGACAGACAGAAAATCAGTGTTGGTTTTTAAAAAATGATCTGGATGTGTATGTCATTCAGTGAAAGAAAATTTAAACACCAGTGAAAATGTACTGACCCAAGAATATACCAGTCTTGCAAAAAATATTTTTTTAAAAACTAAGGATGCATAGTCATAGCAGTAAGAATATACATTGCTAATGATGAGACTTAGTGGTAGAAATATGAATCCTTCTGCCTCAGTGCTTAAACAACTTATAACTGTTGGAGATGATGATGGGACCTGAGGTGGGAGGTTAATTACCAGCTCAGTCTACCTCATTCTGAAATGAGCAATGATGATTTCTTCTGGAGAGAAAACTTGAGCAAGTTATATAGAGGTGTGAATGCATTATTTTCTGTGTCTGTACATAAATTTTGGTGTACACTGTAATACTGGGATGCTGATAACAAAAATAATATTCTCTTATAATTATCACATCTTAATAATCTCTCTCTAAAATAAATAATAGAAAATTTTCCTATCTCTCCAGAAAGCTCTTTGCTGGCTTCCTCTAAACTCTGAAGACATGGTCCCTTGATACTGATGTTCCAGACAGAGCTATTAGTGCTGAGCCTCCAGACACAGAAATTGAATTTACAGGCTTGATGTTGTAAGGCTTCAAAGAGCTGAAGGGGCGGAGAGAGACTGGCGTGAAATAGTATACTTTTCCCAGTTTAACTTTTGGGAAATTAAATAAACATTTACAAATGAAATCATGAAAGCATTTTTTAAAATTAGGTGTGTAAGCATCAGCATCATTATGTTCTCCCACTTGCAAATAAATTGTAGCAAAGAATCATTTGTCTTCCAAGAGTGTGGTGGCAAGGATTAATTTAATGTTTGTTAGGAAGTCTTAGATCCTTGGAGAGTAGCTACACGAGGAGTATGCAGTATCATTATCATAATTGTATATATAATAATATTCTGTTCTTTTATTGTGCTGAGTAACAATTATTCAGTCTCAACATCCTCCATCCTCCACAGAAGAGGTCAAAGCTAATTATTATCTATTTACAAGCTAGGGAAGCAAAGATTTCTTTTGCTGCATTCAACATTGCACAAGTAAATGAGCAAGAAATGAAGCTGGCAAGAAATTAGGCATTGTGGTTGTTTACTGAAGTGCCTCCAACTACTGTTTTCTTAGCGAAGTTTCTGTTGCTAATGGGTTGAGCTCAGAAAGAGGTTACCAGTGCTGATGTTGGCTTTGTGTTCCCCTTTATTCCTTGCAGAAGGACTAACAGGGGGTTCTTTGTTTTGTTTGAAATAGTTTCCTTCAGGCTTGCAAATAGCAAGAGAGGTGATTATGCTGTCTTCTGAAGTTGTAGGAGCCATCTGCCTTGACATTTCATAATTTGGAAAGGTGATTTTGCTGAATCTTTAGCAAAGCTCTAACAATGTTGTCTGTCATAATCAAGATCAACAACAAAAGGGTTGAGTGATTTGACTAAAATTTGCAGCTCCCAGTCATTCTGTAAATGTTTGTTGCCTTGACTGTTGTAGTGGTATTTTTTTACTGCCAGTCTGCTATCTTAATAGAATTTTCTAGTTTCCAGAAATCCAGATTTGCTCAAGTGCATTTCTGTAGTACACCTTTGGTCTGTCTTTCCAAGAGTGGGAAGGGAGATCTACTGATAGATTAACTTTAGGAGTATTCCCTTTTACTTTGTATCATATTTGTTCTTTTAAATGGTGACAGATCTGGTAGATTTGGACTTAGCAAGGGTGCATGTTGAGTATTGAGTCTGTACAGTCAAAAAGAGGCAAAGTCGAACATCACTTTAGTAAGAGGCCTCAGGAGGTTTCCAGGTTAAGTGTTTGCACTTCCCCTTGTAAGTGTGGGCAGCTCTCATGAAAGTGAGCTATTAGTGAAACAACCTCTTGCTTGTCTATATTTATTCTCCTTTTGAGGCTTTGCCTTTGCTCGATTCAGTGTCTAAGTCAAAACAAAGCCCCGCACCATTGCTAACACTGCAGGTTTAGCCTGCTATCTGAACATCAAGCCAGGCTTGTTCTGCTTCACTACAGTAGCACCCACAGGAAAAGGGCTCTGGATCTGGACCTTATCAGGGTCTTTTGTTTATGCTTGAGACAAGTACACATGTGACCTAGACTTCAACTTTTACTGTGCTGACACTATAGGAAACACTTTCCTTGTCAGTAAGTTGATATGTCAACACCAAAAGTAGTTTTAACAGTTTTAACTAGTGGCTACCTTTTAGCTGGTTTTCTGGGCTTTTTTTTTTTTTAAGATGGCCTCTAAGAGGACTGCCTCAACAGCTGAAACATCACAGCTCTGCTAAGTGAATTAACTCCTCAACAACCAAAGTTTAGATGATCTGCAGCAGAACTGAGCATCACATTGTTCTCATTTTATGACAATGACACATCTGTAGCACCCTCTATATACATTGGCTTTCCTTATGTCCTGAGGCTTGAGTTACGCCCTTTGGAGCTTTCAATAAAACTGTGGTGAGACATACAATGTCACATATGCCCTTCCTTTACCAAAATCCTATCCATGTCTTTTGCCCCACATTGCCTCAGCCTCTTTTGAGTCATGCAGTGATTGCATCCCCTGAAGAAATGTGTTCTTTTTTTTTCCTTTTTTTTTTTTTTTTTTTGCTTTAAGATCTTGTAAATCTGTTAAATCTCTGGGTTTAAGTTTGTTCCTTGCATACCCCTGCTCAAGTCTAGGGAGATAAGAAGAGAAAACAGCAAGTTAGCTGCACTTGGGATTCTCGCCAGTCTTTGTGGGATGGAAAATTCCTTCCTAATTCCATATCTGACTTTAAATTTGACCCTCAGCGTGTAAGCAAGATAGACCAACATACGCACTTAAGAAAAAATAGATCCATTGTGTCCTAGCAGGACACTGGTGCAACTTTTTCAGGGTCCCAGTTTAGCTGCAGCCAATCAGTGAAGCTTTGTCTTCCTTCAAGCATCCTAGAGCGTGCGGGTAAATTGGGCATCAGAAAAAAGAACTGTCCTCTCCCTCCTGCAGGCTGTCCATGGAAGCCTTGAAACATGAGATTTAGTTATAGAGTTCATTTCAATGAAGAGCCACCAGAAAGACGAGTATGTTGAGCACAGCACAGAAAACCACTGGTGCCCAGGGGAGAGTTGTAGTTCTGTATATTCCAGCATTAGTGACATTCATACATTAAAATATACATTAAAACTGTCTTCTTCACTGCTAACTTTTGTGTTTGTCTCAGCTTTTAACAAACATGGTTTCATTTTACAATCTAGGGGTCTGATTAGAAAATATGGAATAGGTTCAGAATGAGACTGATCTCTGAATGATGTCTTTAGAAATTACTCCTCTCATGGATACTATCCCTTTAAAAAAACCTTTGAGATCTATCCATATACCAGTTTTGAATCTATTAACTGCAATTTTTAGACTGGTCAGTAATATGTCTTGGACATGTCCATGTTGTGCTCTCTTTAGTTGCCTTTATCTATTCATTACCTTGTAAAAAGAACAGTGTGATTTTTTTTTAAATAGGTTCAGATTAATCATATTTATTTCTCCTTGAGTTTTAGAAAGAATACTTACTTATATAATTTCATTATTGTATTCAGATTCATATTGGGGTACATATTTATAATACTTATATTTATAATAATATATATTATCTCGGTGCCTATAATTTCCTGGGCCTTCCTTCTTTAGTAGTTATTCAATAAGTAGATACACTTGCAATTCTCTGACCCTTTGAAATTTTCCCATTTTTCCATGAGTTGTTCAGTATCAACACTAGTGATTCAGAGAACTCCTCATTTAGTTTATGTAAGACTCCAGGCCTGTTGATTTGAAAACATTTAATTTTAGCAGATCTCGTCTCATATCTCCTTTTATTACCTACAGTGAATTTTGTTGGGCTGACGTAATATGGGATGATACATTCTACAGCTTCATTCCAAGGACAAAACAGTGTGCGAAGGACAAAATGTTTATTGGATATTTCCGCCTTTTTGGGATTGTCATTTATAGTTTTATCACCTGCATCTAGCAATGGGCTCATGGCCAGTCTCAAGCACATTTTATATTTATAAAAGTATCTTTTTTTGCCTCTTTACCTCTGTTAACTATTTAGTACTTCCTTAATTTTATAAATTTCCCTCAGAAGTTCCCTGCACATTGCATCTTGGAATTTATTATTAACTTTTACTTACCCCTTTCTTCCATGCTACAAATGAGCAAATGAGTGAATTTTAGTAGTTTTATTTCCATGTTTTATTCCAGATAGCTTCTGGCTTAGTGGAAACATTTCTGTGCTTAGAAGTGCATTTTTGGTCCATGATTGGACAGGCTTAACACTTTAATTTACATTTCCCATTTGATTTTACACTACCAGTCAGTGGGAATGATGATTGTTCCAAACTTTCAAAGTTTGTCCTGTTTAAAAGCTCCAAGCCTAAACTATGGAACCAGCTCCCTCTTATTGGTTGGTGCCACATTCTGCTTGCGTATCCTAATGGTAACCACATCACCAGTACTGGTACTCAGGCAATTGCCAGATTGAGGCAAGTGCTTAAAACTTCTAGTCCATCAGTAGCAATTCTGTGACTGAGTTGTTTGAGCTTCCACCAGGAAATTTTTATGTTACCACTAGAGCCCTGGGAAACTTAAGCATCATTTTCTTACTGGCCACTTAACAGGTACAGCACATCCCCCACAACACAATTTATTTCAAGTTAGCAAGGAGATTGTAATAAGAAGCAGGCAGGAAATGTGAGTATAAAGTTATTAGAAACAATTCCAGTGAGTTTCCCGAAAGAAGCATGAGGGGTTGCCTGAAAATCCCTGATGTTTTTTTCCCCTCACACTGGCTGCTCATGCTTGCTCCATCTGTTTGCTGCCCCTGCTGTTGTGCTAGTGGGAATGTTTACAGGGCTGTGCTTTAAATAAGAGCACTGAAACCCAATCAGATTTTTAAAATGCCACCAGTGAGAATGTGTTCTGATTTACAGCAGGGTCCCCTGGAAATTTTGTCTATTCTTGCAGGTTTTAATACTAGACTGAACAGAGCACAGGATATTTTGTACCAGTCAGTCCACAAGGTGGAGAGCTGAAATGGATATAGGTTGTCCTTTACACAGTGGCAAGTATAGAGCACTTTTGTAACTTCAATGCTATAGGAGCAGTTTTGGCTTTGGCTTAAGGGTGCTCCATTCTGAGATAATATAGGACTCCCCTTAAGAGAGAAAAGGGAGGAAAAAAACTCAGCTAAATAGCTGGGATCTTGTTGGAGATGGTCAAAGCACATTTAAAAAGGACCATCAGAAGGGAAGGCTGTCCTTTGCACTATGAAGTACACTTTTGGTTTATCTTTATCACTTTAGGTAAAGGGGAGTCTGGTTCCTCCCCTGATACTGCAGTCTTGTTGTGGCTGAAGAACAGATCCCTAAATGAAGAGGTTCCTCCCCTTTTGAAACTTTTAAATTGTCTGTATTTCCTCCCTCCAGTTCTTTTCCTGAGATTTCCCAAGGGCAAGGGTAGCACTTCATTCTTTGGGCAGTTTATAGGGTGCCAGAAAAAACAATGGGGGAAGCACAAGAGAGGACAGAATGGTTTTCTTTTGTTAGGTAGCAAGATTCCTCCCAGGAGAGGGCAAAGTATGGCTGAGAAATTGTGAATGAACATTTGGTTAATGGCATGAGCTCCTTCCATTGCTGTTCCTGAAAGAGTCACTCTTTTCACCTGACTTTCCTCTCACCTTTTCTCACTTTCTCCTCCCACACTGATAACAAAAGCACCAATTATTTCAGCCCTTACTAAGAACCTCACAGGGATGGAGTGAAGCCCTGCGGGTGGGTGGCCTGTCTCCTGTGGAAAACATTACCGGAATTGGACAGGCTTGTCCAAGTCTGGCCCTTTCCTGGTACTCCTTCATTTGACATGTTAATCCTGACAGCAGCACAACCAGGCAACATAATGCCCCATTATAAACCAAGCTTCACACATAAATATCTAGTCAAGGTAGAACATGTGGGTTTGGGGGGGTTCTTCTTTTTTCTCTTTTCTTTCTCTTTTCTTTCTCTTTTCTTTCTCCTTTCTTTCTCTTTTCTTTCTCTTTCTCTTCTCTTTCTCTTCTCTTTCTCTTCTCTTTCCCTTCCCTTCCCTTCCCTTCCCTTCCCTTCCCTTCCCTTCCCTTCCCTTCCCTTCCCTTCCCTTCCCTTCC
>JAWWEU010000001.1:27605584-27663361 GCA_035583155.1 Acropternis orthonyx
CTCTTCTCTTCTCTTCTCTTCTCTTCTCTTCTCTTCTCTTCTCTTCTCTTCTCTTCTCTTCTCTTCTCTTCTCTTCCCTTCTCTTCCCTTCTCTTCTCTTCTCTCTTCTCTTCCTTTTTCCATTTACTTAAATAAGCACAGCTGAACTGTTTCTTTATCACACTCCTGCTCCTGCATTTTTCCAATCCAATTAGGCCATTACCAGGACTAAATGAGGCATAGAGCCTCCAAAAGTCACACCGTCGTCCCGGAGATGAAGCGCGTATAGCTGCAGAGCTGGCAGGCAGACGAGGTGGCTGGGGCTCACCGGAGTGTGACCCCGGGTGTTTTCCTGCTCCAGAAAGATCACCTTCAAAAAGGAGTGAGGGGGAGATTGATAAAAAAATACTATTTTAAAAAGCACTGTGTTGACAAGAGGTTGCCACATTGTGGGCCAGTTAACGCAGCTCTATTTCCTAGGGATGCATGGAGGAAGTGGGTGGCCACAGTGGCTTCTGGTTCCCAGACAATGTGGCAAAAAGGACTGTGAAGACCATAAAAACTCTCATGTATCTTCCTGTGGTTCTGATATTAGGTTTTCCTTGCTGGTAAAGAGTTCTCTCCCTGCCCGTATGTCTGTAGTGGGCGATCCTGCTCTCCTGGTGGACAGCTGGTACTCCAGCATCCAGGCTCCCTTTTCAGCTGAGGACCTTCGAGTCATTCATACCATGCTAGTTTCTGCAATAACGCAGGGTGCCCTTCAGCTCTCTCCGTGACACAAACCCTGTATTTGCTTCTACTCCCAAGCTGCTGGAAACTCTCTGTGCTGGATACAGAAATGATGCAGAGGAGGATGTCATTTGTCCTGCCCTAAAGCTCTGATATCCCTCACCAATCATTCTTAAATTATGAACTGGAAAAAATTATGTTGTAATGTCTAACACAAGGGGGAAAGGCTCTGTTTAGAAAGGCAGAGAACACAAAGCTTAGCAATTAGACTCCTCAAAGACAAGCCTGGGGACCTCCTGCTTTATTTCAGAGAGCAGCTTTGCCAGAAATGATGATAGTTTTCCATCCTTTGCTGTTTCAAGAGCATAAGATGTTGTGTGCTGAAAGAAAATTAACACATGCACTTTTATTAATTTGATTTTTGTACAATGAAAAGAATGGATTAAGATCTTTGCTCTGAATACAGGTTATTTTAGAAGCTGAATCGCTTTGCTTTCCCTACCTTCAGTTCTGCTGTCTTTACTCTCACTGAGCAGTGCCTTAATTACCACCTAAATCATGTGAAACTTCTTGAAGAAGAGGTTAGTAGAAGCAGCTGCAATACTGAATTCACCAGCTAAATAAATCTGAAAGTGAGAAAGATACAATTCCTAGCCTTTTTCTGGTTTAAAAGCATGATAATACATCTATTGAGATAAATGTATTCAAAAGAAGCCCACGCTCAAGGATTAATAGACACGTTCCTCTGGATCTGGTTGTAGAGGTTTGAGATGTTACTCTTAAAACAACAGATTCTTCCCCTGGTCAGTCTCCCCAGCAAGAGCCATGCTCCTGGTCTTCTTCAGTGCCAAATCTAGCTGATTTGGTTAATTGCATTGCTGCAGCAGTTAAAGCTAAACTGCCAGAGTTTGCAGGAGAAAGCTTAGGTGAGGATTCAAGATCTATTTTGATGATGCTTCGGAGCTCCTGATGACCTCCAGTGGTGATGCAATGAAAAGTTTCAGGTGAGATTGTGATATCTTAGGTGATTGTATCAGTTAAGGATAGCGACAGGGAATTTTCAATAGGGAAATATTGCTCCGGGCTATATATATATATTTTTTGTTCAGGGGAATTCTGGAGTCTCAGTTGTGAAGAGAAATGAATTTGAAAGAAGTTAAGAGGTTAATTATTTTATTCTAGGGCTGACTTCCATAAAATTAAGGTTGTTTTTCACCAAACTTTTTCCTCAGGACTTTAACCACGTGTTAGCTGGTGTCTTATAAGGTATCAGCCCTATAATTGTCTAGCATAACATTTTTTAAGCTGGGATCATTTTCTACTGCTAGAGGCAGGCTCTTACACCAAATGGGCTGCTAATTTGAAACTGGATGGTGATTTTCATCATCTTTCTACATTACAGGGCAGAAAGCATGCATCTGTGGGGTTCAAGATGAATTCTGTAAAGAATCTAAGTGTGGTTATTGAAAAAATATTTACACATGTTGCCTCCATCTTTTCCTAATTGTCATGTAAATTTTGATTCATACAAACCTGTCAATAATATGATGCATCCCTGAAGAGGGCAGGTGGAGCAGTGAGGGGAGAGGGTTGCTGGCTGCTTTCTTGCTGCTGCTTCGGTATTGCTACTTGCCAGTACTGGCTGTATGTCATGGGTCTGTGGGATCATCTTACGTCTTCAGCAGGAAAGTGCAGCCCCACAGGCCCATTCAGCATTTCTTAGGTGAATCATAACTGGTAAACATGTCCCTCCATATCACATTGATCTTCCAGCCCATTGCATAGGCAGATAAGGGTCACTGTTCTGTTCAGGGGTCAGTGTATAGCATACAGTGTTGTGTTCCTCCCTGTGCTCCAACCCACATAGGACATGCTAGCACAAGCCAGCTCTGCAACGAAAAGTCAGCAAAACCTGCCTTCTCTCACTGAAGGACTAGAGTGGGACATGTGCCTGTCTCTGCCAGTTACTCACCTCCCCTCATGCCTGCAGTTCTACTCTTGAATTTCTTCTCTTCTTCCACTGATTTATGTTTAATGATTTTATGTGTTCAGTAGAACTTCTGTCCTTGCTAGAGTTCAGCATTTATGATGAGCTTTCTGAGGCTCCCTTTACATTGAATCCGTTTTTCCTTTTCCTGGGGACCCTCTTCACTCCTGCCTTCTTTAAGAGGAAGAGGTTACACATAATATACAGGCAAAAGAAATACAAAAATAGAAGAGAGTGTTCTGGTATTGGAATGAAAAGAAGAGACAGAAAAAAAAACTGGAGAAGGAACAATAATTATTCTGTTCCGAAAATTAGAAATGTAAGAGAAAAGATAGAAAAAAATGACAAAAAATCCATAAGAATTTACTAATAAATCCTGCTGGACTCAATGTAAAAAGAAACCATCCAACACAAAGACAGTGTTTATTTGTTTTTAATAATAGTATAAATGAGAATGGAGCAGCCTGCCAGGAGCTACTTTAGTCTCTGTTTCAGCAAACCACTAAAGTACATGGTAAGCTTTTAGGATCTACTAACTTTCATTAAAGTCAAGTCTCACTAAAGTCAAGCATGTACTTAAGTGTTTTTTCTGAATTGGATTTGTGTTGAAACTGGCTTAGAATGACAGTTGTTCTTATTGTTTGCTTCACTGAGGATTCTGCAGGGGTAAAAAAGGCACCAAATAAAGCATTTAGCTTCAGACACAGAGGGTTTAAAAAAAAAATCAAGTAAAACTAATAGAAATTACTAAGCAAAATATGTTTTTTCCCTTGCAAGCAATTTGACAAAGTTGGGTTTGAAAAAGCATACAGCTCTCAGATCCGTATTCTGTTTTTTTCCTGGAGAAAAGCCTGAATCAGCCTTGATTCAGCTGACACTCAGTCTGACATCTGTTGACATGGATGAAGGAGAGTTGCAACACATTTCTAAAATTATTTCTGGACACTATTACAAGATGGGAAGCAAAGTCCCAGACAAAGAAAGCAACTGGCATAAGGCTGCCCTGCCAGGCAGGAAAAAGAAGTAGGTGTTAAGTCCAGAGTCCTTCTCCACACCAGGTGTGGGAGAACATCACTTTCAACAATACCATACCAAGTTGTAATCAGAAGTATGTTATTCTAATTTGTTTAAAAGCTGCATTTAACAGACAGATTTAGTGGCTTGCACCTCATATTGATGCATCATAGGTGGTTTTGGAAAGAAGAATTTTGCTGATACAAACCAGATTCTTCTTCTCATGTTTATTTACCTGATCCGATCTTATTTGCCTGTGCTGTTTTGGAAAGGAATGATCAAAAGTTGCTTGATTAATTCAGAGAAATACAGAAAGATAACTATGTTTTCCCTTATTCTAGTGTTCTTATTCCATTATTTCATGTCCCCTGAGCTTTCAGCTTGCTAACCAGCAGATTTAATGCTAGCCAATCAAAAAGTGTGACATCTCCTGAATAATAGTGCACTAAATTGTGTAATTTTATCTACTTACAAATGACTGACTGCTGTGGCATCTGCCCCACCACTCCTCTATTCTTTTCTGCCGCACTCACAGCTCAGAATGGCCTATCCCAGTGACTAGTCCTAACCTATTATTTTCTAAACAGAAGAATGAGAGACAAAAATTGAACAGAAGTGTATTGTATAAAGTATCCAGGAGCTGATAACAAGGATAGTTCCTCATTATTCTTTCCAAGACAGATTAGAGAAACACAATTTCATAAATTGTGCTCTTGGATTGGCATTTATTGATATTACAGAATTGAGCTGAAGCCTCTTCTCATTTGTTTTTAGAAAAGTTCATCTTTAAAAAAGTGGCCTCATGCGAAGAACATAACACAATCATATTAGTTTATGGGCATGCTGAGCAAGGAGGAAGGACTTTGCTAGGGGGGATTGAGTCCTCCTGTCATCCCCAGATATGTTTCTTGCAAGAGAGGAAGAAGATAGATTAGGAGCTGGAAAGGATGAAGAAACTTCCCAGTTACCTGTGCAGGTTCATTCTGTAGAGCAGTGGTGGGCTCTGTGGGCTGTAAACACAGCAACCATTCACACTTCTATACCTCCTAAGGCCAGACCCAGAAAAAATATTAATTCTGAAAATTAGGAATTAAGAGCAATTCTTAATTGAGTGACACTTGCTGGCAAAGCTTCTGCATTGGATGTAGAGGAAAGGCTTGCTTGAGATGCAGGAATATATATATATAACATGCAAGAATATACAGTACTATGAAAGACACACAGGTATATATATGGCTCTTTCACCTGCAGGCAAAAGTCTGAACAACTCAAATTTTGCAAACCACATATCATTGCCATATGTGACATACCACAAGGACGTAGGGTGTCTTCATTCTGCAGAGCATCAGAGCATACCTCAGGCTTTCTTTCTTCATCTGTCCAGGGGGGTCTAGCCACATTCCAAAAATATGGATGCCATGGAAAATACCAAGAAGCCTTGGCCTGGTATTATATCCAAGGCATCTTTTCATCCAGTTTAAACAAGTGACAAGACATTAGGCTTTTAACAGGAGGGATAGAAAACAACCAGGTTGGCAAAACATGGCACAAGAGAAGGTCAGAGTCTGGAATGCAGAGAGGCAAAAGAGAACTGCTCTAAGACATAAAACGAGATGGATACCCTTGTACCTATAGTCTCTAAATCTGAGATTGCTCAAGGGTCCGATGCATCTCCCATCATAAATTAGCATAGTCAGTAACTGTGAGTTTACAGCAGCTTCCCAAAAGGCTGCAGATGGGCTGCTGTGGCTCTGGAACTCGCTAGGACTTGGAAATCCCTCTAAGCCTTGCTGTTCTGCATGGCTCCTGTTTGGTGCTGAAATGCTCCTCAGAATTTCTTAGCACTTCATTAAGCACAGTAATGAATTTGTCACGTGTTGGTCCTTGTCTAGTCATTTCCTTGTGAGCACTGGGGATGGAGCAGAATGCTTTGCTTGGTAACCTCATGCATTTCAGTGCTCCCTTCTACATGTACACACGTGCAGTTTTGCTGCACTTGTAATGAAGAAGGCACAGGATTGGAAAGATGACAGATTGTAGAACTGTCTTATTCCCTTGCAGTATTTGTTTCAGACATTTGTGCTATGTCTTGTAGAAATAAGCCTTAACTATTGTAGAAAACAGTTACCCTTCAGAGGAACAAAACCAGCTATGCCTATAAGGTCCCTGGAGCTGTTTCTCAGGCTGCCTTACAGCCACACCTGTGTAGAGTAGAAATTACTCCAAGACATAGGTCACCCTCCACATAGATTTCCACCAAGCACTCACCACTAAAAACCCACTTACAGCTCTGTGTTTACTGTTGGTGTTTGCTGAGTGCATTTGATGAGTCTCTAAGGTATTTTCTATGACCACTTCTGGTTTTTTGCTTCCCACCATCACCAAGCAGAGAATTATTTCTGCAAAGGGATATCACATCCCAGGACCCAAATCACTGATCAGGGATGTTGAACGTGATACTGATGCAAGTTACTTGAGAAGTGTTATGTGAATCCCCAAGCCTGATGGAGAGGTGGTTGCCACAAAGCCATGCAATTGCAGGCCTATTGCTTAGCATGCGATTATGTGCACTTTATGAGCCAGAACTGAAGTGGAAGGGGCATCAGAGGCCTTGTAATCCCACATTAAATCCACACATGGTAAGTGCTGCCTGTGGGCAGGTTTGGATTTTTACCTGGTTGTGCAAGAGCCAGGAGTGGATGTTCTTTTGACTGCTGTTGCTACAGCCAGATTTTTTGGGGACTCCTTGAAACAAAGTGTTCTTTTTATACTTCTGGTTCCATTTTCCATACCGGCATTTCCACAGAGCCTCAGACATCAGCCTCTAACAGTTTAGGCTTCCTTGTTCTCATGTTTCTGTGTTGAGCAGAGTATCAGTTGCAATATTGTAGGCATATTTCTGTCAGTGTGGTATTTTGTAGTGTTAAATACAGATCAGGGTGCAACTCCACTCTCTTTCATAGTAGGTTCTGTATTACTTGGACACCAATATATGATCTTAGGAGTGAAAAAAAGCTAAAGACGTGGCTGCTACATAAAAATAATGTTAAATAGACGAAAATTCTGGAAACTTAAATGGTAACTCATGGACGAACTCAACAATGTTGGGCATATCAGGTGTAGCAGAATTAAATCTGTTACAATTGTGTGGGTTCCTATATTGTTTTTAACATTTGGTTTACCTTGGAGATTTGAGAATGTTACTCTAGGACAAGTGCTCAGGTTTTTCATGACCAAACTAAACACGTTCTTAGGCCTACCTTTTCCTCTGCAGCCTATTCCTCCCAGTGCTACGTATATGGCTTTCTTCATTTGAACTGGCCAGGTCCTTGTTATTCATGAGCTTCAGCAGCTTCTTTAGCACTATGACTGATTTGTATGCTGTGGTTTTGGCCTCCTCATGGCTTTCGCAGTGCCAGGTAGGACTGTAATGTATCATTTTTTAACACAGATTTTCTGTAGTGTAATAGTATATTAGCATCTTGATTCTTGCCAGAAGAATTCCATCCACAACAGATAACATGCCATTAAGCTAATAGCAGGGCACGGGAATACTGTCCTGGGCATCCTGATGGTCTTGTGGTCATGATGATGTTGTAAAATCTTATTCTTAGTAAAAGCCCTAGCGTTCACATTTTTTATTTAGTTCGAAACCCAGCGTGTGGTTACAGAGTCTCTAGTCTAAGTCTGAATTTTTCTCTACACTCATCTGAAATCTCCAACTTTTCCAAGGCTGAGATTCCATTTCCCAATCATGCTGTTTTGTCTAGATAAAAATCTCCTTCTTCTGGGCAGTGTGCTGTGTAAGAATTGTGTTTTTCTGCATTGGCAATAAGTTCTTCATAGCAAATTTTCAGTTAACACTTGCCTTCTTTAAAGATGGAGCTGTTTAATTCCACGAAGTTCAAGCACAGCTCCTCCATCTGAGCACACTATCAGTCTGGTTTTTATTGCATCTTTGATGCACTTTTCCCTCATTTTGACCAGATTGGTGCTGAACGAATGTCTGCTCTGGTGACAATTGTGAACAATTTATTTTCTCTTATTGCCGTGGTACACCAGCACTAGAAGCCTGGTGTGCTCTCAGAACTGTGAAGGTTTGTATCCTGTGGCCATTGCACACTTCATAGAAACGCCCTTCTTTAGCCAGCTTGAGCAAGGAGATTGGACACAAAATTATCTAGATATATCCTCTCTGGTTTTTGTTCTACTTGAACCTCTTCCTTGTCTGTTGAGGGCAAGTGTGTTGTTCATGGCTCCACCCTTACCATGATCTAACCATACACCTTGCATTAATGAGAGAATTGCAAGGTAAAGCAGGATATCTGCTGAAGAGTTTCTGTCACTGCAGCAAATTACAACTCTTCATTAAAGTGAATCTTAATGATTTCCAGATTTAAAAGCCACAAAAAAAAAAAAATCTAGTGAATTACTCTGACACCTGCATTACACAAGGTATAACTCTCCAGCCAGTAATTATTTCATCAGATTCCACAGCTCCTGTCTGAGCTCTGTGGGAAAGGTATAGAAACTTTGAAACTTCAACAAGCAAAAGCTGAAGAAAGAGTGCTCAAGCATTTTCTGACAAAGCAACATTTTGTCAGAAAACAGTGGTTTGTCAAAGCAAAGAAGCTCTGTGTGAGTCTCCTGGTGAAGCAGTGCTTTGTGGACATCCTGCTGGAGTTCTCACAAGCTTTTCCTTTCTCCCCAGCTTGCCCCAAGGGGTGGATGAGCAGCTTGGCTCCTCCAAACCACCCACCTGAGGGTGCAGCCTCACCTGCAGACTGTGCTGGCCATGGGACATCCAGGCTCCCAGAACCAGGAAAAACCTGCTCTTTTTGGGTCTGGGACAGCCCTTTAGCCCTGGGCATGATCACAAATCTTCCCCAGCTTTCTGCCATAATAATGTCCTGAAAGCCCAGGAGACTCAGCAGAGCCTGCTCATTCTGGTTCCTTGTGGGTATCCAGGATGATCACATGAAGTTTAGCAAATTCTGCCTTTGAACTGAATGTGAGGGGAAAGCTTTTGGAAAAGGAGAATTTCTTGTGAGGTTTCATGGCCTTGCAGATATAAACATGCTGAACTTTGTGTTCAGCTGATGATCTACCATATGTTAACAATATCATGGTGTTCCAAAAAAGACAAATGCCATGATGAGACGTACAAACAGGGCCACAGCCTGCAAGACACACAAAGTAATTCTACTACTTTGCTCAGTGCTTGTAAGGGCCACACAAGGACATTGTGTCCATTTCTGGGCACTAGTCTGTACTAGATGTGGAGACATGCTGAAGAGAGGCCAGAGGAATGAAAAATAATATTGTGAGCTCAGGAAAGCATTTTTATGAAAATAAAAAGAAGGAAAGATTAATTTAATTTGCTTGGTCTAAGAAAGAGAAAAAGGGGAGGTGAATTCCAATCCCAAGTAAGGTGATTATGAGCAAGGAGGCACTGGCCTGCATGTGATAGATGGGAGAAGAAGACAGGCGTAAGCTACAACAAAAAAATATTCAAGTTAGACATAAGAAAACATTTGCTTTGATAAGAGCAGAGAAACATTGGAATAGTCTGACCTACTGGTGTGTCTGACAGGTCTTCTTCCTCAAAAGGTTCTAGATAAAATATGCCAGGAACTGCACTACTATTGCTAGCCCTTCTTGGGCTAAGAGGCAGCTGCATGATCCCTTGAGATCCTTTCCAACTCAGCTACTCTATGTACTTGAGCAGCTGCTGTTTGGAGTTTGTGGTTAGTTGCTGTCTGATTAAAAAATACTTCATAAGTAATATATGCCATGAGTGTGCCATTCAGCTTCTTCTCACCCAAAAAAAAAAAAAGATTTATTGAACATTTCTGGCTTTCTGCTTGATTTAGTGACAACTAAAACATTTATTCAGCTAGAAAAATGGTACCAATTGCTGTAACCCTTTCAAATACCCACAGTTGTAATCTGGGTACAATCTCTCCCCACCTCAGCTGTTTTTGCCATGACAATAATCACCTGATGTCTAAGCCTGTTCCTGGAACCACTTTAAGTTCCTCCACTGAGGCTTAGGTGAGATAGATACTACTTCCAAGAGAGTTCAGAATCCAAATGTCTGATAATTAACAAAACAGAGTGGAAAAAATATTGAAGATTATTTTTAAAGGGGAAGGGGAGTTAGAAATAGGGCTGTGTCAAAAAATATGGAAGTGACAACTTATTTTCTATATTTTTCTTGCAAAAGTAGTCTTACGGAATTGCATTTGCTGAATATATGTACTGGGGAAAGGCACTGTGCATTGAAGAGTTTATAATCAAAGTATTTACATGCTAACACTAAATAATGTCTTACATGTAAAAACATTTGCCAAGGAAAAAAATAGCAATGCATTCCAAGCTTCCATCTTAATTCAGTTGCTTGTTAATTTAATCTTTTTTAATTTATTAGCTGAAAACTGCAGGACCACAGTAATTTGTTCTATTAGTAGTACTATTTCCACCCATAGTTTGCTAAGTTTTATGTCTGGAGGCATGCATTAGCAGGTAATTCAATCATTGGCTGTGTAATGCTTTCCTTTAATAAGGAAGAGGCTCATAATCTTAATCTAATTAAGGAAGAGAGAACTGAAGGAACATTTGCCACAAAAAAAATTGATGCTACAGGATATTATCTGCGGTACTGGCAGCAAGCTTGCAACTATTCATTGTGTACTGTAATCAGTATCTTCAAATCTATCCTCAGGCATGGAGAGCACTTGAAAGCAGCTGAGAGACTGTGCCTCCCATTAAATGTGTTTGGCTTTCCAGCTATAGCTAGTATCTCAGTATGGAGAGTTATAAATTTTGTCACTGATATTTATGAGAAGGTGAGAATATACTTAGTTTTGCTTTTTCTGGATATCATTGTGTGCCAGTGCATCTTTGGACATTTGGCCCTCAGTTTGCTGCCTCAGGGATGTGCTTTATATATACACAGCCTGTCTTGTTCTCAGACAGCACCTCTGATGTTATTTCACTTCTGTGTCCTGCCCCTGAGAACAACTAGTTCCAAATTATTCAGGGGAATACCAACTATCCTATACCTATACCATGAATGAATAATTTGTTTTCATTGTCTATTCCATTGTCATGCTCTTGAATGACATCTTGGATTACTAAATGCTGTTATAAAATTAGCTGTATTTTACCACTTTAGATATTTTGACTTTGTTTGCTGTGAGAAAAGAGAAATAAGGATGTGAATTTATTTTTTCTGCATTTGATACCTCAGCCATGTACTCTCTGGTGGGGAAGAGTGGTTCCTAAATAGTCAGTAGCATCAGGTCAAACCCCTCCACAGCATCCCAGCAAACTAAATTACATTGTCTGTCTGCTCATGATGAAAACAGTTTCCTTCTCCATAAGCACATAAACCTGAAGGTAAAAGAAAGACTTAATAAAGGAAAAGGAGAAAAATAGAGCAGTAAATCAGCAGGCTGTGATCTCAGGCTTTCTGTCTTCCCACAGCAGATGGGAAAGGCACTGACCCAATCCCACCTTGGCTAAGTCCTACATGTGGTTCCTTGCTCAGGGGACCCCATGGCTGGCTGTCTCCATCTCTGCTCCCGAAGGAGCGTGCAGTCCCCCAGGTCCTTTTGCCATCTGGAAGAGAGTCAGGGGAGGGGATGAGCTGGGCTAAAATGCATTAGTCAGAGCATCCCATCTCTTTGCAGTGTCTCTTCAGAAATTATTCTCCCTGTTTCAAACACCTCACCTCTAAGTGCTGTCCCCGCCTGTGCGGGTCCTCACCACAAGTACACTGTATCTGTGCCTTACTACTGTTAATATCTTTTCTGAAACCATAAGTGATGGGAAGAAAATTACCTTTCCCTAGCTGAAATGTGGAAAAGAGTTCTGTTCTTTATTCTGTTAGGCACTGAAGAAGCCAAAACCACCATTCATCTGCCAGGAAAAATGAGAACCCAAATTCTCAGTTGTTGCACTGCTCTGTCGCCTCCTAATCCTTGTTCTGGTTAAAGTTCTGTCATCCAGCTGTCAAAGGGCCACATGCCAATACCTAGACATGTTTTGATATCTAGCCAAAGATTTGATTTGATATCCCTTGCCAATAAAAATGTAGTGTTCAAGCCAGGGCCAAAGAATAGTTTATAGAGGACCTGTCACAGGGAATTGCAGTGTCTGCCCAGTTGTCTAAGTGTGTTGACCACAGAGGCATGAGAACAACGTGAGCTTTGTCTCTCTTCTCTCATTGACTGCTTCATCCAGACCTTCACTGTAACAGAAATGTATAAAATAGTTCCAAGGGCTTGGTGGTCATATGGCATGCACGATTATGAAGACTGACTACTACAGGAAGCCCCATGATCACAGGTTTTCCCTGCGGTAGCCCTTTTTTTGACCTAGGTGAAGATCAAATCTGCCTAGGTGTATTTAGTGCATAAGTTGTCATTACCACAGAAAGGTCCTCAGCACTTGAAAAGTGCTTGATGAATTGCTTCAGCAACTAACTGTCTTCAGGATGAGCAATGTATGCCTAGCTTCTACTCTGAATTTGACTAACTTCAGATTTCTACTATTAGCTTTTAGACCTATTGCAAATAGGCTGAAGAGCTGTTCATGCATTTGTTGTTCTACCTCCTCCCCCATAGCCATAGCCACTTTCATATGCCATGACTAAGTTAGTTCTTTTTTTGGGAGGCCTGTAGATATGCTTGCACACAGAGAAGCTGCAGTATTTCTCATCCCCAGCAAGCAGGCTTCTAAGGTTTCTATCGCTAAGCTGTCAGTGACTTGATTACCCAACCTTTCAAGCGTTCATGATTCATCATGGAGAAACATCTTGGTTTCAAATGCTTCCTTGGATGTCACTCTCCCTTTCAGTGTGAAAGAACTTTCTTGTGATCTTGTTGCATTTTTAACAAGGATAAGTTCAAGCCAGAGACTTAAGAACCATCAATGGAAAGGAGGGGTTGGACCAATACCAAAAGATTATCATAGTTATTTGTTCCAGAGAAAGCTTGATTCTTACTGTATTTGATGCTTCCTTATTCCCCACTTGCCCATCCAGGTCTCACAGTGTGCTCTGTTTGTGGGTGCCTCATCACAGGTTTTACAGCATCTCCTGTGGCCAGTCATGCAGAACCACAGGAAGATTTAGCCCACCTTACATGTGTGACAGAAAATCAGGAAGCTGACATTGTTTGAGGAGCTGTGGAGGATGTCACCAGAGTGCCTGACTTATTTTGTCAAAATTGTAAAGTGTCCCACTTTATGTGGATTGTTGAGTGGAGGCAGCTTTGGGGACATACTGAGGGGCTGATTTCACAAAGTGGAACCATCGTGGCAATCTGGAGTCCTGTTGTGTAGCTGGGATCACTTTTCAAGTCTTTCTTTTGCAGTTCTCAGAGATGGGCTCTCCATAATGCTTTGGTTATGAAGAAAGAAGGACTGCTGAATGGTTGTTTTGCAATGGAGAAGACAGAGGGAGAAACACCAGCACTGAGGCTCCCACCTTGTTGCTTATCTCCCTGCAAACATGTGCTCCAAATCCCCTCTGTGCCGTATTAAGGAAAGAAAAAGCTCAGACATTACAACATCTTCTTTCTTACATCATCTTTCCCAATTTTGCATCCTATAACTCCCTGGTGAAAAGAGGAACAATGACTTTATATCGCTGCTGCTTGATTCTCTTGCTATTTACCTGGAACACTGCTGCCTACGGGCCAAACCAACGGGCACAGAAGAAGGGAGACATTATTCTCGGAGGATTGTTCCCCATTCATTTCGGAGTGGCTGCTAAAGACCAGGATCTAAAATCAAGACCAGAATCAGTGGAGTGTATAAGGTAAGCTAGTAAAAGGGAAAATAAAACGTTTTGTTGGGGAAGTCTTCACCATTCTTGACTTGAAATGATTGTGTAAACACATTGTGTAAATATGGTCTGTAATCTGACGCTTTTAGAGGCAATGGGTGTAAATAATAGAAAAAACAAGTGTGTATGTTACTGTTTAACATAATTATTTATGTTATTATTTGGGGAGTAAAAGAGGGCAGTCTTTGTATTACCTGAATCTGCCAAAATATGAATATACTGATCTATCTGGCCATTCACAGTGGACATTTGAACAGTATCTGAAAACTAGCTTTCATAGTAGAAGGACAGAAAATAACCCATAGTGCCATTTAGTTCATTTGATTAAAGTAATGCATAGCAAAATAGCTTAGAAATAAATTTGGTTGGATTTTTTTCCGGCTCTGCCTGTCATCTTCTAAGACTTTACAAACTGTTTAGTTGCCTAAACAAGTGAATAGGTGAAAGTCAGAGAGATCACTGCTTTTGAAGAATCCTACTGAACACATAATTGCCTCTTTAGAACCTTTACAAAGTTCCAAACTTGAACTCAGGCTTTCGTCTCCCAGAGTCCTTTTCTGTGGTGTAAACAGCGCATAGAGGTTTTGTCTTAAGTGTTTGGCAGTTAATCCTGGAGGGAGAAATGCACATGAAAACAGTTTCTCTTATTATTGAAATGTAGCCATTTTTGTGACGAAACAGGAGGAATTTTTAACCGTACAACCCTGCACATAATACACAGAACAAGTGGAAAGTGTGACAGAAACTGATTGCAACTGGAAGTCATATAAACAAAATATAAGAAATTCGTGTGGAATTCTCTCATGACAATGTATGGGAAAATAGTTTTGTGGGGGTTGTTCTGTAATCATATGTGAAAAACTGTGTATCTGGAATTACTTGGAGCTCTCATCCCACACTGGGGATCTAGTCCAGTTTTGTTGCAGGTGGCAGTGAAAAATGGCTGACAGCACTCCTGCTACACTTACACATTTCAGGTGTGGTTTCCCACTGAGACACTGAGCAAGACACGTCCATCTAGGTTATGAGATCATCCCCAGATGCTCTCCTAGGGAACACACAGAAGTGTAACTAAGCAGAGATTATTTTGGCTTCCTCTGTGCATGCCCAGGAAAGTCATGAACTAAATGTATGTGGAATTTCTACTTCATGGAGCAAAACACTCTGCCAGCATTTCAGCATTTTTTTTCTCTCCCAAATGCAACATTTTAAAAGTGGAATGCTGAAAAGCAGTGGGTGTTTTCAACTCCATTGTCTTCTTCACCTGCTGAGGTGGCAGGCAGGACAGTGCAGATATTTGCAAACTCAATGTAGCTTTCAATTCTTTCAACGCTGTGTCAGCCTCAGTGACTGTCTTGACATGGTCACATTATTGGAAGGGATCGCTGGAAAATATTCCTCCACAAGTACTACAAGGGTGTGGTTGCCAAAAGGCATGTTAATGAGGTAGCACTGCCAACAACAGACAAACCCTGAAAAGCCAGACTAGCTGTTTTCAGGACATAATAGGAGATCTTCTGGGTGACATTTGATCTGCTAAAAGGCATCCTCCAGCTGAAATTTGCCTGGATACAATCTCTGTTCCTCTTACTCCTGCACCGAGAAGCTGCAGGTGCAAAACAGAAAAAGGGTGACTGCAGAGGCAGGAATTTGTGGCATTTGCTGCTGTCCTTCAAGGAACTGGGTAAATTGTGAGTTGACAGCCTAATGCAAATGGAGAAAAAATGAAGGTCGGAGATCTAGCTGCAGGGTAGTAGAAACTACAAAAGCAACAAAGGGATAATTGGACTAGAGATGACAGAAGTTCCTCATTGCACATGTCTTTACCTGAAAATGTCCATTTGCAGGAATTGTTTAATTCAAAAGATGTTGGACTGAGTAGAATTTTTGAGACTGGTCATCAGATTTTAAAGATGGAGATGATTAATACATGGGAACGTTTATGTGTATTCCTTGTTATTGATACATGTCAAATTGAGAGCAGATATTTTTTCCTGAAAGGATTTTCTGTTTTAAGCAGTACTGAAGTCAGACAATTCCTCTTGGTGGAGTTTGACACAGATCTCTCAACACAGCTCTGGTGATTCTTTTTGGGTTTGAACTCTGTGACTAGGTGTTAGGCTGTGGCAGGGTTGTGTATGCTGACTCTAAGAGTCCAATATATTCTTCAAGACATGAGCCAGAATCTTTCACATCACATGGGAGTTTCCTCAGTTCTTGGCAACTGACTAGTCTGGAATTATGAAACTCCTACTTTTGTGGGGAGAAAAAAAATATGCTCTAGTTTCTTCAAAAAGTAAATCTCCCCAGTCTTGTAGCATCAAAACTTCCTTAGAATAGGAAATCTACTAGAGGAGCATAAATGTGACTGTACCTGGTCAAACCAAAGGTGCTAAATCTGCCCCATACCTTTAACTGCCCTTGTCACTCTTCTCTGAGCCTTCTCCAGCACTGCTGTATCTTTTCAAAGCTGAGGTTAATCAGTTTCATACCTGTCCCCTCTTTGGGTGGCTGTATACAGCTTTTACCCTCTTTGCTACATAGGAAAATGTGTCTCATATCACATAAGAAAATTAGACCCAGGTCACTCCATGAGTATGAGGATCCTCTCTCCTCATACTCTCCCACACTGGGTTGCAGAAGCAGCAAGTCATCAGACCATATGAGAAACTCCTTGTTTTGAAACCAAGGCAAGACCAAAGGGTCCCATGAAACCCTGTGGGTGGTCTGTTTTAGAGTTTGGTATCAAACAACTAAAGATAATGTGGTTTTCCTTTCTTTTGAGGATTGTTCAACCTGATCTGTGCTGTTTGGACATTTTCTCACACATTTAGCTGTGTTCAGTGCCATGCCTGTGCTCCCAAACAGGGCTTCTCAAAAATGGGTAGGACAGTTTTCTCTCCACTTTCTCAGGTTTCACATTCTTCAAGCTCCTTTGGCACAGCACCTGTCTCTCCAGCTTAGCATACATACTGGCCTGAACGTACTGTGCATACCTTGCACATGATTACTCGGAAAACTATATACAAACTCAGCTGTGAAAGGAAAAGGGAACAGCAACAATCTGTCTTTTTGTCTTTGTGGTGTTGCTACTGAAAAGGCATCTTTGTGCTTCAAGCGCTGAGTTGTAAAATCCAAAGTGAAAGTGTACTTGTGATTTTGCCACACTAAATGTCAGATAGGAGTACACAAAGTGAGAGCAATTTTGCTTCCTGTTTATTGTTTCATCAATCAAGGCTCCCGCATTTGTTATAAATACACCCTCTGTCCTTGTGTGCCTCAGGTGCTGTTGCAGCAACTTTCCTTATAATATTTGTTGATGCATATCTGATGTGTGCAGTAGAGGCAGAGGCTGAGCACAGCACAAGCAAGCCCTGACTCCCATTCCATTTCCTGTCAGCACCCACAGAGGCCTATTCATAACCAGATTTCTCTACCCTTTCTTGATTTCAGGTAGATTAGCAGCAGTGCTTGTGGTGGTCATTAGTCTTATTCTTAGCATTATTGCACAGGTGGGCCATACCCATGTATTCCTTTCTGTAATGAACTGCTTGCAGTAAGGATATATCTTTACTGAGCTCAGATACAGTGTTGCCAATATTGTGTTCTTAGGTCATCATTTTAATGACATTTCCTGTATTCGGGAGGTTCTGCATTGTGACGCCTAGTTTTTTGGCTGTGAAACTGTGGTGAGACATTCTCCACATGTCATAGTGCAGGACTTCACAGAGCATGGCTCCAGAACTGTTTAGCCCACTGGGTCTGTCTGTCCATCTGAGAGAACAGAATTTTAATTCTAGTCCTTGCAGGTGTAATTGCTGATCCCACTGCAGACCTGAATGCATAACAAGATATTTAGGATTTCTTCCCTAAGATGAAATTATATCCTTTCTCTCTTCCACTCACCTTCTGAATTGTAATTTTTTAATTTTTAATGGTTTTTTTTATCTACACAATTCCCCTTACCCATAGTCCTAGACTGTAAGAGTGGTGAGCAATTCATTATGCCTACTGACTGCAGGAATTCAATGAGTGACTGAAGGTCTCCCCTTTGCATAGCTTAGAAATAACAGTGGTAGTAGCAGCAATAACATGTAATTAATGTACTGGAAACCCGGAGAGGACAGAGAAATTAGTATGTGCATGCAACCATTAAAGAAAGAGGAGTGCTGATGTGAGAAAAAAGGCATATGCAGGCTTTGTCACCCTTTTTGAATGTAACTACTGTCAGATATGGGGGCAAGTGAAAACTGTGTTCAGAGCTTTCACATGGCTTTCTCCTTATTTTCATTCATATTTTATTGCTCACTGCCTTGCAAATGTGATAAATGAAGGTCGTGAATACACGTGAGGTTGTAAATTATTTCATTATGGAGACCAGCAAGGATCACAGCCAGTTTCCCTGCCGGATGCAGAGAGTAAGAGATGCTAAAACCAAACCAGAGAACCAAACAGGGAATAGAGGTATGGGGAGCTTAAACCATGCAGTGAGCTCATGTCCTTTAATTTACCTACCTTTGCTTTGAAACACTGACTGAAACATTTAAGCCATCCTGAGCACCATTTGACAGACACATTTAGTATCTAGAAAAGTGCTCTGTTGCACACCTGTCCTCTGCAGATGTGACAATTAGAGTGAGGACTTGTGAATGTGTTGGTTCTGATTTCTCTCTCCCTGTTTGTGTTCCTTCCTGGGAATAAAAAGATCAGTGGGTTGATGAGAGAATAGGCATTAGAAGGGAAACTTTAAGGAATTAGGGTAAATAAAAAGTCCTATTTAAGTCTGTGGTCTCTGAATTATTTACATTAAACTCTCATTTAGAGCTTAATGGACACTTTTCAGAACACCACATCTCAAAAATGTTAAAATACAAGGCTATGTGAACATACCTGCAAAGTAGTATGGCAGAAAATTAGTTTTGGAGGCTGCTTGTTTTCCACCAGGAAAATACCAGTGGCTATTTAAATATTGTGGAAATCTAATGAAAGTTTGCTTCTGTTAGTAAATCCTGTGCCGTTTCTTTATGGGAATTACCAGTCAAATTTCTGCATGGTTGACAGAGAATTCCAGTGACTAGTCACATTAATCACATCAGTAGCATAGCACAGGAGGTCAGCTGCATCTGTGTGAGCTACTGGCAGGTTCAAAGGCTGCCCACACCAATCGTTCATGTACGCACCAGGCCAAGAGGATCCTGTCTGCAGTCCCTTTCTGGGATCTTACGCTACAATAGGAGAGAATTTATCCACAGAATTTCCATTCATAGAGATTGAAAGAATCTTACTTCATTTAGATAAGTTTGGCAGCACTACTTTCATCTGACAATACCTGTATTACAGTACTGATACAACACTGTATCAGTTAACAGGATGAGATCTGTAAGGTATTAGAGAAGACAGAGTGAGAAGTGCTGTCTCCATCCCATCTGATCCTCTTCTCCTGATCTGCTGATGCTGCTATCAACAAAGGTGCAACTGAAGAGAACTGCAGGTCTCTTGCCTAGGTTAGTTTGAGATAAATTATTGAAAGCATTTCAAAGATATGTTGGAGTCTAGCTCACAGAAAACTGCCCCTACTCTCCTTTCTCCTCCACAATAAAATCAATCCAAAAGCAAGTGCCTGAAGTAGAGGCCTTATGACCTAAATATACACTAATAAAGAGCATATGTCATAAAGAAAAATATAAGCAACTGTGTATCATGGGCCTTAGTCTGCATTTACTGAATTAAATGCCAATTACTTCTTGGAAGTCAAGGATAAGACAGTCCAAGTCACTTTACTGCTTTTGAAAATATCACCTAAAGATACCACCTTGTGGCATTTTAAAAGAAAGTAAAGCCAAATTCCTGTCAAGCAGGCAAAAAACTTTGTATCATACTTTACTTGTATACTTTAATGTCAGAAGGCTTAAATTTGCTTTTACATATATTGAAATGTGTGAAGCTTTTCACAGGAGTGTAGTGGTACCTTTGAACTTCCCAGCTTCTCAGGAGTCTTCCCTTTAAATACAGAAAACGCATTTACATTTTTCTCTTTTAGATGAGTTGCCTGAATATGGCTCCTTGTTTCAGATCCTATTCATATTTTAATTAAAAATATCTGTAAACATATGTAGCTTTTTTAAAAGAAGTGTCACAAAACCTCTCCTTGCTTCCATTTATCCCAGTGTGCATTATTGACCATGTGAGGCAACATGGTGTGCCCAACATGTCTTTCCCTACACAATGCTCACTGACTTGATCCCTCTGGGACTTGCCCTTTTATTTCAGAGCTCTCTCATTGCATCTCACTCCTTAATGGTTCAAAACTAAAGCAAAATACTCTAAATGATCAAATTACTTCTAACAGTAACCACATTCCTGTGTTTCTAAAGAGTAATGTTAATAAAGCTAGTTCTCTCTTTGGTCATGAGTTATATCTAAGCATTTTTATTAGCCTGAAACTTTCTGACCTAAAAGATCTCTACTGAAACTCTGCTGTCTGGTCTTTGAGGTACAACCTCAGAGCTGAACCTCATTTGGAAGTTGTCCAAAGATGTCTAGAGCAGGTGAAATCAAGTTGACGAAATGAAGTTTTTAAGACTTAAACCTCAGCTGTGATATCTTTAGAAATTCTGATCCCATATGAATCAGATAAAACTCCTGGAATGGAAGTAATGTGGCTTTGTTCATTTGGCTTAGAAAAAGTCAGTCATAGCTAACATCAATTTTGAAAGCAATTAATTTAATCCAGCAATTAAAAATGTTCAGGTTCTCATCGCAGAGATTGAAAGTTTTTCATTTCATGAAGCTTATCCTTAGAAATATTCACCTTGGTAAAGGAAACATTTCTCAAAGCATTTCAAAATGGAACTTACATGAAATCTAAAATTTACCATTTTTTCATATAGAATCTGTTCTTGGGCGGGCTATTTCCCCACACTTTTCCAGTTGTGGGGCCTGTCACTTTTTCCAATGGATCTCAAGCATAACAGCGTTGACCCTTTCCTGTTTTCAGCTGCAACTCAACACAAAACTCAAACTACCTGCTATCCTGACCCACAGTGTGTTCCAAGGAAGGGCAGGTTTCCCTTCATGAACGATTCTGCCATTCCAGCTGAATTACCTTAAAACACGGCAGCCTCACAGGCACACAGCTTTACAGGAGAAAACACAGTGACACTTGAGACTAACATGTGTCAAAGGTACTTTCTTCCTGCTGCTTTCCACGAAGAAGTTCCTCTCTTTTTGTATGAACAGCTTCCTTCACTGCCAGCCCATTCAATGCCCTAAATAAGGGCTCCCATGTCCTGCAGCACATTTGCACCAGTCCCCTGCTCCAGGTTAGCTCCATGCACAAGTGCAGGACAGTTAAAAAACTCAACTTCTCCATTTTAGAGTAGAGAGGAGGCTTCAAAAAACAGTTTCAATTTCACAGGCCAGCTCTGAGGACATCATCTGAGTTCGTGTTTAAAGCAAATATATGAGAGTACCATAATAATGAGAAAAGTTACTCCTTCCATGAAGACACTGAATTATCTAATTAACACGTTAGTAATTTACACGAGGACTGACACAGCACATCTCTGTTCTCTGATATAAACAGGCTGACTGTGCTCTGTGTCACAAAGGGAAGTGTGTGATGTGAGGCCACATTTCCCTGAGCAGAGCTCCCAGGCACCTGAGCATCCAGGGGTATGTCAGTGCTGTGGCTCAGCCTGCGCTGCCTGCCTAAAGCCATGAGGAGCTGACACACAGAGTATCCCTGAGCCCAAGTCCCTGGCAGCATCACACTCAGCGCAGACTTAGCAGACACTGCCATCTGCATTCAGAAACATGTCAGAGGAGCCTAGAAGGAAACCTTGTGTGTGTTGCTTTGTGTCAGAGCACTTGCTCAGGCATCACTAGATCCAGGTTTAGGGTCCTGAGCAGAAGGGACAGGCCAGAGTCAACACTCCAGACATGCTGTCTTTGAACTTTCCCAGATTTTAGGGGACTTAGAAAAGTTCATCTCATTCTCACAATCTCTAAAGTCAGCTCCCAAACTGAAAAGTTGTAAACCAGAACTAAATCTCATAGCATAAGTGTTCCTCTTCTATAACCGCTGAAGACAAAAGCAAAACTTTCCAGATTAGTAGGATACAGGAAATAGCATAAGTTGCTTTTGCCTTCTGTATCTGTAACTTTTCACTCTGTCTTTGCCTCAGTCCTAGACTCCTCTCTGCTGTTTCCCTCCTTCTCACTCTATTTTATTTTTATTTTTGCTCCCCCAGGTATAACTTCCGAGGCTTCCGCTGGCTCCAGGCTATGATCTTTGCCATAGAAGAAATAAACAGTAGCCCAACTCTCCTTCCCAACATGACCCTGGGATACAGGATATTTGACACTTGTAATACAGTCTCTAAAGCCCTGGAGGCCACACTGAGTTTTGTGGCCCAGAACAAGATAGACTCCTTGAACCTGGATGAATTCTGCAACTGCTCAGAACATATCCCTTCCACCATTGCAGTCGTGGGGGCAACCGGCTCTGGCATCTCTACTGCCGTGGCAAATCTGCTGGGACTCTTCTACATACCTCAGGTACGTTTCTACCTCGCTTGTTTGGGTTACAGAAGTGATCTGCTTCTCTACTCTGCAGAGATTAAACAGAGATTGTTTAATCTTTGCCATTTCCAATGGAACTCCAAGCAGAGAAACAATACAAAAGGGGGCGGGGCAGGGGGGGGAAGGATGGGGTGTCTTAATGTTAGAAGTATGTCTTGCTAGCGATTTGCAGTGCCCAAACACCAAGGGTTACCAAGCAGCCAATAACTTGGCCAACAGCAACTTAGTCTAGGAGGACTACAGTCCTCTAGAGTGGCTTAATTTATGAATACGGATATTTTAAGTCAGTCATTGCCAGCTGCTCTTTAGGTCTCTCAGCATCTCTAATCATTCAAGTAAGTGACTAAAGTTGTTGCTTGTGCTGATAAGGTGCTGTGGAAGTTTATTCTGAGCTGAACTGCCTTTCTTTTGCCCCAGGGCCTCCAAAATAGGGTTTGTGAACCCTCTTGTCATGAAGTGTGGAGATGTATTTGTGCCAGCTCCTGCATCACAGCACCTTTCTAGCTGCATTCTGACTCTACTGGTGCCAGTGCCAGTGCATGTTCCCATCCTCTTGTTTAACAAACTTGTTGCTCTGCCAAGACCTTAAACAAAGCACGAGGCTGGCATATTATAGCCTAATGTTGTTGCTCTTGATTTTAGATTACTATGCTGAAAACAACTTTGGAAGAAGTGCTTGGCCTTATCTATTTATGTGATACCTTGAATAGTCTAACATTTCCAGTTCCTCTTCTAAAATGAATACAGGTGCCAGAGCTCACAAGAGTCCTTATAATAATATTGTGTAACAAAGCACTCTCAGTCTGTCCTGAGAGATATATCTTTACTTCAGCCAGGGCTCCAATTCCCATCTCCACTACAATGAAGAAAGAAGGATTCCTGATTGCCTGGTACTCAGTAATATAGCTTGTATTTTTAATATTATCAGTCTGTCTCCCTTGCAAGACTCTGAAAACTGAACATTTGGTCTCTGAGTAGAGCAGGAGTGGTTTAAGCTGAGCCCAGTATGTGCTATTGTAGGTGTTTCCCAGAGCAGCGCTGGAAGTTGGCACATAATGGCCTTCTAAGGGGTATTGTTGATTTTCACACATCACATTGCCAGGTGAACAAGGGCAGCCAAGAAAGTTTGGTGGGTTTGGCTGAACCTAAGAGATGTTTGCAATTCTCAGACTTTCCCTTTGAACAGGGAATGACGTTTGTGCTATGATGCAGCAGCCTTATCCAGAGGCTGCAGAAATGGATAGATGTCAGGAGGTTCAGTTCTGAAACAAAATGTCAGCCAAGTGGTTAACACAGGCAACTGAAAGCAGGCTTAGGCTTTTAAGCTGAGAGTTTCTGGGCAGAGTTATCGCAACCATTTGTAGCAAGGCCGTCAGCAAGTCCATGTTTATTAGGCCCTGCATTTCAGTACAACTTGGAGATATATTTCACAATTAATGTAAGGTTCATTACTCATTCTGTTGACATAGACACTGAAAATGTTACGATTTCTGTTGTTTCTCAGTATTTCACCTCAGTGTACCCTTACAGCACATGTGGGAGTGGGATACCTTGCCTGTACCTCCTGGCAAGAGGTTGTAGGAGGTGAGAGTAGCACTGGGCAAGAGCCTGTCCAGGGGACAGTATAGCTCTGTGAAAGGAGGATTTGCTCCTGTGGCACTTGAAACCACACTAGGAGACCTACTTTTCTTTCTTCTTGGAGAAACGCTAAATACCAGAGTTTAAGGACAAGATAAGATTTTCTGTAAATTTCCACTTTGTACAAAATGAACTGTTTATAGAAGACTTTTTCAAAGGACAGTCTGTCCTAAAGAATTCAGATACCAATCTCAAAATGCAAAGATAAGTGAGTTTCAGAAGTTCTCCAGATCTCTAAACTGTAATTATCTGGGGGGGTTTGGGTTTTTTCGTACTTGTAGAAAAATCAAATTATGTCTTCAGAGAATATGGCAATTGTTCTGATTAGGAAAATAAAATAGTTCTTGATAGCTTTAGGAAAGGAAATAAAATCCAATTTGGACCATAAAACATGGTGTGGACCATAAAGCGTGGAATGCCTACTGGCTTCTTTGCTGATTCTGGCCAGCAATCAGGAAGTACTGCTAAAGTAGCATTGCCACAACACTCTGTGGGATCAAGGGAACTGACATACATTGCATTTTTCTTACATCACCTGGCAGGGATTGTCTATAAAATGCATGTGGCACATGATGGAGCCTGTTTAAGGGTGGAGACAGATACCAGAGCCAAGAAGAGACAGAGTAGATTCGGGATGGCAATACCAGCCTGCTGTCTCATTTCTGGTTGCAGACAGAGAAAAACTGCAATTTGTCTTAATTATGTGCATTGCCCTCATTTATCTAAAAGATACATTCTTTTTATTTCTGGATTTGGCAGGAAGTGCAGCAAGGTAGGCCACCTATGGTTCACCTCTTCAGCTTTTTGCCATTCCTCTGAGCTAGTGTCAGTTTCTCTCCCGCTCAGATCCTTGACCTTTCAGGTGGGCACAAACTTCCTCCAGCCTCTCAGGTCCAAGCAGCTACTCCTGTATGTGTGCCTCAGTAAGACAGGCACAGCTACAAGAACATACAGACTCTCAGGGTGCAACCACAGACTAGGAATACAGGGCTGCAGTGTGGTGCTCAGCTCTCTCTTTGCCCCACGGGGGTTAAACAGGTTGGCAGAGACTTTAGGTAAACTTAGGCAATTTATTTGTAGGCACTTCACTTTATGGTGTGTTTTGCTTGTTTGCTGCGCTCTCACAGGTCAGCTATGCCTCATCCAGTCGTCTCCTGAGCAACAAGAACCAGTTCAAATCCTTCCTCCGCACAATCCCCAATGATGAGCATCAGGCCACAGCAATGGCAGACATCATCGAGTACTTTCGCTGGAACTGGGTGGGGACAATTGCAGCTGATGATGACTATGGCAGGCCGGGGATTGAAAAGTTCCGGGAAGAGGCAGAGGAGAGAGATATCTGCATTGATTTTAGTGAGCTCATCTCCCAGTACTCAGATGAAGAGGAGATCCAGCAGGTGGTAGAAGTAATCCAGAACTCCACAGCAAGGGTGATTGTTGTCTTCTCCAGTGGCCCAGACCTGGAGCCTCTCATCAAAGAGATTGTCAGGCGAAACATCACTGGCAAGATCTGGCTGGCGAGCGAGGCCTGGGCCAGCTCTTCCCTAATTGCCATGCCGGAGTTCTTCCGTGTCATTGGCAGCACCATCGGGTTTGCACTGAAGGCAGGACAGATCCCAGGCTTTCGTGAGTTCCTGCAGAAGGTGCATCCCAAGAAGTCCACCAACAATGGCTTTGCCAAGGAGTTTTGGGAGGAGACATTTAACTGCTATCTCCCTGATGGGTCCAAAAATTCCCCAGCTTCAAATTCCTTCCATAAGGGCCATGAAGAGGGACTTGGAGCTGGAAATGGAACGTCTGCCTTCCGACCTCCATGCACGGGGGATGAGAACATCACTAGTGTGGAGACACCATACATGGACTACACACACTTGCGGATATCCTATAATGTGTATTTGGCAGTCTATTCTATTGCCCATGCCTTGCAGGATATATATACCTGTACCCCGGGGAAAGGACTCTTCACTAATGGATCCTGTGCGGACATTAAGAAGGTTGAGGCATGGCAGGTAAGTCCTTCATTTGTGTGCCTCTGCAATATACCTGAGGAAAAAAGATGAGCTGTCACAGATGCCTTTTAGGGTGCCTTTCATAATCCTGAGTCTCAGACACAGCATAAGGCTCCAGGGCCATAGTGCACCACTCTGTGTGAGGTAGGTGTGGACTCCCACCTCACAGGAAATGTAAGCTAAGTTGTGGTAGGAGCCTGCAGTGAAGGAGCCCTAAACTAAGTCAAATTTTCTTGCATTCACTGTGGGCCAAAAGTGCACACACAGACAATTACCGCAGACTGGCTGACGCAATGTAACTTGATCATATATTGAGCCTTACATAAACAAGAGGGCCTAGAGAGAGCACATAAACAAGGAAAACAGTTTTTAGAGTTCATTTTATTTGGCAGGCTTTACATCTTTTGCAATCCCACACCAATTTTCCATACAGGCTGTATTTTTTCCCCACAGGTTTAAGCTTATATAGGAACAAACTAAAAGCAGGTTGAGTAATGAAGGAAAATAATGTGTGGCTATTGGGCAGAAAATAGATAGCTGCTTTGATTTGGCAGTAATATTTGTGAACTGATAAAATGATTTTGTCCCAGTTACTCATTCGTTCAATGCATTCTGTCCTCTGGCACATGGATGGTTATTCTGGCATTTTGTCTTCTGATCCATTACGAATAGTCTGTACCATTACCACATGTTTGATAATGCCCTCCAGTGTGGTATTCAGCATGTGGTTTTAATATCTACTGCATTCTTAAAGAACACAATTAACATGGGCTATTGAACAACAATATGCCAAATATGTAGCAAATTCTGTTTGCCCCATTCTGGTCATCAAAAAAAACTTGGGTCCAAACATGCCTGAAATCAGAATAACACAGGTGAATAAAAGGAGGATCGTATCTCCATTTGCATGGGTAATTTCCTCTCTTTGGGATAGTCTAACCAAAACAAAGGCTCTCCTTGCCACAAACCGCAGATGTTGGGTCAGCATTCACAGGTGGGAACTGCAGTTTGTTCCTGTCTCATCTCAGTCAACTCAAAAACATCAGTCAGATCAGAGTAGAACGCTTTGTCTTGGCATTTTATGGGAAACTTGCATTGCTCAAGCTACCTGATCAGGTTTACCAAAACCACTTTACTCTGAGCTGAGTGCAGGGTTTGACCCGGGTTTAAAGGAATCCTGTGATTGCTGGCTCTCTGAGGTGTCTGTCTTCCAAAGCTATTCATCTTTTCAGGACAACACTGGCAGAAGTGGGCAAGTCACAATTTTAGCTTTCACAATGTCAGTAAAAATGATGCAGAATAAATGAAGGTTTTATTCATTCCTTTATATCTTTTCAGCTTGGAAAGTTAAGTGGGGATATTCATGTCATTGCTAAATAAAATTATGTGTTAGGTGAAGATTCCACAATTGGGAAGAATGACCTCCCATTTCTGTTTTGCTTGTCTGGTACTGAAAGATATACGCACCAAAATGTAAAGCATCCTGCTGATCTAGGCTTTTGGGTATACACGCTTGCCTAAAAGGAGGGAATCAGCATTAAGGAGCATGTGGGGAATAACACAACTGGGCAGGGAGTGCTACAAAGCAACAGGCTATACTTGAAATGACTACCATTAAATGGTGTTGGCTCTCAAGCATATTTGATATTTGTGTGTTTTTTCACTACATTTCAAAATCAAACACATGAATAGCAGGTAAATGTCAAATCTGTATGCACACCTACTTCATACCAGGCATTGTGGCTCATTACCCTCAGGAAGCTTTCCCAAGCCCTGGGGTTAATGAGTTCACCACATAAACATGCATCCTCCAGCATCTCCAGAGAGATGTTCTCTGACAACCAGGCAGAGGAAAATCTTTCTAGTAAAGTCAGTCTCACTTGCAGAGGTAGTTTTGCCTGTGGTCACCACCTGCTCCCTTTCTCACAATCAGCTCAAGGTTTTCTTGATGGGAAGTGACCTAAGAGAGCAAGGACAGTGTGGGAAGCCTCAATACCTGTGACTGGATGCAGCAGCTGCTAATAGTGGCTGCAATTACTGGCCAGGTGCTGTGTGGCACAGATAAGGTGAACCCAGTGAACTTCTTGGCTCCATTAGCCTGAGCTCCTGTCCAGAGCAGCCCTTGCCAGGAAAGCTGGTGGCTGGGGAGGATAAATGATGCATTCCACCATTTAATTTTGATGCCTTTCAAGGATATTATCCTATTAACACATAGGAGTTTTTATTGTTGCCTGCTAGTTGCTGATTTTATGTACTTATAATGCAAACCATTTAGAGGATGCATTCTATATAATTTGTAGAGGGTGCTTGTGTGGGTCTGTATATAAAAACAGCATTTTTATCTCAGTGATCAGTTCATTTGAACTGGACAGCTGGTAGCCTAGCACAGAATTACTGTGAGTTGGTTAAATCAAATACAGTTCTACTCAGAATTTACCATCTACAGTTTAAGAAGGTTTTAAGTATGTTTCAGTATGGAGAGCACAGGATTTTCCTGTGCCTCCTGAGCTGAAATATTAAATATTACCAATTTTGGTCTCTACTTACTTGTAGCTACTTGTATAAGAGGCTGCTTAGTTGTTTTCTTCACCTGAATCAGTGATCTGTGACAAACCCTGTCTGTAAACCCAATCTGGCTTCTCTTTGGTTTACCAGAGCCTCTGATCTAGCTGTGGGCATCCCCACTAGAGGTGGGACTGGCCAGACCAAGCTCTCAGGTGTCCTCAGCCTGTGCAGAGAGGAAGGCACAGACTGAGATGATGAGCAGGCAGGACAGAAGCGGTGCCACTTCACATACATACCTGACCAGGGGATTCAGAGTGTCCTTTATCTGAAAATGGGAAAGCTGGCACTTTAGAAATCTACAGAAAATTGGGGACTTTAATAGAATGTCTGTGCTGCCCTTGATCTGAGCAATCTGAGCTGCCTTGTTTTAAGAATCTACCCTGCTGCAAGGTAGAAGATAATTCAGGTGCACACCTTTATAAGATGCCTGCAAAGAGCAGATAGTATTCTCTGCATGTGCCATTGTTGTGTTCTGCACAATATTGGACAAGATCAGGTCTTTTTGCAGTGTTTTGTTCAGGTAACAAAAAAGTGCAGGGCAATCCAGAACAAAATGTATAAATTCTGTCACTTTTGGCCAAGGCAAAATTGTACAAAAAGTGCTAAGAATTAAATTGCATGACTGCAAATAGTACAGGAGAAAGAATCCTCTTAAAGATCTCCAATACCTCTGGCTGCCCATTCTCTTCTGCAGATGGGTTGTGACATTTTAGGAGTCTGTATTGTGTTTAGCTAATTCTGTGTGTTGCTCTGGTCCGTGGACTCACCTCTCCCAAGCACAGGCTCTCCCATAAGCTACAGAACAGTGGTGGGAAGGTATGGGAAGAGGTAGGACATGGTCTCAGAACTGCTCTACTGATGCTGCCTCTGTCAAAATTCCCTGCATCTTTGGCCTGTTTCTCCACAACAGCTCAAACAATCTGCTCTTGAAGCCTTTTTTTCTTAATGTGTTCCCTGATAATATTTCCTGAGTCCCTCAAATTCCTTCATTTTCTCTGCCCATGTGGCTGTTTCCACGGTCACTTCTAACAGCAAGGCTATCTGCCCTTTTTTCAGTTCCCCTCTGAGCCTTTGCAGGAGCCTGTCTGTGTCTCTGTCTCACTCAGACACTGTGAGGTTCTACAAAAAAAATAGGGAGAAGACTAGTAGGGGATCCTAATCTGTCCTTCAATGCAAATATTTACTACTTTATAGTCTTTCTGTGTGAGAAGAGGAAAGACCTGTCTTATCTTCAGGCGTAGTTCCCTCAGTTTCTGTTCGTTCGTTTGGGTTCTTGATGATTGCCAACAAGCTGCTGACAGGCCTCTCTTTCTGTCTTGCAGTAAAAGCATTGCAAGTAAATGGGGAAGAGTGGCTCCCAAAGATTTGAGAAAGCAAAAGTGCACAGTCACAGGGTCATGGAGCAGAGCATTCTTGAGTTGACTCCTGGACAACTTGCAGGTTGTGGTTACTGTAGGCTGTGAACTTTGGCATGAGTGAAAAATGAGAGCTCTTCTATGCACCAAGGCAAAGCATACTGCACTGGCTGAAAAATGTGTTGTGCTAGTAATTTGCAGGTTAAAGACGTACTCATGTAAATTATTCTGTGCCTGGAAATCTGATTGACCTCAGACTTAGTGAAAAGCTGCTATATGCTGTTCCACAAAACAAAAACAAATACAAATTGGCTTCACCTAGCAACACCTAAAGTCCTTTATTACACCTGTGCACCTCACAGCCAACAGTTCCTTCCTCAGTGCTGGTGTTATGCATTATAAAGAGGTAAAAATGGATTGGTTCTTTCTCTAGCTTTACATTTAGGTATGTCTGCCTGGCTAGAAATTGATTCTGCAGGGCTTTAAAGAGGTAAATGATGCCTTAGATGACATAGATCTCTCCAGACCTTTGAGCCTAATGGCTTATCTAATCAAATTTTGTGTCTGTTAAACTATAGAGGCCTGTCTGAACAATTCAAAACCAGCTGCTATACAGTATTACACAGTATCAGAACAGCTATTAACTGTGGCTGGTGTGAAAATAAGTCATTTGGGAAGAATTGCAAGAAAGACAGAGGAAGCTGCTGAGTATCAGGCAACTGCAAAGCTTCACCTAGTCTTCATTACAAATGCACTGGAGATAGATTTGCTATGAACAGAAAGCAAGCAGTGTACTTTTGTTGGGGGAGACCAAACTGAGACGCAGACAACTTGAGCCACACACAGAAATACACAAGTGAATAGAATAAACACAGCTATTTCCCCACAAGGGCCATAACATATTCATCAGTTTGGAGATAACAGCTTGCCATCAGTGGAGAACATAGCTTGTGAGATCTTCAACTAAGCAGACAATAAATGGAGTATTATTTAGATGCCTCCACAATTAAAAGTAGAAAGACTTAACTGGACCTTACTAAAGGGGGGTGAGTCAGAATGTCATCAGTAGGAAATGTGCTGTGAAACTATCTCCCTGACAAGGTTGCTAGAAGAAGGGTGAATGAACTGCATGCAGCACAGGCTCTCTGTTGTGAAGAAAGGAGTTTTGGGTATTAATTACTTGGTAGAGAATGGCTGATATTCTTATGAACTTGGGAAGTACACACTGCCAGCTGACAAAACCCACAGTATTCCTGCCCATATTCAAAATGTTGAATTTTTCATAAAAGTAATTTTTATATAGTCATTTCTATGCTGCATTGCAACAAAGCTGTATTTGAAAGTAATTGTTTTCTTGTATTTATGAAACTCATTTATGAAATACCTTTTTCACTTGAGAAGAAGTCAGTTTTGCAGCCTGTAGTGGACATGGGGATTTTAGGGAAGACTCCATGAGATGTTCATATAATGTCTGTCTGTAGCGACTTCAGATAATTATTATCACCTGAGTTACCAAGACATCAGGCACCTTTTACAAATACACTGCACATCTCTCTTACACAAAAGGATGTAAAGTTCCTTCAGGACTGACTTTTCCTGATGTGCTACTCACAAATGGAGCTGGTGACAAAGGGCACTTTGAGAGCTTCCTAAAGACACTCACCCACAAAGTGAGATGAGGAAACAAGCCAAATTATAAAAAAAGTCAGTTTCACTTTGTAACCATTTCTCTGACTTGGCTGATTTCCATTTATCCCAAGGTAGGGTTGAAGCTAACTTCAAAGGCATCATAGCATAATTTATTATTTCTTTTCTTTCTGGGTAGTCAGCTGTCTTCACGGTTGCTTTACTAACCATCAGCAGAGTTTTATCACCAAAGTGAACTTCCATGCATTATGAAGGATTTGTGTTACTCCATGCAGTGGGTGAAGTTTGGAGGAAGGAGAATAAATTACCTTTTATGGTGACCCTTTTGCTGTGTAGAATTCTAAGAGTGATCTTTCTACTGGACTAGAAGCAATACTTGCTCAGAAAGGACTTTTACCTCTGTCTGTAGGAGGAATTACATGAAAGATTTTAGAAATCAATGTTTTAACATGAGATTTATTTGTTGTCCAAGACTTATATTGATAGAGGAAATGGAAAAAACAGAGTTAAGCTAGTAACCAAGTTGAACTTGTGCCCAAACACAGTAAAAGGGAATCCACTGGGACATGAGTTGACCACTGATGGGACCTCTGACTGTGTTTGCAATAGATGCCTACTTTGAATGTCCACAACGGTTGCAGAGCTCAGTCAATTCAGTGTGACTGTGGGAAACTTTGGGATTCTTTGTTTTGTTTTTTTCATGGATAGTAGTTCTTATATCAGTTATAAATAACCACTGAACTCAGGTTTCATGAATTACCGTGGGTTTGTTACAAGAAATGACACCTAGTGTGCAGAGTCAGTTGGTTCCTGTTCTAACAAAGAGAGGCAGCTTACCCAGGCATTGAAGTAATTCATCCTGTAGTTCCAAATAGGACAGAATTTATAGTCAAAAGCTATGACTTCCTCCTGGCTAAGAGAAAGGCACTTTTCTTCAAAGAAATACCAGCAGTGTTCTGTGCAGGATGCAGCTTCAGACCTTATGGGGACTTAGGAGAGGCTGATCCATAAAGGGCTGTTAGAAGAGAGCGACAGCAAATGGGTGCAAAGAGACACATATATAGCTTTGTTCTGTGCACAGTTGGGTAGAGACAACATTAAACACCACCCAGAAAAGACATTTCAGTCAGACTTTGATTGCACAAGACAATACATGTGAATTACGCTACATAAAAACACTGAGCTAGCAGGATAACCTTTGGCTTTATTGTTTATAGCTTTAATAATGGAACAATTCTTTATGTATTATTTTAAAAAGCCCTATCTTGACTTGTTAGATACTTCACCATAATAGTTATTGTGCAGTATGATGACCTCCCAAGAGCATTAAAGCATTATTTACTTGATCAGGACTTCTGCCAACAGATCCTTCACCATTTGTACACAGCACCCTGGGCCATTGTACCCGATGGACTCCTCCATAGTATATGTGCCACAAGTGAAAACCAAAGCAATTACGACATTAAGTCTGGACTAAGTGTTTATGATGGGTTTTTTGTGTTGTGGCTGCAGTTAAAGATAGCAGCCTGCAGAGTACAGTACAAAATACCGTCTAACAGTACGGACAATTAGCTCTCGTTGTACCTGTACCGTTGTCTTTGTCTGTCCAGAGATCATCTCTCTCCACAAAACCTTAACAGAAACCCAAAAATGTCACTTTCCAAATGATCACAGAGCTTAAGATCCTTTGTATACTAAACTATGTAAATTTATGCCACATTCAGGAAAGTAAGTAATCTTGATCCGGCTAAGAGATGCTTCACATCAGATGTAAAACCCAGGTATTTCACTTCTGAAGGGCTGCATTTGACAGCCAAACTTGTGTTTAGCAAGATTTATTTTCCCCAGAGACATGCTGGCTAGTAGACTTTTTTTTTTAGTGAGTATGATCCATGGCAGGTCACATCTTCTGTCACAGATCTTGTCTGATTTCCAGTTGGGATTTAACTGACCTTTAGTTTCATTGTTCCTTACTTGGCCTTGCTCTATTAGATTTAAAAGTTCAGATGAAGTATGCATCATTTTTCCCATATAGTATTTATGCACATTGATCAAATTATTCCCCCTTCTTACCTAGATAATTTAAACAGAGTGAGCTTTTAGTTGTATGTTTTCTGCTTTATTTCTGTATCTTGTCCATTTACTCATCCTTCCTTTTGGCTTATATATAGCATTCCTTCAACAGACTCAGCAGAGCCAGGCAGTGAAAAAATCCCACATTTGCATACTCTTATTACTTCCTCATTTGTAGGAGCACAAAGTACATAAGCTTTCCTTGCCACAGCATGCAAAGGAAAGGTCACATTAAGTTGCCAGTAATACTTTGCAGCATGTGGTACCCTTTCTGTGCCTGTGGCTTGATTTTCTTATGACTTGATGCATAAGTTGGAATTTCACTGTATTAAACACAGATGTTTGATGGTCATCTGGGGGAAATACTTTGTCTTGAATATTAGTTACCATTCTCTTAATCCATGAATTTTCCCCAAATTTTCCCAGTGGCGTTTTGTATCTGCTGCCAGAATATGGATGAACATACTGGGAAACAGTGGGCTGTTTACTGAGGCTGGAGGAATTCCCCATGAACTAATGACCTGTTTCTGTTCAGATCTGTTGGGCAATTCTTGATTCATGGATAGATGCTTTACATTAAATGTAAGGCTCAGATAGTTCCCTTCTGAGGGGGCATATTTGCCAACAAAACTTGGATTTAAGAAGATCTGTATTCCTCAAAGCTTATTGGCTGGCAGCAATTACGTTTCTGCCCTACAGTTTTGTATTAATTGATTCTCAACCCTAAACTCTTATTTTCCCACTGGTTTTCCTGAGACTGATGTCAGACTAACCAGCCTTTGGTAACAGAGGACCTCCCTCTGCCTTTCCCAATATTGTCTTTGCTTGGCAGCTCTTGGAGCCCACCAGAGGCTGACTCTGGAGCACCCACTGAGCAGAAACCCAAGCCTCTGTGAGAGGAGTTGGCTGTGATTCATGCCTTCCACAGCCTGTCATGGAGAGGAACTTTGGGCACACTGTTGGGAATGCAGTATACATGCATGTGTAGCAGAAAAGTGGACTGGAATTGCTGTATTGAATAATAGTAGATAGCATATTGATTTTGTCTTTCAAAGCCAGTGGCATTTTTATGTGTAAATCATAAACCTGCTGTATTGGTGCTCTCTTTATTGCTTATGGAGTGCTGTGTTGAACTGTCTGGTTCTGTCAGCCTTTTAGATCCAATTTAAATTGCTCAGGCTGCTCTCTAATCTCTTTTTAAGGACCTTCTGCCTCAGTTAATGTCACATTATGGCTCCAAAACAAGTGCCCTTAGGATAAGAATATCCATGATTTTTTTTCTGATAGCAAGGGTAATGCATTTAGCTTTCCTGCTTCTCTTTAGCTCTCTCTTTACCTTTCCATGCTCTTCAGCTGTCTCTTACAGCCTTGTGTCATGAGAATCTGGCATACCTGAGACCTTTCAATTTTAATATTTTCTAGGAACTTCTTAATACATTGCCTGATGATATTTTTTCTCCTTTGTTCTACAGATTCTCTTATGTTCTACTTTCTGTTTGTATAACACTTGTTTTTCACAGCCTTGGCTAGATGGTCTGTGTTGGATTAGTGCTTTTAGAGCACACCATAATAACTACTACTGTTTGACCCTTATTTGTACAATGAAGATAGTAACATATCATTACTCCTTAAATTATGAGCTTTTAATTTGATGAACACAGACAAAATTCTGAACTAATAATGGGTTTATCATACAGTACAGTCACTCAGTGCTTTCCTCTAGCTTTTCCATGGATTTTTTCCATTCTGTTGTGTACAGAGACCTCTGTCGTCAGTGTACTGTGTCAGTGGGGCAGAGACAGGCAGAAGTCTGATTGATTTTATATAGCATTATATCCTGCACCTAGGGTTTTCCACAGGCATGATTTTTCATTTAGCTACCATGATTTTTGTCCCAGTTTGTAGGAACTACACTAATGCTCACAGTATTTGTAGGGAGGGAAGAGGTGCTGTCACTCCAGTCATTTCTCTCCAGAAGAAATCTACTGAATTGGTAGATCAGATTAAGTCTATTTGGGATAGCACTGAACTGGGACTGAGGCTATTCCAGATGCCTTAACTCCTGAAGCTGCTTGTGGGAAGGATTCTTTTGGACTTTAGGGAACGAATAGTACAATATCGTGGTTTGGGCCATGCAAATATATTGTGGGGCCATCATACAGATGGATATTAAAACAGAAAAATGAAAAATGTTAGTGGTAAAAACTCATTTGTCATCTTTCTTCTCCTTGGAGTTAGTCAGACTCGCTAATTGCAGTGAATTGAAACAACACTGTCTAAACAAGCATTTTGACAGACTCAAAATTATTTATCTCCCCTTTTTCTCATGAGAAAAAAAAAAGGAATTACAATATAAAATGGAACTGTCACTTGAAGGTCATGTTTTAAAGTTTGGCTTTGAAGTATATACTTGCAGCGAATTTCATTTGACTGGATTTCACATGATGTTTTCCTATGTAAATCTTTGGTCACACTTTGTGAAACCATTATTCTTTATCATAGAACACCTAAGTGATGTGTTGATCACTATCAGCTCAGCATTGCACAGTGTGAGCTCAGGACTTGTGTTCTATAGATAACTGCATTTGGAACTGCAGCTGTGCACAGGGCCAGCATGAGTTGTGGAGGACCTTCAGGGAAAAAAAATATCCTGATCTCATCCTTACTGTGTCCTCTGACCTCCTAACTGATGGTTAAATCAGTCTGGAAAAGCAGCCATGCAATGCCAAAATACTTTAAGAGCATTTCTTGATTCCTTTGGGTACCTCTGTGACTCATCAGACAGGTCTTTAAGAAGCATTTTAGACCCAGATTTGTAATGGAATTGAGACATCTGCAAACACCAATAAATACCTAATAAGTTTTTTCTGAAGTATCTCAGTCAGACCTGACTTGTGCAGCCTCTCTTGTGAAATCTACGCAGCTTGTGCTTTTGATTTCTTTCTGGAAATCTTTGTAAATATAATGCTGTAGTAAATCTGACCCTAAATCAGATTAGTCCCATTTTATAACAAGTTCCATTTTGAAATGCTTGCCTTTGACATTAAGTTGCTTACTCCTACTGCTGTAGCAGCTATTAATTTACTTCTGTCACTTTTCACTGTCAAGAAAGCATCAAAGATATTGCAGTTTTGAATCAGCACAGCAACATTCCTTGGCTGCTGATGAGAAGACCACATAAGCTATCCCACCAAGTTAATCCCAGTTAGAAGCAGTAAAGTTGGTCCTTGTCAGAAGAAACTAGGCTTCATCAGTTTTCCAAGCAAACTAAGCACTCACAGCACAGCATGAGACAAGGGAAGCACCAAGCACCCGCCTCTGCACAGCAAGTAAGATATTTCCAACACAGTCCACCTGAATTTCTCCCTCTCCATTTCTGCAAGTTTCTGTTGGAGGGCCTTTCTCACCAAGAGAGGACAAAATGTATGGGTGGGTCCACGCATCAGCACCATTGTTGTTCCTCCTCAAGGAGAGGGCAATGGCCAGTGGAAAAGCTGGAGAGAGATCCAGCTCTCATCTGCCTAGGGATCTCGTATCCTTCGCAGAAGTAAAACCAAACCAATTATCAGTTACAATATGACAATCAGCACATCTTGTCATGTCAGCTTGATGTCCCATACTTCACTGGAAACCTGAATAAAGTTAGTTGCCTTTGCAGAGACAGTGGTCTCTACTTCTATGAGGATATCACCTCTTTCCCACATGTTACCAAATGTGTCATAAACAATAAATAATCCCACACTTTTATTTCCCTTGAAGTCAGAAACAGAAGTCAGACTGATGGTCAAAGAGCTATCCTCATGACCTCTGGACCTCTCTAATCTTCCTTTAGTTTTATTCTTCTTTTCTGGTCAAGTGACTCAAACTAACTGCATTTTCCAGGGGAGACTGTGCTATTAATGTACATATTGGCACCATATTTTCAGTATCATTTTCTTTCTTTCATATCCTAATATTTTGTTTGCTTTTTCAGCTGCATAATGCACAGAGTGTTTTTACTGAACTGCCTGCGATAATGAACAGGTTTTTGTCTTGAGCAGTTAGTTAATTTTCTTCAATGAAGATTATGAATAGCTTAAATTACTACTTCTAACATATGGCACATTGTTTTTGTCATACACATTTAGCCTTCAGTCCTGTTATCCAATGACCTGCCTCGATTCACAAGGAAGTCATTCAGTATTTATCAAAGCGTAAAAAATTCTGATGTTCTTAAATTATTCTCAGCCTTTGTACAGCTGTTCTTGAGTCTTGAACTGAACTCTTGCTTTCACTCTGTTTTTCGAGTTGCTGGCATATCTAGAATTTCAGCAGAGCTGGGATGTCCACCCCATCTTGCCAGATTTCCTTTGCAGTATTGTCCATGCATCTCTGGCTGACTGTCAGTGTTCTCTCTCTTCAACTCCTTGACAGCTACCCTTCTTCCAGAGTTCATCTCCCTTTGTTCATTTGCACTGTTGCCAACCTGACAGTTTCAATCCCAGAGTCCAGCCCAGGCCTTGTACAGTACATTCTGACTAGTCTTCATTATTTTGGCATGAAGTGTTCAGTATCCCAACTACAGACTAGACACTCCTTGTGCATGACGCTGTATGTTTGTAACAGAAAGACACCCAATTTTTTTGTGGGGTGTTTACAGTGAGAGTCCCTTTCAATTTCTTCACCTGTGTTACCCATATAGTGATAAACAGTCACTTCTTCAGGGCAGAAAACAAAAGGAATCTGGTGACCAGTGATAGGACCCAAGAGAATGACATGTAGTTGTGTCAGAGGAGGTTTAGGTTAAATATTAGAAAAAAGGTTCTTCACCCAGAGGGTGGTTGGGCACTGGAACAGACTCCCCGGGGAAGTGGTCGCAGCACCAAACCTCAAGAAGCATTTGGATGATACTCTCAGGCACATGGTGTGACTCTTGGGGCTGTCCTGTGCAGGGCCAGGAGTTGGTCGTCGATGATCCTTATGGTTCTCTTCCAACTCAGGATATTCTATGATTCACAGATAGTATGAGGTAATGAATCACATCCTTCACTCACTGCAAAACTGTTATCTTCTGAGAACGGCCCTTGGATAAGGGTGAGATTAATGGTGTTGGCATATCCTGGCTTCTTGATTTTAAAAATAACACGAGCATTACATGTTGTCCCTGTTGGTGTACAAAGGAGTAGAGATTATAGAGAAGAAGGAAAGTTAGCTCCTGCTGGCAAGAAGAGTGCTTTGGGCAGAAGGGTGCAATACCTATTCTCCTGCCTCAGGCTTCTGGAAACAGGTATTACTGACAGAAGAGGCTAGGGCAAACAATCTTCCTGCTCACTTGAGTCCTTTGTGTCTGAACTGGTTGATTGCTTATGACAGCACGGCCTTTGGGAGAGCCTACGAGTTAGCCCTACATAAAAACCAGGCAGAACAAGATATTTCAAAGTAGAGAATACAGCAGGAATTAAAGATTTGATACTGAAAGCAAAAACTAGAGTTTTGTTAGCCTGCAAATGAAGATTGGCACATAGGTAGGTAGGTGGAAGTAAAAGAAAGAATGAAAAAACAGCCAAAAACTGTTACTTCAGGGAACATTTCTCTCAAAGTATGTTACAAGTGGCTCTTTCAGAACTGCCCTGGGCATATTTCCTCAGGATATTTGACCACTGTAAAAAAAACAAGTCCTGTGTGCCATGACCACTGGGCTGATGTGATTGCTGACCTCTCAAGTCCTTATGCCTATTAGAGCATTATGAAAGAATCTTGTCCATGTGCTTAATTACAAATCTGAAACAAGAGAGGAGAATGGACCCTCAGCAATTCAAAATGAAAGGGAGGGCCTGACATCTTCAGTACAGTTGCCAGGTTCTTGTCTTCACATTGCGCCAGGAAGTGGAATTGTTGGCTGCTCTCAGCATGAACACTCCACCAAAGCAAAGAGAAAAACATTTGGTACCCATCAGTCCACAACTGTTTTACAGGTCTGGCTAGAGCCAGGTAGAGAGAAATTAAAACTCAGTGTGAGAAAATGTATGGTAACTCTCAAGACAGGATTCCTTGCAACTGTGTGTTAGGAGGAGGAGCTGTTTACCTTTATGGGGACAGACACCTATAACGTGTCCAGGTTCACATCCCTGGTAAGACCATTTGACCTAGTGAGGAAACAAATCAGAAATAAACTGCAGAAGGAAGCCAAAGACAGTAAACCCTTGACAGCATATTGAGACTAGTTAAGGACCTGTCACAGTTGAGATACAGTAAATGACAGCTCATAGCAGATCTGAATACTGACGTTTATTTGCATTTATTTAAGAATTAACGAGATAGAACTTTAACTGCTTGGTGTCTCACACACTTGCTTTCCCCACAGTATTACATCACTAGCTCTCACCCTCCCTTCCTGACAGGGTCTCTCAGGGTGGAAGTTGTCAGTTTATGCTGTGCAGCACCTCTCAGTTACCTTTCTTGAATATTTTTGGCCAAGATCACTGGGCACCCCCTGACATTTGTCTCCATACATCTCCATCTCCAGGATCTTTTCGTACTTCCAGTGTTTTTTTCATCCATACATGATCTTCATCTTCTTTCTAGCCCTGAGCCCTAGGCTTTGGTTACATCATCCTCCTAACCGGTGGATCTGTCCTCTCTTGTGTTACTAACTGGAGGACTCAGGACATGCCGCTTTTGTTTAGTCCAGTTGCTATCAAAATGTACAACTTGTCCATGCTGCTGGCAGCTAGCTTGTGCTCCAAGGAGGACAGAAGTTCAGCTTTGGACATTCACACACATGCACAATTATCTGCTGTCTGACGGCATTCAGAATTTAAATGGGTATTTTTGCCTGCCACTGGCCTTAATACTACACAAACTGTCCACTGTACATCAGGAAAAGGTGTAGAAAGGAAGCTGGCAAGGCCAAACAAAGCTATTAGGTGGTGTTTGTTAAAAGCAAGACAGCATCCTTCAAATAGCTGAGTTAAGTCCAGTGAGTAAAATTTGAAGGTTCATAAACTCTGGCAGGTTAAATGTAAAAATAAATAAGACAGACCAAAAAAAATTAAAAAGCAACAGGCTGTAAATGGGGAAAAGCTCATAAACCCTTTTTTAAACACTTCAGTAGTAGGACTGTCTGTTGACCCATAGATTATCACTGCAAACAACAAGGTAAGGCCATGACAGAAGAAAAGTGTGCTCCTCATGGACAAACCTAATAAGGTTTATTTATTTATGGGGGACTTGCAGAGGATCTGTGTGATTGAAGTGACTGTAGAAGAAACTATGGAACACAAGAGCAAAACGAACCTTGATACTTCCAGGCAAGTGAATGATGTTCACTCAAGTGCTTTGCCAGAGCTTGCAGATGAAGCAGCTGAAGAGCTGGCTGCAGTGTCCAACCCCTCATTTGAAACAGTCTTAGGCCTTGAGGCCTAGAAAGCTGACAGATGTGACATCAATTTTCTAAACGGGTTCTGGAGAAGATCCAAGGAATTAGCAGAGTCTGATTGAGACCATTATTAGAAATTGTGGTAAAAAAATATTAGTAAGGAAAAGCAGAATATACTGAAGAGGAGTCACCATGACTTTTTAAAAGAGAAGCTCTACCTCACAAACCTGAAGCACTTTGAAGGCACTGGGATAAGGGAACTTATATTCATAGCGTGCTCAGGCTTCTTAAGGGCATCTTCTGGTAGTCTGTCACCAAATTCAGTCATTACATGGATGAACAGTGTGTTGAAAGATAGTCAGCAGAGGATAAAAATAAATGGTGAGATCTGACATCACAAGTGAAGTTGAAGAGATCCTTGGGTGAACTCCTCAGGTCTGTCTGAATAGGAGTCAAAAAAAGCAAGTAGCAAGAGCACTCAAGAATGGTCACACTGGAAAAGGGACAGAGAGGTAAAGAGAGTGTCCTGGCATCACTTCATTGTCCCTTTGGTGCATATCACTTCACTATCATGTACAAGTCTCGAAACTGATGAAGGAGACTGGGAAAGTTTGGAGAAGGGTCAACAGAACAGCTTTTCTACAGGATGTGGCAATGTCAGATAGGGCTCATCAGCCTGAGAAAGAGGTGTCTGAAGAGAGATCTGGGAAAGGTCTGTAAAATCCTGAGAGGTGTGGAAAAGACAACTAGCAAATTGACAGTTCTTTGTCTTTGCCAACATAAGCATAAAGGTCATCAAAGGAGATTAGTCGCTGCTTTGTTCCAATAGGGGTGAAGAGGTGCTTTTCTCATAGAATGCAGATTGCCATGCTGTGGGAGGCTGTGCATGTGAAAAGTTCGCACAGGTGTGGAACACAAATGTGCAGCATCATGGAAGAAAAATCCACCCAAAGGTTATCAGGTACAAAGACCTCTGGCAAGGAAGTCACTGAGCTGCAAAATGTATGAGAGTGTTCAGGGGAAGTCTCACGTGCCCTTGTGCTCCTGCGTAGGCATTTGCTGTTGGGCACAGTCAGAAACAGGTCCTGTGAAGATGGGCTGCCAGCCTGACCTAATACAACTGTATTTATGTTATGGTTTTTTGATCCTCCTATAAGAGTGGAAACTACATGACTCAGAATATCTAGCCAGGATACAAGGCTGGGAATGGTCTAACCAGGAATAATGGGAGAGTGAGCTAGAGGGTAGCTTGCAACTCCTTTCAGATAGTAGGTGTTTTATTTAAAAAGCATTGCATTTCAACATGAAACCTGTGACAGAGGGGGGAAAAAAGAATGAAAAATTACAGAAAGAGACATCTGGAGACAGCAGCTTGCACTTCCCCCAGGCTCCCACCAGCTGCTGACAGAGTATCCAAGTCAGGAGGTCAGCACTTCTTTCATAAACTCTTGGTTCCAGGATATGATGCACGTACCCTTGACACATGCACCTGCCCTGGCTGAAGCAGGGTCTTTTAAGTCTTTGTGGATTGAATCCTGGTTATTTACATTTCTATCTTTAGTTATAAAACACAGTGACACATTTTTAACTGTAAAACCTTTAGCTAATCATTGATTGACTGGTGACTGTAAAATAGTGCTGTAATTATTCAGAGTCTACAACTTCCTCTTTCAAAGTTTAGTGTTTATATTATATATCCCTTGTCTGTTTTAACCATATTTTCACCTGGAGAGAGCAGAACTTGTGCAATACACAGATATCCTCCTGAGATTTTCTTACTGTCTGAAACAGGAACATGCTCTGGGAGTTGTTCTTTTACCATTTCATAAGCTGCCCTTCAGAAATTTAGGCTTGAAGACAAACTTTGCTATTTGCAGGCTTTGTTACTTCCGTTGTTCCTGTTGGATTGGGATTTTAATCAGGGCATGTGTCTTTCCTACCTGAGCTGCTGCACCTGGGTTCTCCTGCTCCCCAGCTACAGCTGCAGAGCCGAAGCTACTATACTGTGTCTGGGGAAAGACCACATTAATTGCACATCACTGCTTTTAAATGAGTATTAACTGTCAGGTAGACATATCAGGTCATACATGAGATGGTTTATAACCTGAATCCTCAGGTGGAGTGTGTGTGTCTGTGTGTCTCTCTGTGTATGTGTGTGTGTGTATGTGTGTGTGTGTGTGTGTGTGTGTGTGTGACCAAGGGAAACATCCTGCTAAACTAATCCTACAAAATCCCACCAATAGCCAGGGGTATGTATTAGTTTCTAGGAAGCCTAATGACAGGAGGTAGGGCAAAGGAATGGACTAATTGAGGTGAATGTTATGAAATTAAACAAACAAAAAATTGCATTCAGGGAATCCAGAAATTCCTAAAACCAGCAAGGCTCTGCCCACTGCAGCTGGCCAGGAGAGGCAGGACTTGAACTGGAGAATCTTCAGTACGTTTTTTGCAAAAAAACTCCTCATGTGTGAAGCAGCTGTAACAAAAGAAGGGCAAGGTCTACATATCCTTCCTGTCTATACAGGTAGCAATCAACTTAGCTGTGATATGCAGTCAGGATATCCTGGTGTCATTCCCCAGGATGCTACAGTGCTGCGTTTAGAGTGCAATACTGAGTTGGAATGGGGAGAAACATGGCACTTGGCTCAGCATGCAGCTGTCACCCCGGGGAAGGTGCTAGAGCCTACAGCTGCACACCATATGGGTGAGCTGGTCTGCAGAGGAGGGCCAGCAGGGATAAGAAAGAAGGAAAAAATCCTGCCTTCACTGTCTCAGCCATTATTCAGAGACTGAATACTGTGGCAATATTTTGATATCCTTCCATCAACATCACACAAGCTTGAAAATGTATTGCCAGCCACATCCTCTGTAGTACTACCATGATATTTCCAGACTCTCTCAGGCTGGCATTGATATAGGCAATGAAAGGAGGGTAGCTCTGGGGATTTTAGCTTGAGAGAGAAGATCCCAAAAGGAAACAGAGAAAAATGGGACAATTTAGCAAAACTGACAGGAGTTAATGAAGTGATTCACTTCCCCTGTCCCTGTGTTTCCAGGTGAAAAGGATTCATCAAAACGGTATTATCTGTTCTATATCTGTGGGGTGAAGAGGGCTCTGCATGCCCAGACAAATTGATTTAATTTTGGTTTTTCTTCCATTTTGCCTTCCAGGATTGTAGGTTTGGACACTCACAGGTGAGAGAGAGGGGAGTGGGCTTATAAGCTGTCACAGTCAGTAGAACCACAGCAGCAACTACACTGCAGTGGTCTCGGAACAGCTGAGAGCCAAAAGTGCCCTCAGAGTCACCTGATATTTCCACAGATCAGCTCTACAGAGAAAATAACTGAGAATCCATAAAATTAGGGGGAGTGTGGGGAGAAATCTGATAAGTGCATAAAGCAGTAACTAACTTTTGAAGAAAAATATTATGTGGATTAATTGTATCACAGCTGTCAGCATAGGCTTTCTTTCATGCTGCACTTTCTTGGGTCTACCTGTCAGGTTAACTAGATCCTGAATTTTGTATCTGCAGTTGCCCCTGGGATTAACTGCTCTTGTCCACAGCATATTGGTTGACAGCCTGCTGAATATGAGCCAGCAGTGTGCCCCAGTGGCCAAGTAGGTCAATGGCATCGTGGTCTGTATCAGAGATAGTGTGGCCAGCAGGACCACCGCAGCGATTGTCCCCCTGTACTTGGCACTGGTGAGGCCACACCTGGAGTTCTGCATTCAGTTTTGGACTCCTCACTACAAGAAAGACATCAAGGTGCTGGAGCGTGTCCAGAGAAGGGCAGTGGAGTGGGGGAAGGGTCTGGAACACAGGTCTTAAGAGGTGCAGCTGAGGGAGCTGGGGTTGTTTAGCCTGGGAGAACAGGAGGCTCAGGGGAGACCTTAACACTCTTTACAACTGAACGAAAGGATGTTGTGGCAAGTAAGGAGTTGGCCTTTTCTCTGAAGTAACAAGCAACAAGATGAGAGGAAATGGCCTCAAATTATGCCAGGGAAGGTTTCGATTGAATATTAGGAAAAATTTCTTCACTGGAAGGGTGGTCAGGCATTGGAATAAGGTGCCCAGGGAAGTAATGAAATCACGATCCCTGGAAGTGTTCCAAAAGTGTGTGGATGTGGCACTTGGGGATACGGTTTAGTGGTGAACACAGTAGTGCTGTGTTAACAGTTGGACTTGATGATCTTAGTGGTATTTTCCAACCTTAATGATTCTGTGATTCTATATGATAGTTTAAGGCATGAGTTGAAAATCACAGGAGTGTACTCCCAGGGACAGGCAGAATTTGTTTACTTGAAACAACACAGCCAGGAGATAGGAGCCAAAAAAAAAAAAAGATTAGTACAACTTCTTCAGACCTGCCATGTGGAGAATGAGCTTGATTTGTTGTTTTTTTACTGAAGTGCATTCGGCTTGGGGTTTTTTAATCAAAAGTCAAGTTTGAGTTGTTTCTCAAGCATTCCTGTTTCTGAGTGATTGATTGTTCAGAGATGAGAGATGTCAAGTGGGAGCATTTATGCAGTGTTTGCAAGAGCAGGATGAGAGGGATGCATGGGTGACTGAAATACATCAGAGGTTGCTGCCACTTCTCTGTCCCTCACAAAAAGCTATGGGCTTGCAGAGGTGGCTCAAAGAGACTGAAGAAGAATGCTAAATGGACGTTGGGGTAGCATCAGTAAGTGTTACAGAGGAGTTGATGACCTCCCTGAGGGTCATGTCACCTTGTGTTGTCTACAAGGTTTGTACAGGCTCTTTGTGTGCTTGTGATGTCTAAGAAAGCTTCCTACTGCTGTGATTAAACGATTTTTAAGAGATTAAGAACTGCAGTAAAGTGATTTTTCCAGTTCTGTCCCCGTAGCAGATGTGTGCTGTGGTAGGGTTGCAACACACAGGCATTCACAATGTCTCTCTGTTTCTCTCTAGGTTCTCAAGCATCTGCGACACTTAAATTTCACCAATAACATGGGGGAGCAAGTGGATTTTGATGAGTTTGGGGACCTGGTAGGAAATTACTCAATAATCAATTGGCATCTCTCTCCAGAGGATGGCTCAGTTGTCTTTGAAGAGGTTGGGCACTACAATGTTTATGCCAAGAAAGGGGAGAGGCTCTTTATCAATGAAAACAAGATCCTGTGGGGTGGATTCTCTAAGGAGGTAAGTGCTTAAATCCTCATGGCAATGTTTCCCAAGTTTCCACAAGCTGAAATTTGAACCAACCCTGCACACTCCCCATGTTATAGCTCCATGTCTCACCTTACTGTATACATGGTCTCTCCCATAGTCTTGTTAATACACTTCTGGAAGTAACAGGCAGCTGTTCCTCCCCTCCTGTACATTTTTTGAGTCTGGATATTAGTTATTTGAATAATGTCTTTTTTCCTGGCCCACCCAGATAGAGTGGAATTTTGTAGCACTGTTTCAACATCAGTTAATTACCCAAGTCTGGTTGTTGACTAAGTCAAGTTTTCCTGAGCTCAGTAGTTTCATTGCTGAAAACAGCCATCCCTTTCACTTCCAGTATCTCTCCATCAAGGATTATCTTTTTACTCCTGCTTACTTTGCAACTCTTTGTGCTGGCTTCACCCACTGAGTCATGGAGTCTTCCCCTCATCCTTACCTTGCAAACCAAACAGAACAAGCCCTGTCAATCTGCCCAGGTTGTTAACTTGGATGTGGTGCTCAAATGGTGGGAGATGCCAGCACCTGCTGTCTTTTTTTTTTGTAATGTTCCTTGAAGGTGCTTTGCAGTCTCAGAAGTAGAAATTTCAAGATGTAGTGATTGACTAAAGGCCTAAATCCTTCTCCACTTTCTTGCATATGTTAGATCTTTTCAGCATAACTATTATCATTAGCAGCCAGGCTGTGTCTTACCCACGTGGTGGAGACATGGTGCGGAGATCTCCTGGCTGTCACAGCTGGCAGCAGCCCACTCCAGCCTAGGTGGAAACCCTGACTCCCAGAGAGGATACTGAGCAAGTCTGTGGTCTGGGAAGGGACACAGGCAGTGGAGCATTAGCTCAGAAACATCACCACCAGGCCCCACTGCAATGTTTAGATGTGTTAAATCAGCACCTGATTAATGAACAAGGCAATTCACTTCCAGCTGATGATTAACATTGGTTGGCAGATCAGGTAAATGTGTCCTCATTTTAGCTAAACTTGCCTAATATGCTTACACCACCAGTTAAGCCTCACCTTTACTCCAGGTAGCTCAGCTCCACTTCTGGTTCAAATCCAGAGCACTCTGAAGGAGGCATGGGTTGAGCAGAGTGTACTACCACAGAAATACTGAGCTCAGGCTTTTCTAAGCCCAGCTGGAGTCTCTGAGCACAAACTATAAGTGGAGTTCTAAAACCCCTGATATTCTAACCCCTCCTTCTGATAGCTGCAAATGCAACTTACATTTTTTCCAACAGTTAGGATTTTATTGGTTTCTACTTAAACTAATTGTGCTCTTTTGATCTAAATTTCTCCAAGAGTGCAATATTTATTTTCATTCTCAGTCCTAAACTGTTAAAAATGTGACAGTATGGTGTTGAGTGTAATGCCAGGGCAGGTAAATTTTGTGCATCAGAGGGGTTTTGAGTTCTGTTTGCTGCAGCCTTTTTTTCAATTTATACAGTTTTAATTTCTTCCAGATAAAAGGCTTGGCTCAAAGAGAGCAGCCAGTACTTCACTCACTGAAGCCTTCTGTGCCTCTTGTCATCCTCAAAAAAAGATTAAATGTAGGTGATTTTAGCACAGGAGCTTCAGCATTGGGGAGACTTGCAAAAGAATGAGTTAAAGAGTAGTTAAGATAGATAGATTCCTTTTGGCAGAACTTGATGAAATTCTCCGCAGAACACTTAAGAATGCAGCCAAACCAATCACAAAAGTACTAGCAATTCATCTTTGAGAAAAGTGGAGGAGGGGTGATGTTTCAAAGGATTAGAGGAGAGTAATCCTAATACCTGTTTTTAAAGCAGATACAGGAGAGCCAAGGGAATTACACACAATTGAGCTGAGCTTCAGTAACCTAAAAGACTTGATTAAAAAAAAATTAAACAGTTTATAAACACTTAGAGGATAATAAGTTGATAAGAACAAGCCAGCATGTATTTGTCAAGATAAAATCATGCCAAACCAATTTAATTTTCCTCCTTGGAAGCTAAATCAACTTAGCAGATAATGAGAAGCAGTGCGTGACTTCAGTCAGGCCTTTGACTCAGTCCTGTTCAAAATCACCAGTGGCAGCTTAGGGAAAGACAGTCTAGACTGATGAAGTCCTCTTGATGAAAATACTGTCCCAAGGAATAGGTGCACTGTATTAACAGCAATAGGTATTAACAGCAATAGGTATTAACAGCAAAGAGTGCTTTACATGGGGAGCTGCAGGGATTTTCCCTGGATTGTGTCTGTCCAATTAATGATGCAATCCTGATCAACAGCTTAGAAACAGCGTTCCCAAACTCTGCTGCAGCTACACCTCAGAGTAACAGGAAACAGGGACTGCTCTCAGATGCAGGTGAATTCCTGAGCCACAAAATAGCTGTCTTCACACAGAAGTTGCCATTACTGAAGGCTTGCTTACCCTGTGGCTGAGGTCAATGCCCGCACATAGGAAATTGCCAAACCATACCAAGCACTCACTGCCTAAGCGCATCCACACAAGAATTTCCTGGAGATTGGTAGCACTGGGTAAACTCGGAGCAAACTTCCAAAAAGGTGAATGGAGGCTTCCACATGGAACAGCCCTTAAGCATGTAGGGATCATGGCACTTTGCTAGCAGTGGAAATTGTAGGTTTAACTCTCCTGAGCTGAGAAAGCCATGTCCTGTGTCAAACTCTCTTTCCTTAATTTAGTTGGGAAAAGGTGAACTCAACCTCAGGTCATGCTCCTGTGTGAAAAAGGCCCAGGCTTCCATTTATTATGCTGAACTCCTTGTGTCAGTGTACTTTGGGCATGCAGTGAGCGTGCCCATGCAACCACTTGCTGCCAGGACATGATCATGCCCAGGTGGCTTCACATACAGCATAAATGCACAGCCAGCAGGTGACACAGCTCATCATTTGCAGCAGCAGAAATCTTTGGATCTGCATATAGCTGCTGATTTGCATCTTTAGATGCTCAGTCCTTAAAACAGGGTCTTTTTTTTTCTCTTTCATATGAAAACTCCTCTTGTTTAGTTAATTTACCTTTTGTGTGTGTGTGTTTGTGTTGGGGGGCTCCTCCAGGAGAACAGGAGGAAGTGGATTTCAAAAACCTATTTTAATTCCCATAAATTATTAGCAGACAATATGGAATTGGGGATCAGTAGTCAGAGTTTATCATCTCTAAGGCTGACTCATATTCCTGCCTGCAGAGATCGACTGTCTTTTCTTTTAACCATCTAATGACTGTTTTCTGGTATGTCTGTCATGGTCACATACCAGTTTGCAATGCTCACAACACATGAGAGATTACAAAGATCTGCTGACCTTCTTTTGATGTGTTATGTCAGAGAAATCCCACTGCAGTGAGTTGGGGAAGGACTATTGTACAAAATGTGTCTGTTCTGTGGGGGGAAGAGGTGAGCATTTGAGGCTCTCCATCCAGCACACCAACCAAGCAGTAACACCCTTGAAGAAAGCCCAAGGTGTTGATGTAGAAAGGCTTCCTGTGGGGCACTGCCACCAATAACCCTGCTGGGGCTCTTTTCTTGCAGGTGCCTTTCTCTAACTGCAGCAGGGACTGCCTGCCGGGCACGAGGAAGGGCATTATTGAGGGAGAGCCCACCTGCTGCTTCGAGTGTGTGGACTGCCCGGATGGGGAGTACAGTGATGAAACAGGTAATACCCACAGAGCTGCTTTGGGGGTGGCAGAGAACAGTGTGAGCCCTCTGGGCATCACCTGCAGTTGTGCTCAAGTCACTTCCCTGCCCTGCTGAGCTGGCAGCTGCCTTGCTGGGAGGCTTCACAGAAAGTCTGGAGGGATTTCTGACAAGGAGCCGAGTCCTGTGACCCTCAAGTGCTGTCATCTGCTAAGCCTGCTTGTCCCTTCTGCTCTGCATTAGGAAAATTAAGGCAGAGAACTTGAAAACCAACTTGCATGTAGGAAACCTCTCAGACAACCACAAGCAAACTCCATTGCACTGTAGCAGTAGCTTTTGTTCTTCCAAAAACCTGGAGGAAGGACACATAACCAACCCTCATCCTAAATTCTGTAGTTATCTGTCTGCCTCCATCTTTTCCTCATGTTGTCAGGGTTTTATTTCATACTTTACAAAAAAGTAAAATCCATTCCATCCCTGACTTCACAAGCAGAGGAGTATTTCCCCTTATAGAGTCACCAACCACAATTTCTGTTGATCACACCCATGGACATCTCTTTTGCTGGTTTCACTGGGAGCTCAGATCAAGCCACTCAGGTTCTGCAGTGGAGGGAAAAGTAATCCCAGTTTTAGACATGGTTAAAAATTTTTGAGTTTCCAACACCATTAGTGCTGCCTCAGTGTTGGGCATCCCCATGGTAACAGAGGCAAGTAAATTCTTTCAGAACAGAAGTCCCCTCCACACTGCAGAGCACTTAGGATTTCCTCACACCCTCTCCAGTGTGCTGGTCCCAGCAAACACTGCAGAACTGTGGAAAACTGAACAAGTGTTCATTGGGAGAATCTAGTTTGTGCCCTATCAGACAGGAAGGATAATTTTTTTAGCATGAACATGTAGTACTACAGGATGCTTGGAAGCAGCACTCTCAGATTAAATAGAAGCAATTCTGGTCATGTGTAATAAGGGTATTTTGGTGTTTTTCACATGAATTTGGGAGCTAGCTCTGGCGAAATTTACAGGGCTGAGAGGCAACCGCCTTCTGACTCCACAGTTTCCTGCTGCAATTTCAGCTGACAGTAATGGGCTTTATTTCCTGTGCTTGCAAGTTTTACAGGGATAGAGAGCAGTTTGACAACCAGGCTCATCCAGCTGAGACAGCAATCCCACCAGAAGAAGCAATCTGCCCTCTCACAGCTCCCACTTTTTTTCTGGGAGCAGTGCTGGTATTCCTGGAACCACAGAGTGAGTTAGATCAGGTCTCTGGTCTTCCTGAAAACAAACTCTTGACAGGCTGTTTCCAGCTAGAATGAGAAGCTGTGTGCCCTCTAGAGCTAACACAAAGGAGGGGACAGGAATGAGCAGGTTTAGGGGAGGAGGGAGATATAGTTTACTCCCCTCAGTGGCGGCTCACGGTCTCTAAGCCACCACAAGACAGCAGTGTAAGCACATTTTTGGGATACATTGCTGAATAGCTGCTCCTGTTACAGGGATAGAGGCAGCTGAATTTCTCGCTATGTGAAGTTCACTTTGCCTTGCCTGCAGTTTGCAATGCACTTCCAGGTAAAAGGCACAAGAAAAATAAAAATTATTGGCTGAATGGATGTAAATGAAATTATGTGGTGGTGAGAGTTTTGACTGAGCTTTTGCATCTAGTGCCAGGTTTTCACATGAACAGCTTAGGTGAGGCAAACAGTCCTTAGGAAAGCAGTATCATATCAGGTCATGGATGCTCCCCCCAACCGTGCCTCAAGAACAAGAGAGCTTGAAAATCTCTGCCCTCATTAGCTGGGCATTCTTGACTTTCTCATTAGCATCAATCTCTGCTCTGGAAGCTGTGCTCAGAGTCTGCCTCTGTGCTCAGGTGCAAAGCTCAGAGGGAGGTTGCTGATAAAGGAGTTTCTGAATGTTTGTTCCCAGAACTCACTGCAGCTCCTTGCTGTCTTTCTGGGATCCCAAAGGCAGAGGTAAGTTGAGATGTCCAGCGCTCTGCTCTCAACCCCTTTCCACTGCCATCAAAGGAGTCGTGACCCTCCCTGCTGAAGCACAAGACCAATTTTGATCAAAGCAGAAGAGCAGAAGCAGGAGCTCCTTGCCTTTTGATCATGCCAGCCATTGGCACAACCACGCCCCATCCCAGTAGGCACAACTACTTTCATGTAGCAGAAGGAAATGGAAGCACAAACTTTCCCTTTGCAAGTATCAGTGGGGCATTTTCTTGGTGTGGGGAGAGTGACGTCATTAAGACACATCTTCCTCTGATATTCCAACATGAAATGAGAGTGTGCTGGAAATCAAGGGCATTGCCTGCCTTCAGGCAAGAGCAATTTAAACACTAAGACTTGCCTCCGTGGAATATGAAATAAGATCTCAAAGCATTTAAGGAGGCAAGCACGTTTTTAATTTTCTCTGTAATAGAGAAAGGCAGGATGTTCAAATGATGATAGAAGTGTGAGAGGTATGAAGAGAGACAGAAGTAGATGATAAAAATGGAGGAACAAGGAAGAGGGAGGAACAAAGCCTTTGTAACAGCTGATAGCAATTGAAGTTGGCAAAGTTTTGCCAAGAAATGGATTACAAAACATGAGTGCAGGCACAGGACTTCTTTTAAGCAGGAACTAAGCATGCTTTATGTTTTGCTATATAGCCCATGAGAGGTTGGTTGTTTCAGTGTAAAACACTCTGAGACACCAACATACGATTCTGGGGATCTGCAGATACCTGAGTGGAACATCCCATGTATTTAAGATGAAGGTCAGTGCGTAGCTGCTGTGTATGTCATTCCATATTTCAGTCTCTCATTCTGATAAACATTTCCTCTTCTTGTCACTTTTTTTCCAGATGCAAGTGCCTGTGACAAGTGCCCTGAGGATTACTGGTCCAATGAGAACCACACCTCCTGCATCCCCAAGCAGATAGAGTTTCTGGCCTGGACCGAGCCCTTTGGGATTGCTCTGACTCTCTTTGCTGTGCTGGGAATTTTCCTGACTTCGTTTGTCCTGGGAGTCTTCACCAAATTTCGCAACACACCTATTGTCAAGGCCACAAACCGGGAGCTGTCCTACCTCCTCCTCTTTTCCTTGCTCTGCTGCTTCTCCAGCTCACTGTTCTTCATTGGTGAGCCCCAGAACTGGACTTGCCGTTTGCGACAGCCAGCTTTTGGCATCAGCTTTGTCCTCTGCATCTCCTGCATCCTGGTGAAAACCAACCGTGTTCTGCTTGTCTTTGAGGCAAAGATTCCCACAAGCCTCCACCGAAAGTGGTGGGGCCTCAATCTCCAGTTTCTCCTGGTCTTCTTGTGCACATTTGTGCAGATTGTCATCTGTGTGATTTGGCTCTATACAGCCCCACCATCCAGTTACCGAAACCATGAGTTGGAGGATGAGATCATCTTCATCACCTGCCATGAAGGCTCCCTGATGGCCCTCGGCTTCCTCATTGGCTACACCTGCCTACTGGCAGCCATCTGTTTCTTCTTCGCCTTCAAGTCTCGAAAGCTGCCTGAGAATTTTAACGAGGCCAAGTTCATCACCTTCAGTATGCTGATATTCTTCATCGTGTGGATTTCCTTCATCCCTGCTTACGCCAGCACATATGGCAAGTTCGTCTCTGCTGTGGAGGTGATTGCGATACTGGCTGCCAGCTTCGGGCTCCTGGCCTGTATCTTCTTCAACAAAGTCTACATCATCCTCTTCAAGCCCTCCCGCAACACGATCGAGGAGGTGCGCTGCAGCACAGCTGCCCACGCGTTCAAAGTGGCTGCCAGGGCCACGCTGAGACGCAGCAATGTGTCCCGCAAGCGCTCCAACAGCCTGGGGGGTTCCACCGGCTCCACCCCTTCCTCCTCCATCAGCAGCAAGAGCAACCACGAGGATCCTTTCCCCCTACCAGCCTCCGCCGAGCGGCAGCGCCAGCAGCAGCGTGGGTGCAAGCAAAAGGTCAGCTTCGGGAGTGGCACGGTCACCCTTTCGCTGAGCTTCGAGGAGCCGCAGAAGAATGCCATGGCCAACAGGAACGCGAAGCGCAGGAATTCGCTGGAGGCCCAGAACAGCGACGACAGCCTGATGCGGCACCGCGCCCTGCTGCCCCTGCAGATCAATGATCCCCTCGGTGCCGAGCCTGGCTTCCAGGTGGCTTCCAGCCCGGACACCAGCTCGCAGGAGTCAGTGGCAGGAGACAACAAAGAAGAGGTACCAAGTCCTGAGGCAGAGCCTTCCCTGCCATCGGCTAACTCCCGAAATTTTATAGGCACTGGAGGTGGCTCTGTCACAGAGAACACGATACATTCCTAACGAAAGAAGATTGTGAAAAGCACACCAGCCCCCAAGAGGAACTTGCTCACCTCTTGCTTCTGAATGGGAAAGACAACAAAGACACACCCCTGTGACACAGCCCCACCACGCCTTACTGTTAGCACCAGCAGGGTAACACGTGTGCCTCCAGAGGAAGGACTGTGTCTGGGGAGCCTTGGACTGAATTTGCATTTACTTTATTGAAACCAGGACATCTCAGAAGGACAAGTGAAGATCGCCTCTGGTGGGGCTTAAGCAGAAATCTGCATCCTGCCTTGCCTCCATAAGCTTTTCCTACCAGACTGCAACTCAGCTGACTATGGGAGGCACTAGGCAATTCCACTATACCCTGCTTTTACATTTATGTATGATATTCCTCTTTCCCACTATGTATAATATTCCCTCTTTATCCAGTATATGTGATCTGTAACCATGTGCATCAGGACTCTCAGCTCTACAAAAGCAAGGTTCACGGTTTCACTTCAGCAAAGCACAGTCGTGGGGAAAATAAAAAAGTCCCCAACACCCTGCATGCTGTGTACAGCCAAGGGTGTGAACATGTAAAGTATTTAATGTGACAGAGCGCCCTGCTATTTATATTTAGTAATGTCCCAGTCTCTCCTTTCTGCCCAACAGGAAATATTGGACAATACTCTCCATAGACTCCATTGCACTAGACCAAGCTACTAGGTTCCTACTGGTTTCCTCCAGCTGGGGTAGCTTTACCTCCAGCCTGCCTGCTTTGGTGGAGGGGGAGGACACCTTGTAAATCCCCCCCTGGAGAACGTTGTGAGAGCACAATGAGATGTATCCATGAATGATTATGTCGCTAGTAGTTGTATGCTTAACAAAGAGTTGCTGCTGTACTATCCCACATGGCACTCATGGCTAACCCTTTCACACCTTAGTCAGTGTTGTGCTTTGCCATATTAATCTGCCTCACACCTACACAGAGCATTGTGCTAGTCCTGGCGGTACTGGAGGGCCTGATGCAAAGCGAATTAAACAAGGAGAAATGGAGGAGTGAGGGATGGAGAAATAGCCCCTGGATGGGGTGATAGGATGGCTGGAGCGGGTGAATATCTGAAGTGTGTGTGCTGGTAGATGACTGGATGAGGAAAACTTACAGGCCCGGGTTCTGGGACATACACAGAGACAAATGGATAAATCAGATATGTTTAGGCTCCTTTAGGCCACCTACTAGGTTATTCCCATCTTGAAGAGAGGGCACGTAGCACAAGAAGGGTGGGCTGTACCTAAAGTAAAACAGTAAGGACTTCAGCAGAGAGCATAATAGAATCTCATTACTCTTGTCCTGCCTTGCCCCCACCACCACCCCCCCCCCAGCCCCCCCCCCTCCTAAAGCAGACATAAATAGCCCGGGTTTTGCATGGCATTCCTGGTTCTTCTCGATCCATTCTGAAATAAGAGAATCATTACAAGAGAGATTTGTTGCAGCGTGATGAGAGAAAAAGTACCCCCGTACAACGTGGTGGGAGGGGCTAGGGTTACACTGCAGAATTTATTTCCCTTTTCCCGTATTCCATGTGCAAGGCAAGCATCTGTGAGGAAGATGTCAGTACCCTCCCTCATCAAACATGAATGTAGTCTAGACCACTGTGGAAAAGTAGATGGGCCTGCAGCTCAGTGTGAGCAGAGACAAAAGGACTGTGTGTGAATGCATTGGGGAAAACACCACAATTCTCTTGTTACTGTTTTTGCTTGGTTGTTCTTTTGCCAGGGCAGGCAAATAAAACTTACAGGTGACATTACTGCATAAAAACTTTGTTTTGCCACCTCCACTCATTGCTGAGAAGGAAGAGGAGTTTTGACTTAGGAGAGCAAAGTGCAAGTCCAGAATCCAAGAAGGACACTATTCAGACAAGATACTTTAACCATTTTGTTCATCTGTTGCATTCCCTTTGAAGTGGGCTCAAATTTTAATTACACCACATAAGAACCAATCCAACTTTAACTGTAAGGCTTGCAAATTAAAATACTTGATTAAAACTATGGCACAGTTGGTTGGGGGGGGGGGGGGGGGGGGGGGGGGGGGTGTGGAAAAATGAATTTTAAAAAACAAATACATTTAGCCACAAATTTGGCAGCCCCATTCTATCCCTAGACCCAGTGAGAGCTGAGAGCTGGTTCTGAAACCCAGGTTCCCTTCCCAGGCTGCTGACCGTGGCCTCTAGTCTTAGTTTAGGAATTGAGACCTGTGGTGTCCTGAGTCTAAATGCATGAACGGGGATGGGCACTAGATGGCAGAAAGGTCGAAAAAAAGCACTTTGATTATGTCCCACACTTCAAAAAATTCTAGTAGCCAGGTAGTTTTAGTGCTAATAGACCAAACCCAGCACAGTAGCCCCTGAAGTGAAGCTGACAGCAATGAAACACAGAAGAGCTTAATGACTGAAATGAAAATGACACAAGATACAAACCAAAGACTGTGCATAAACAAACACAGTGTGAGAAACAGAAAGTTGCCATCAGCTGCCTTGTTTGGAGAGCACTATTCACTAGCTACACACACAGTAGATAATATTGACATTTGGGTGCTTTTCATTCTTTGGTTGTTTTTCATTATTTATATTTTTTTAAAAGGAATTTATACCCTGGCACACAATGAGTTTCCAATAGCTGCCATTATTTTTTAGCACTGCCCAGCCATGCTGTACTTTCTGGGAAAGCCCCATTCACCCTCGCTGCACTCCTACCTGGAGCTCTGAGCCTCCAGCTCCATGCACTGCCTGAGAGCTGCTGCTGCAGCCCATGGCAGTGAGACACACACTGAGCACAAGGGAAGTGTGGTAAAACCAGACCCCCTTTGGGAAGGTAATTTGCAACCAAATCTTTTTCCCATGCATGGAGAAGGGGATATATCCTCATCCTGCCAAGTCAGGAGAAGAGGAAGTTTGGTCAGGCACCTGTCCAAAAGCCTGTCAGTGTGTCACACAAGGCACACTGATGAAGAAAAGTTGGGGAACATCCTTCTCTTGAAAGCTCAAGGCCGAGAACCTCCACTGGCATGTCCTACCAGAAGATGCCCAAATTAGATGGCTGCCCCATCCCACCCACCATGGCTCAAACCCCAGTGGAAAGCATGCACCAGTGTGGTGTTTTCCTGAATCATTTCTTAGTGAAGCAACAACAGAGTGGATCAGCTGTGTGGGAGAATTTCCATCAGCAAACTTGGCAGATGGACAGGGACCCACCCCAGTGAAGAGTCCAGTCCTGCATCCTCAGTCTCCTCACAAACCTGGCAGAGCTCTGCCTGCCCAAAGCCCCAGGAGAGCATTTATTTATAGATGATAGCAGGAGAAAGAAATCCTTCTTGCCCATTCAGCTTCTCACCATGTCTCCCCTGTCAGTTCAGGATCTCCATTCAGTTTCTAATATTTGCTGCTATTAAATTTATGGTTATATTGACCAAATTTAACAAGGGCTGCTGCAAAGTGGGAGGAGGAAGGTAGGTGTTTGTTGTTGTTTTTCCAAGGAGTCTGGAAGTTTAAATTATAGGGAAATTTAGCTAAAGACCAAACATTCAGCCTGAAGTCTTTACAAGGGATTTCTCAGAGATGGGTCATTCACCACTACCTTCGGATGACCACGGTGAGCGAGGGAGTCCTGGAGATGGAACTTTCCATGTGGCTACAGAGAACGTGCCGCTGCTGGATAGTGTGACCCACGGCAAGGGGAACACACATCAGCTGAAGGCCTGCGCGCCCGCACGCAGGAGGGCAGGCTGCATCCCTCCCGCCAAGGGAGCCGAATAAATTCTGCCGGCAGCTTTTACTGCGAGCGCGCGTCGCTGCGCTGAGCCCAAAATATAATTATTAAATATATGTTTATTATAGTAGAAAAATACTCAGTTTTGTTGTGTCTTAAGTTTAAAAAACTC
>JAWWEU010000001.1:27664048-27679190 GCA_035583155.1 Acropternis orthonyx
CACGGGAGGAGACAGGAGCGGGAAATAAGCAAGAAAGCCTCTTTGCTGCTTCTGCTCCTCCCCAACACAGAATTCAGCTCCAGTCACTGCCAGCTCCAAATCCTGATACTCTACTCCTGACAGTAACTTCTTTTACTGCCTGTGTGCTTTTGCTCTTAAAAATGCCAATGCACAGCTAAGTTCTTTCATGGTCCAGTTTTCGTAGTGGAAACTTAAGTTCCTTCGGCTTTTTGTTTTTGTTCCCCAGGCTAAAGCAGTTCCTAAACACCTACACAGCACGCAAAGGTATAGCAGTCATTGAAATTGACATTTCATGTCAGTGCATGTGCAGTGTAATGATTCTGTGTTTTTAAAAATGAGAGATAGATGTGCATCTCCTAAGCACCAACCTGAGTTTGCAGGAATAAGTATATTATTGAGAATTGCTGAGTCACAATTACTGCTTTGACCTGAAAAGGCCTACATATGTTAAAGTTAATGTGAATATGCAATTAACATTGCACGTGGTCTTAAAACTAGGTTTGAAATCCTGACTGTCTGTTCTGTGGCAGACTGCAGTGGTTTGGTAATTCAGAAATAAAGAGTGTGAAAATAAAACCCACTTGCATTCAGAAGGGGAGAGAATTAACCAAAAATTTGGCATTTTCATTTAAATCACATAAATACTTCAGAGTTGGTCCAGTTTGTTTTGACTGCCAATTTAAATTATTTAATGAAATACATGTGGGAAGACCCAAGACTGAAACTTGCCCACACAGTCATATCCTCATCTGGACAGACTGTGGAGAAAACATTAGTTTTGTTTAATTAAGGCAGACTTTTCAAATCATTTTGTTTTGCTTAAAGTCAAATCTTTGTGGAGATTTATTAGAGCCTGCCAATTTGCTTGCCACAAAAACATTTCCTGTTCCTGCCTTTTCAGTTCTTGCCTTCAGTGCACTGTTTCAGAAGAATCCTTGTGATGACTAAGTGTTGCTCAGTTTTGTGACCCTGGCAAGTACTGGTGCTCACCCAGAGCAGGGAGGGCGTGACACAGAACAGGACAGTTCCCATCAGCAGTGTCTGGCTTAGGAGTCCCAAAGGAACTGCCTCTCCACAGCAAGGATTTCCACCCAAGCCTGGTCAGCCTTTCACTCTGGTAACTGTGGCAGAGGTTCTTCAGGGTGATTCTTAGTGACTGTGCTGGGAGTAAGCAAACCCGCCATGCAGGAGAGGGAAGAGCCTTCAGGGCATGATAATTTTCAGCCCTGTGATTGTATCAGGAATTGTTTGGGTGGGAAGGGACTGCACCTCCTGCCTGAGCACGGGGTGAGCACCCCCAGGCTGCTTGGGGCTTTGTCCAGTCAGGTCTTGAAAACCTCCCAGGATGAAAATTCCAGGGCTTCTCTGGTCACTCCTGCTGTAATGCAGGAGCGTCCTCAGGGGAAAAGTTTTTCCCAATATCGTCTGAACCTCCAGTTTCAGTTTATGCCCATTGTGTGTCTTCTACCATCACTCCTCAGTCAAGAGCCTGGCTTCTTACAGGTACTGGAAAGTGTTCCTCAAAGTCTTCTCTTCCCTGGGCTGAGCAAGCTCATTTTCTTCCTCTCCTCACAGCACGAGTGCTCCAGCCATCTGAGCTCATGGAATGCTCATGGCAGCCCTCTGCTGAGCTCCCCACAGTTTATTGACATCTTTCTTGTATTGGGGACCAAAAACTGGACACACTACTCCAAATGTTCTCTAAAAAGTGCCAAGGAAATGGCAGTGATCACTTGCCTCCCTTCTGGCGAGGTTCCTGCTGCAGCCCAGCATGCTGTTACCTTTGTTACCACCAGGACACAGTGCTGGCTCATGTTCATCAGAACCCCCAGATCCAGTCTAAGATGATGAACTGTCAAGGTGAGCTGATACCAGCTCTTTTGGAGAGTATTTCTGTCTGGGATCTCCCTCTTCGTACTGAATCAGGATGCTCATTTGTCACATGCTGTGGTGAGTCACTGCCACTGTAACACTGACAAGCTGGCAGCTGCATGTGACTCTGAGCTGTCTGCAGCCATGGAGCCCACTGTTCAGCTTGCTGGTGGAAGTACAAAATGTGCTGAGATGGGGCAATTTGGAGACCTCAGAAACCAACCTTGTGCAGTGTCTAGAATTGTTAAAGGGGCACGGGACAGGATAGAGTCAGTGGGATACTTATGTCCAGCCTGGTGCTTAAAATTTGTAAAAGTAGCTCTAGTGATGAACACTGAAACCACTGCTTCCACCCTCTGACTCAGGGGAAGGATTGGAGGTAGCACTGAGTCACACTGCTTTCTGGGGCTGTGCCCCTCATTGCATCTTAGTATGCAGCTCTGAATTTCATATGGCAAAAAACAAGGAGAAAAGTGTCCCAACATCATTATCTTGCTTTTTATGTATCATTCATAGTCTGGAAGAAGCATAGAGGTATGGCTTCTGAGAGAAGATGAGCAGTATGTTCACAGTTCCCAGGGACAGGATGGTCACTGAAATGACACCAGAGTTTGGTCCTGTACCTTCTGGTTCCTGGAGAGGTGGGAGAACATACCATGTTATAGGAATTGTTTCTGTTCCTCCTTCACCTAGAGTACCAGGGCAGTAGCAAGTTGGCACTTGTTTTTCTCCAGGGAAGCAGGTGGGATTCATGCAGGAAAGCAGATGTATTTATTCCCCTTGACTTTAGGAAGAAGGGGAAGTGCATTATATAGCTGGAAAATCTACTTGCTGGTGGTACTCTTGCACTAGGAGTTTAGGGAAGGCTACACAATAAGGGAGCGCTAGAGGTATGACCTGGGTAGAACTGTGCTTGCAGCAAGGACTCCAGGACAACTCACCTTGCCCTGGTAAACAAAGGCTGAAATCTGTTTTCCTGACCAAGAACGTACCATATAGCCACAATGTTCTAGACAGTCAAGAAGAGGGGAGAAAAGCTGCAACCCACAGGACTTCATACATCCCTCTAGGGTATTCAACAAGTTATTCTGACCTCTTGAGCAATGATTTACATTTTGAAAATATAACAGACTCCAGCAAACGTGTTGGAAGAACTGTCAGGTAAGTGTTGTGCAGATTTGGTGTCAGTCTGTGGTGACTGACTCACACCGTGGTCTCAGCTTTATCACCTCCCTAGACTTCTGGTCCTGCCCTAGCACAAAACTTAACATGATGCATTTTGATCTTTTAATAACTTGTAAAAGCAGGAACTCCTGGGAATTCAGCAGCAGTGACCTGTAGGCCTTAAGCCCCAAATACCTGAATCTTGCATCAGTCTTAAATAACTTATTGTTTCCTTAAGGTGAAATCTCAGCTAGAAGAAAAAGAAGGGAAAACCTTTGACATCTTCACTGCAGTGGAGTTTAAAACTCAGGTGGTTGCTGGAACAAACTACTTCATCAAGGTAGAGGGCACTGGGATTTTTGGGGTTTTTTTTTCAATTAATGTGTATAATCTTTAGAATGGTGAGGGTTTTCTTCACTTGACTGGAAAAGAATGCTTAAGATTTAGCCTTAATTAAAAAAAAAATAGTGCATTTAAAAAAAAAAAAATCCATCTCCCAGGCCCTCTCCCTGCCTGTGTTGAATAGAGAAATATTATCTTCATTTTCATGGGAAGATTAGGCAGTATTTCCACAGAGTCATGGCTCACCATCTGGTTTAAAACAAGACCACACCTTCATGGGCAATGTTTTTTTTTTTTTACTGCCTGTCTGCTTCTCCATCGTCCAAACAGAGCAGTCTGCACCATCCCTCCTGCTGAAGGCTGCTCTCACCCCACGGATCTAACTGGGTTTCGTGCCTTGCAGGTCCATGTTGGCAACGATGAGTTCATGCACCTGAGGGTGTTCCAGAGCCTTCCCCACGAGAGCAAGCCACCGAGCCTCCACAGTTACCAGGGCAGCAAGACGAAGCATGATGAACTGGCTTATTTCTAGCAAGCTTATGCTGTGCATTTTCCTAATGGTTTCTTACATGCATTTTCTATAGGCTGCAAAATGTTGATTCCTGTCCCAGCAAAGCAGAAAAAAGTGTCTTTTTTTTTTTAACATAATGGTGGGGAAAAAAATCAATTTCTTTTATGCCATTCCCTTCCTGTGAAATCTCTGAATTTGAGGGTCATACGGCTCTCCTATTACCTGCATTAATGAAAACCCAACTTTAGTTGCAACCTAATTTAGGCTTTAGTCCTGTTTGTGGAGTTCCTTAGCCTGGAAATGAGAAGGGGAGTGACACTAGCACTCATGTATTTGTAGCAAGGAGCAAGAGGAAAGCCTCAATCTTTTCTGTGCTGTTTTGCAACTGTGAATACATGTGTAGACTTAAACTGTACTATGTATTTTATTGGCAAAGGCCTGAAGAGAGACTTGATCTGAAACAACTTTGCAAGGAAGAGAGAGAGGATTACAATACTTTGAAACAAACATTCCCTTGCTAATATGTTCATCCTCTTGTAGCAGTAGCATGTAATGTCCCGTAGAGGGTGTGTGAGTTTAAAAAAACCAAACCAGCTTGTTTATGTTCTCAGTCCCACTGAAAAGTCCTGGAAAGAAATTTATGCTGGACAAGCATTTCTGCATTGGTAACAATAAATACTTCTTTTGACTTAAGATGGCATATTTGACTGGTGTTTCAATGTTCTCTTTACTGCTTTTCAGTATCAGTTATTACCTTCCTCTGAGTTCTTTTTCCATAACTGTTTTTTATATTCCAGGTAACGTTATGTTTATTCTATGCATTAATTAGAAATACTTTAACCTGGTGAGAGACAGATAACAAGAAAGGCTTCTGCAGGTGTATCAGCAGCAAAATGAAAATAAGGACAATAGTTTTCAAAACTTATTTTATTTACTGTCACAGGCAGAACCCCCACATGACTTGCAGAAGTGAGGCACCACTCCTCATCTCTCTCAGAAGTAGGTCAGGGGATCATCTCTGGTTTTGCCAGTCTGAAAACTGACAAGGCTGGGACCTTGGTTCTCATGAGGAAGACTCAGAAACACCTTTAAGTGGACATATTCAGTATCAGAAATTTGAACCTAGAAACCAAAAGAACAGGAAAGTGAGGAGCATGGGTTCAAAGCACATTCAAACAAAAGGATGCTCTTTACATTCTTGAAAGAATATCTTTGCCCATGAGCTTAATTTTAGATGTATCTTCATTTTTACTTCAACAGCTCTTAACCAAGTCTGGATAGTAACCAGTGCAGGAACTGTCTTCACCTGGAGAAGACTATTAAAAACCTTCAGGTTCAGGTGAAGGGAAAGTGAGCAGGGCTGCTTGAGGGTGGAAGCATAAGGCACAACCAGGAGAAAGGTTTTCCTTGTGTCCTGTTTGGTCACCAAGATGCCAGCACACCAGCACACAGCTTCTTGGCACACTCAGGGTGGAAGACAAGACAGTGAAGAAATCTTAATGGCTTGGGGATGGGACAAGATGCAGAGAGAGTGTCACCTCCTAGAGGGTAGAGAAAGATCTATCCAAAACTGGCACGTGGTCCTGAGAAACAATGACAACTTGAAAGCCAGGAGCCCTTGTCTGCAGAATTACTCTAAAAACATCAGTGACTGAGCAGGCAACCTGACACATCCTGGTGCTTGTGGGAGTGTATGTGAGTGCCTGGAATAAATACTTGTTCAAAGAAATTCACCTTCCCCTCCAGAAAGTCCTCATACAAAGACTTGGTAGGAAGCTGTATCATTTCATTCATAATAAGCCAAGCACAACAGGCATTAAACTCTCCCTCTGTAAGGTACATGTATCAATGGAAAGTTTAATGCCTTAGGCTCTGTTTTTACATGCTTTGTGGTGGCTGCAATGTGGCACTGTTTGCCTTGGTCTGGATTACATCTCAGCTACATGTCTGCTGGTAACACATTAGTGATACGGAAAATTCAGAGATACAAAAGAATTCATCTTTGACGGAGCTTCTTCCAGTAAATGCTAAAATTAGTAACTTTCAAATCCCAGGCAAAATCGGAAAGAAGAGAGAAATCATCTGTTTTCAGTGCTACAAAGGGATTTCTTCCAAGTTCAGTAACACGTCCGTTTTCATTTCTGAGTAGTTTGGTCATGAGACTTAGCAGGGAGAGCAGACAAGTATTTTACATTCCCATGTCAGCAATAAGATGGCACTAAGGGAAGAAATGCAACTGGGGATGACTTCTGGCTGTACCTGTAAATCTGTACTCTTCGTTACTTGGTGCTTTTTCCACCAAGTGAAAGCACATCTCACAGGAGCAAGGGTATGGTAATCATTCATGTAGGTAAAGACTCTGACTAGCCACAGAAGAGGCAGTCTGTCAGCACAGTCCCCTGGTGCCCACAGAGCACAAATAACTGATAAGAGTTATTTTAAGGAAGCACCTGGGAAAGAGGAAGGTCTGGCAGTGTCTGTCATTCCTGGCATCAACTAAATATGAGAAACATAGAGCAAATGCTCACCACGTCTCTCTGCAGAGTTACCCTCCCCCAGACACTACCTGCCAAGTTCTTTCATAAAACCATTCTGACCCTCGTCAGGGGAGCATGTCCTACCAGGCACATGGCCCCACACTCATGGGGTTTGAAAGACAGCAGTCTCATGGCATATCTGCTCTGCTCCAGAAGGCCAGCCTGCCCCTCAGCAGTGTTTTGCTGGCCTTCAGATGCAAAATACACCCAGCAATTCCTTCTGTGCTACTTCACAGAAAGCTGCTCACAGCCATGGGTAAGGGTTTCTAGTAGAGATTGAACAGCGCTGTATCAGGGGGCTCCAAACTAAGCATGACCCATTCTTCCTCTGGAGCAGAGAGCAGGCTTTGGAAACACAGAAAGAACCAGCAGGCAGGCTGTACACCTGCAGCATATGATGCAGAACCAAAACATCAACACACCTGCTTGCTTGCAAAACTAGTCAGCAGGCCACGAGATGCTTGTGCTGCATTACAAAATGGACTCTAACTCTCCATCTGATCCTCAGGCTGACTTCAAATGCAGCACAATAAACACAGTGGGAGGGCACAGGCACAATAGGAAAACTACTTTGCTTTGAAGGGAAACAGGAGAGCAGAGTTATGACTTGTTTAAATCATTTGAGGTGGTAAGTCTTTGGGATGATCCTAAGAAATTCACCAGTCACATACAAAGAAGCCCAGTGCATGTTTTTAAGGTTTTTCTATTCCTCCAAAGAGCAGAATTTTATGTGTCTTTTTATATAAGTGTCTGGAGATAGTCCCCAACTCTATTACTCACATCACAGTCACATAGATGTTTTTCTACTACATTTGCTTCTCTTTCTAGCTCTAAGGCATTCTGCAAGTCACCTATACCGTTTAACTGCAAAGCACTCCCTCCTCTATCATATATACAAACCTTAATGAAGTAGTTTATCCCAGCAACCACTTGAGTCTTATATACTATGGCTGTAAATGTGGCACAGTTCCTGTTCTCCTTGCTTTCAAATTGTGGCTTCACCTGTAGAAAGAAAGGGAACAATGACTGTCAGGTTCATATTTAAGCTTTTCTTTCCCATATACCACACATATCCCCCCTAGGGAAATAAACCAAGAACGCCCACTCTAAATCAATTTACATGAAGACCTCCAGCCCTCCTTCCTAGCATTGCCTCCATCATTCTTTACAACCCTGTTAGAATTTGACTTCCTGCTTGGTTTCTGCTGACCCAGAGCTGCCCAGCTGAACAGTCCCCTGCTCACAATAGGGGGAACTGCTACCTGCTGCCCGTCTAATTCTGTGTCAAAGGAGACAGCCTGTAGCGCTGCACAGGGTTGTTGTGATCCAAGTGCAGGACCCAGCACTTGGCCTTGTTAAACCTCACACAGTTGGCCCCAGGCCATCGATCCCTCCTGCCCAGATCCCTCTGCAGAGCCTTCCTGAGCTCCAGCAGACCAACACTCCTACCGAGCTTGGTGTTGTCTGTAAACTGACCAAGGTCCAGATCATCAGTAAAGATATCAAACAGGACTGGCTCCAAAACTGAGCCCTGGTGAGCCTCACTAGTGACCAGCCACCAACTGGACGTAACTCCACTCACCAGCACTCCCTGGGCCCAGACATCCTGAAAGATTTTTACCCAATGAACAGTGAACCTGTCCAAGCCATGGGCTGCCAGCTTCTCCAGGAGAATGCTGTAGAAAATGGTGTCAAAAACTTCAGGTAGACAACATTCACAGCCTTCCCCTCATCCACTAAGCAAGCCAACCTGACACAGAAGGAGATCAGGTTGGTCAAGCAGGACCTGCCTTTCCTAAACCCTTGCTGGCTGGGCCTGATTCCCTGGTTGTCCTGTACAGGCTGTGTGATGGCACTCAAGATGAGCTGTTCCATGACCTTCCCCAGCACGGAGGTCAGGCTGACAGGCCTGTAGTTCCCTGGATCCTCCTTCCTGGATCCTCCTTCTGGCCCTTCTTGTGGATGGGTGACACATTGGCCAACCTCTGGTTGTCTGGGACCTCCCCAGTGAGCGATGACTGCTGGTAAGTGATGGAGAGTGGTTTGGCAAGCTCTTCCACCAGCTCCTTTAGTATCCTCCTGTGGATTCCATCCTGCCCCATAGACTTACGCATGTTTAAGTGGAGAAGCAGGTCATTAACTGTTTCTTCCTGGACTGTGGGAGCTTCATCCTGCTCCTTCTTTGTCTTCCAGCTCAGGGAGCTGGGTACCCTGAGGACAACTGGTCTGACTATTAACAAGTGAGGTAAAGAAGGCAAGTAAGTACCTCAGTCTTTTCTTCATCCTGTGTGACAATTTATGGAGATTCTCCTTACTCCTTCTTTTGTTGCTGATGCATTTGTAAAAACATTCTTTGTGATCTCTTATGGCTGGGGCCAGATTAAGTTCTAGCTGGCCTTTTGCCTTTCCAACTTTCTCCCTATATAACCTCACAACACATTTGTAGTCCTCCTGACTTGTCTGTCCCTTCTTCCAAAGTTCATAAACTCTGTTTTTTTCCCCTTAGTTCCAGACAAAACTCTCCATTTAGCCAATCAAGTTTTCTTCCCCAAGGGCTCATCTTTTGGCATATAGGAACATGCTGCTCATGCACCTTTAGGATTTCCTTCTTGAAGAATGTCCAGCCTTCCTGGACCCCTTTGCCCTTCAGGACTGCCCCCCAAGGGACTCTCTCAACTAGTCTCCTAAACAGGCCAAAGTCTGCCCTCCAGAAGTACAAGGCAACAGTTTTGCTGACCCCCTTCCTTACTACTCCAAGAACTAAAAACTCTATAAACTTCATGATCAGTATGCCCAAGACAGCCTCTGACCACCACTCCAAAAGCATAGATCATCTTTCCTAGGCTGGGTGCCTCTCTGCACATGACAGCCTTGCTAAGGACCTGATGCATTGCAGAATTTGGGCAGAGGAGCTGGGAGGGGCCAGCAGCACTCAGCGCTTCTCACCACCCACCTGTTCTGCAGGAACACACAGAATTAATTTGTTTTCTCAGCACATCCAGCTACCGCTGGCTGCCACTCCCATGACATTCCTTCCTAGCAGGAAAGTCACAGAAAGCACCCAAGGAATATCTGGATCATTTCCAGAGTGTCAGAAATTTATTATCATATTCAGGTTCCTCATAATCTCTTACTCTGCTTCTCTGTTGAGCAGCTTCCACAGGATTTCTATCCCCAGGAACTCACACCTATACTTTCAACTCAAGAGCTGCTATCTCTAACAAACCAGAGAAACTTCAATTCCCAATCCCCTTCCAGTTGGCTGGGTCAGGGGGCTCCTAGAATGCTCCTAAGTGGCAAATTTTGGTACATCATATTCCTCTCTCAGAATAAAACAAAACAAAGCTACTTCTCTCCAGTTCTGCTGTCTCTCCCAGCCTCTGGCCACTGTGTCTCCCATTTATTATTTACAGACCAAGCCTTCAGTAAAATCAGGCAGGTAAACAGCTCCTTAATCCTTAAGATGGAAAAATATCACATTCCTAAACTCTTATCTAACATGCCCTAAACCCAAAACATTCCTCAGTTTTAGGCAACAGCTGTAAAACAAGGAGACTGAATAAATAACATTCCCCAGCTCTTTAATGATGACTACAGACAAGGCACGAGTGTAAGTAAATCATTATGTAATCCCATGAGCAGACAGACCTTGGGCATCCCAAGCGCTACAGATGATCTTCACAACTTCACCCAAATCATAGGAATTGCTTCTCTGCTTGGTAAAGCATAAAATCCCAGAGAACTGCATCATGAAAGGGTAACACTTATACTGGAATCATAGCAGAATTTTCCCAGCATAAGATTTGTCTCCATAAGAGTATTTTCCTTAGAGAACTACACCAAAGCCTCTGTGGCTGGGAGGGACTAGGAAGAGTTCTCTCTTCTGCTTTCAGCACAAGGCAGAACTTTTCACCTTGCAGAAAATAAAGAGCAATGAATAATCTGTTTTCATTCTCCTGAAGTTGAGGATCATTCCTCTTCTGGAATCAAACAGAAAATCTGTACATTCACATTCCACATTCGCCCTGTACTTTGCGAGCATTAGCACAGCCTGAAGCCAGCATTCACATTTTTAGGTGCCTGTTCACTCACAGACAGCCAAGTGCTGTGGTTTCACCTCCAATACACACTGCAATAAATGACACAGCCCAGCATTGAAAACGTAGCTCAGTATCTGGGATGCTGCACTGCCTTCAAAGGAGGCTCTTGAGGCATTTCACAACATGTGCCCAACTCTGGTGAACCCAGCTGTGACGGATCAATAAAGCCCCACAATGGAAAAAGGCTCAGAGGAGCTGAGGAGGGTGATGTGCTGTCCAAAGAACACCCAGAATAATGCAGGGTGTGACTGACCACAGCTTTTCCAGATAAGCTGACTTTATCTCAACACCGAGAGGACCACAGGGTGTTTTAGAGAAATAGTTCTGTCAGTCAAGGGGATCATTCTGTTGGTGTAACTACCTGAGTTCAATAAAAGAAAGGGAATGCCCCCCTGAATTAGCCAGACCAGCACTGGGGGGACTGAGTATGTGGCTCTGCCCAACACAGAGTATAAAAACGAAACAGGGAACACAAGAATTTTGAAGAAAGCAGCTGGCTAGAAGTGGCTTCAACCCACAGACCCCTTCTAGGTGACTGAGAATTCCCAGTGTCATGACAAGGGAGCATGTTATACAGACCAGTAATGGAGATCGCACTGGTGGTGTCATCACTGAGCTGTGTATTGCAATCACTGCATTTTGCTGAGAGTAACTTAGATCTGTATCAAGTTACCAGAATATCTATCCCTCTCCTAAATCACAAGCCTCCAAATACTTTCAAATCAAATACCTTCAAAGAAGTAAAGTGGATGTTAAACATTCTACCCTTCACTTGTGGACTACCTAAAAGAACCCAGTCAGAGTACAGATCTCTCCCAGTGGCTCTGCCTCTCCACATACACAGTTCAGCTCACCTTAGTTTGGTTTTGTCATCGCCTGGTCTCAGCCTGCAAGATCACAGGAGTCATGGAAGGGTGCTGGTGCGAAGTGTGTCCTCAGCAGCACAGCAAAGGAAGGAGCTGGGAGCCCTGCACACCGGGCAGAGGGAGCGTGCAGCAGTGTCAACCAACACTTTCAGTCCCACTAATTCCTATTTTTGTTTCTTCAAGGAGGGCTTAAGTTACACTTTGTGCAGTTGCCAAAGGGAGAAGAGCTCATCCTTCAGAGACTTGAGGGTGACAACGATCAGGTGGGTGGGTGGGAACACGAGATGGAAAACACAAAAGCAGTTTTCCCATGCTATGTTGTTCCCTTTTCATTCCTCAGGATGCAGTTTATACTTGTTTTAAGCAGAGCTGCTGCACTGCAGGACATTAGAAGATCTGCAGAGTCACTGCTCACATAGCTGCTTCCAGGACAAGAACACTGCCTGTAACAAACCACCTGGCAACTGGGCTCACCCTGCCTGCCTTGTGCCAAGCTCACCTTGACCCACAGCTCACCAGTAGCCCCTGCATCAGAGCTGTGACATTAGAAAACACTTAATGCTAGCAAAGAACACACCATTTAAAAATAGCTTCCTCCTGAATATGTAATTTTTTATTGCATACTAGCACATGGTTTGTCCTCCTATCCACATCCTTCAGTAAGGAATTATTTCTACCATGTACAAATTCTTCCTTCAAATACACCACCTCTGATTTGAACAAGCCATCTCACTGCTGGCATAGAAGACCTGGGCTTTGAACTACATGTGAACATTCACTGAAGGTAGGCAGTACTCTGCCTGGCTACGGACAAGGAAGAGACAGAGAAAACACAGATAATCAGGGTGATTCCCACTTTCTGCAAAAGGTTTTTCAGTTTAAACCCTGACTGGTGTCCCAGCCTCTACACAACCTTCAGGACTCAGCTATTTGCACACCGAGACTTCATCTAAAGACAGGGTGCAACTCACCTGGTCAACAATATGCTGGACTTCTGGAGTAGCAGCCTTGGTGGCAGATAAGCCCCCAGTCATCATACTGGCAGGTGCCTTCTATGAAATGATGGGTAGTTCCAAAGAGGGAAGTCTAACACAGTCTGAGCAGAATCACCAGGCATGTCATACTTATACACAGATATGTGTCATGGAATCATGTGACCTGCAACACATGGAGCCTACCATTATTGACCTGGTGAGGGAGACAAATGGGAAAAATGGGAAAAAAAGCAATGTAATACACTGATAATAATAAATGTAAAAAGTACTTTAGGAATCTTTAGAGTGCATACTCTTCATGTCAATAAGAAAAGCAAACATCAGTCTCCAGCCACCCACATCTTAAGACAGTTGGTTTGTCTTGCAAGTGGAACCTCTTGCCTCTCCACCCATGTGCAGATGACTGGTCTGTGCACTTAGGAGGTGGAACAAAGTCACACCCAGTATTTCCCAATACCTTTCAAGATCAGAAGAAAGCATGCAGTAGTTTCCTTACTGCAGGTCCCGTTCAACTTGGAATTGTACTGTCTCAACATCCTTCCAAGTGGGGAAGCAAGGAGCAGATTGCATCTTATCTTCAGTGACTTGACTTCCCACTGCCTGACCCAAAAGGTGCCAAGGTAAACACCAGCACCAGAAGCAGAAAAGATTAAATCCCAGCTTCAGGTAAATACTGCAAGTAAGGTATTTCTGCTTCTTTCCCATCAAACCTAGAGCTGCATTAAGGCAATCATAATAACAACAGTAACATTTACATTTCAAGTGAAACCCTAGTGCCACTTTCTGGGAAGACAAAGTATGATTCTTGTCAATAGAGGAGCAGTGTGTGCACAATTGCTGTCCTAATGTCCAGGTACACTGCTGAAACAGGCAACATGTAGAATATGCAGTGAGAAGGATTCATTCTGCAGTCACAGACACATGACACAGTCACATTCATGACCATACATGAATGTACAAAGCTCAAAACCTACTGAGGGAAGGCTAGCAGCTGCTAAGCAGCCCTCCCTGGTAATGGAGGACCAACACTTTCAGACCACAGAATAAATTACTCCCCTTCAGTATTCCTGCCATCCCTCCCTACAGCAAACACAAGAAGTATTGCTCCAGAGCAAGGATCAGAGAAGCAGCAATAGATCAGACTATTTGTAGCCTCCAGGGGTGGGCACATGGGAGTAGGTGAAATGAGACTACGTGCTGCACACAGGCAATGGGCGTTTCTGCTGGAATCAGCACCAGGGAGTTTGCTCAAAACAAGCACGTTCATGGCCACAGCAATGGTGTCGGTGTAGCACAGACTTCCCAGTGTCCTACCCAGGCTACAGACCCTCCTCCTCACAGATGACAAGTGGTGCAACAGACTATAAACACGGGCTTCACATCTGACTTCAAGGCCTGTTCTTGGTACAAAGCCCCTGAGATTGAGAAACTGGGGCTGCAGGGGCCCTAAACTCAACAGTGTATAATTAGAGCATGTTACTGATAAGTTGCAGATTTTCTCAAACCTGAGGAGCAGTGCTACGTGAGTGGATGAAAAGCATTTGAGGAGAAACTGTTGTCCTGAGACAAGATCTTTCTGAATCACGAGAAAAATGCTCCAGGTTGCCAGGCATAAAGGGGATGGGAGCTGTTAAAACTGAATTTCTGCCAATTGCACCAACTTCACCCCTCCAGATGAGGAGTTCCTCACAGCCCCATTTGTGGCGCTAATAACAATTCATGGTGATGAACTCAAACTCCTTCTTTTGCACAAGACCCTGCTGATTCATTCAAATGCTGATCATGTTCCACCACAGTTGCTACAGTGCTCTTAGGAACACAGCAGGACAGATAAGAAACTGGAAGAGCCAGCTCACCTTACTGAGGTCAGCCACCACAGTACATGCCCAACAACCACACAGCATCAGTGCTAAAACAGGGTATTTTATTAACCTGTCCACTCACCAGGAGACGGACCTTGCTAACTTCCGTGGGAAGAGATGTTAACATCCCCAGGGCACCACTACACCCCTAGAGAATGCTTGATTCTAATTACGAAAAAATACACTAAGCACAAAAGTCTAGCAGTGTTAATTTATAATCTCACGCAAACTCTAGGTGTGAAACTAATGACGTTAATGTTGCGTGGAAATCATTCACTGGATTTCATATTTCTGGATTTGCTGGTTTTTTACTTCAAAGCGTAAGAATTTCTTTTTTTCTCTCCCAGATTGCACAGAGTTCTGCAGAAGGGAAGGAAAATCTACACCAATTGTCAGCAAGCTGATGCTGAAGTTTACACAGGCAAATCAGTCTGTTTTCTTTCCATGGCAGTGCTAATGGCTGTCCCAAAATCCAGTGATATTTCTAAGACTGGGATGTAGTACTCATCCTGCACACGTATTTCATGGAGTCGCTTTGAAGTGCTGATGTTTCACAGACCTGTTATCAGAGATGATCAGTGGCAATGGATTAACCTTATCCTAGGCAACCCTCACCTACACCCCTCTCTATTCAGCTTGGTACATAATGAAAACAGGATTTGGAACACAATCATGAAAAGAACAACCACCCCCACTCCATCTCTTGTACAACATCAACAACCTAATGACTGTCCCACTGTTATGGATTTAAAAATCTTGGAATTTTTCTTTCATCTACCAACCCTGCACCTCAGAAGAGATCACCTCTCTCTCTCTTTTTCAACCGTGGAACCAGGAAAAGGACTGCATGCCCCACAGAAAAGGGTTCCACC
>JAWWEU010000001.1:27679290-27690329 GCA_035583155.1 Acropternis orthonyx
GGACCTTTTCCTCTGTACCCTTGTACTTATTGTGATCTTTTTACTAAACTATAATTCTGACTTGTAATCTGTTTGTGTGTCACTCATTCCTCCTGCTGGTTTACCTTTAAATCAGCACACCCCCACCCCAGTTCAGTATTTGTGACATGTTTGATATTACGTACCATTCCAGCCTACACTCTTCCTTTGCACAGATGGGAATTTCCCTTCACTTTACTGCTGCTACATTGGAGAATCTCTGCTGGGAGAACAGCACTGGCATTCTTCATAGCTTTGAAGCTGAGTAACATCTTGCACCATGTACTATTTCAATAAGGAAGAAATAAATTTTACAGCTTGCAGGCCACTGCTCCCTGGTCCTGTATATGCAAGTTTAAGAACGACAAGCTATAGTTGATAAAAACATTGGCATCGTAGCGAAACAAAGCAAACAAAATAAAATATTAAAAATCCCCAACCAAAATCCAAACCCCAGGGTTATGTATTTGCAAGTCATCTTTAAACCAGAAATTAAGTCAGCTTTGCAGAAATGATTGTGAAAACCAAGTCAGTAGTTCAGCCTTCTGCTTTCACAATGACCAGTCACCCAGTTGTGACTGGATATTACACACAATCTGAAAGTTTTTAAGAGCTTCTAGAGGAAAGCAGCCCTCCATGTACCAGCTGAAGATATGTCTTCTTCATCACAGTAGCAGCCTTGACTTTTAACATGCTCATCTACAAAAAAAGGTTTCCCTTCTGATCCCCATCCTGATTTCAAACAATTCCTGACATCATACATCAAGGACCAACAGAAGCCTTGACCTTCAGCAGCATAGTTATCATATCCCAGCCTATGCTGAGTCTATGATATCAGTAAAGAGCCTCCTCCCCTTAGTCTGCTTCAAGACAACGAATTTTACCCTTAAAAATATTCTTTAAAGAAATTATCTTTTCATCAGTCTTTCCTGCCTACAGGCGGCAGAAAACATCACTGAGTGTCAGCAAAAACACACCTCCTTCTGTTTCGCAGGAGGAAATAAAATGCACAAGTTTGAGAGGACTTGCCAAGCAAGTGGGATCTGCCCACCTCTATTCACCACCTCCGAGCAATGGGAAAGCCTCAGTAGAGGGGCAAGCCACCCACAGGCATCTGGACAGGGCCATCAGTTGTTCTCAAGCGCCTTTACTTGCAGAAATAAAAGTTAAAACCAGGAAAAGGATGAAATCCTGCTGTTTGTCGGGTCCATTACTTGATTCCCATGTGACATCAAGCAGCCCAGTAGATTTGCAGCGACCTCCACGGTAACACAGAAGCAAGGTTCAGTCCCACACTAGGCCTGATCCCAGAATGGACAGGGGTCACTAGATACAGAGACTTTACCTGTCTGTGCTCAGTGTGGCCCACAGCTCATACCAATGCCATTTGCAGACCATCACAAAACATCCCCCCTCACAGGCACATCTGAAAGACTCAGAAAATAGCAGAGCCATGTTCTCCTGCCCCGTGCCCCAAAGCATGGCATGCAATTCCAGTTACTTACCTTCCTGTTCCACCAAGTGCAACAGCAAGATACCAACAGCCCCTGATCCACCTGATTTGCCGTGACTACTGTAAGAGATATCCCTCTGCACTCAGAGCAAAGTAAATGGAGCAATTCAACTTCTTAGTGCAACCCTCTGTACCTAAGCTGCAGACACCCAAAGAAGGGATCTTCGGGATTTAGGAGTCTTCTATGGTGTCTGAAGTATTTCATAGACAGGTTTGTACAGAGCTGCTTCTTTGGCCTTATACTCAAAATTAAGACAATGTTATGTTGAGTTGGAGGGCTTTTTTGGTTTGTGGGTTGCTTTTGTGTTGGTTTTTTTTTGTTTTTAACCTAGTTTTCTCATAAGAAATGCAAGGGGGAAAAACATTGTGTATGTATCACATCCATTTCACAGGTCATTTTTCACAGCATCTGTTAAAGTGAAGAAGTTTTCCTGTAACAGCTGAGCAAACATTTGGATGGATAAGGGAGGACAATGATTATTTCTCATTACAGTCTCTAGTTTATACAGAAATGTAAGATTAAATTTCAAGAGTACTGATGCCAACTCTGTACCCACTAGCAGAAGACTCAATCCTACAACTGGCTTAAAAGGAGAATTTGTTCTTGCCATGGAGTGAACAAGTATTTTACACATCTATATAAAGATTGGTGTAGTTGGTCACTACTAAAGTACCAGCTCTAAAATAAAAACTGACTGTTCTCAACATCTCATTAATTGACCATATCCTGCTAATTCAGCCCACTATTCTGAGCAGTATTTGATTTCCACTTTGATGAAAAACAATTACAAGAATTTAACAGTTGAAGAACAAACAGGTTTCCTGTTTTCTGAGTTGTAGAAAAACAGTGAGAAATCTTCAAGAATGAGATGAGTGTTCCAACTTGAGTAAAGTTCTCGTAGAGCAGGTACAGTATGAAAAATGAAGTTTGAACATCAGGACTTACATCCTCATAGATTTAAAATACATTTTTGCCTCATTCTCAGGGAAAAAAAAGTGAGACTAAATGATCCTGCTGTCTAAAAATGAAAGACCACCAAATAGTTTGAGTCTCTAGTGGACAAACAACTGTAAAAGAGATGATACTGCACAGATCTTTGCCATCTTTCAGTATCAATGGTTCATTCCTGCCTTTACTTGCCACTCCTCATATAAGCACAGCTTTTAGGAAGGTGAGAGTTTGCAGTAATTTCATTCCTGTTGCTGTGTATTTGCAAGACGGAGCCTGCATTTTTAAAGCTGTGTTCAAATCCAGTGGTTCTTAAAGACATATCACTGAGTATTAAAACCACATGGCAACCATGCAGACCTTGTCAATAGACTCACAGCCAATTTGAGTTAGTAAAAGATAAAGGTATAATTATTATTAATTCAGCTTTCCTAATACTTATCCACCTTGAAATGCTATGTTACTGCAGGGATGCTGCATTAAAGCTTCCTAAACAAAATGCTATGGACCAGAATGAAAAAGATCAGGTGTTCAGAGCTCTTTTCTCAGCTCAAACATTATTCACTTATAGAATTAATTTTAAAGGTTCAGAAAGTGGTACAAAAAAGTCATTTAAGAGATAACTGTCTCATTCCCAAAGGAGACATATCTTCACCTCCCACTCAAAGTGGTTTTAATTGACACCTCATTCCCTATACAAAGGAAAAATCCAGAACTTGGTAACACCAACCAAAGGACAGTAGCAACAGATGCTGCCTGTCAGCATTGCAGGAACAATGGCAGACCTGTATCCACGCACAGCTCCGAGCCAATGCTGCTCCTGTTGAGCAGTTTAGAACAATGCTGTAAGCTTCTTACTTTCAGGGATGCTGAACCTACTACACTTGCTATAGTAGGTTCTATTTCTATTTCCTTGCAGACTTTAGCAGATTCTCTGCACAAACACACCACAGTCACTGATAGTTTAGCAGGTTAGGGAGAGCCTTGTCCTCCCTGCTCAGAGAGGCCTTTTACTGTTTCTTCCTCTCTGGGACCACTGAAGCTGTAGAAGTTCAAGAAAGATGCCAGTTTTGCATTCCATTTGCAAATTATTTTAATACTATAAAACTCATTTGTTCACATATTTGGTACAAAAGATGAGTTGTTTTCTCTCAATTACAGGAGAATCATTTCAACCTTGAGATTTCAGCTAAGTAGGTCCAAAACAAGACTGGGTTCTACTGGTTCTGGAGGGTCCCAATACAGCTCACCCAAGGTCTCTTTCCAGTTTGGCTCTCACAGTTATGGACCACCTTGATGGAAAATACCCCACATCATTGACTCTTCGGAGGCTTGTAGTGAATTCGGCACCGCTCATTAAATACCTGAGACACCAAAATAGAAGAGCAAAAGCAAATCAGCCCTCATCCTGGAGATGAGATGAACTTCACAGCTACTTCAGGCAACTACCTCTTCATGTAGCACCCATCTCAAACTGCCCAGCACTGATGTACTAAGAAATGATGCTTACCAAGGCATCTGTCTCCATTCACCTTCTCTCCCTGCTTTACTGAATGCAAAGTTTGCAGGCTGATGCTGGGGATACTGCACAACACTAAATTTTCTCATTCAGACCATGCAGGCTCTTAATCCTGGTAGCCTGTTACTATCCAAGATGCTGATGCCTTCTTGTTTTTCAAAGGGAGGAGGAAAAATCACTGGAATGTTCCTGAATGGCTGTGTTAAGTTCACTCTGGCATTCAAACCTGGATGCTGTATTCCTCCCTTTCCTGAGCAATCACATTTTACATTGTCATGACAGCTAAGAAGAGGGGCAAAGGCTCCTGGAAGCCACAGTCACACTCAGTTATGTGCCCACAGGGGCCAATGCTGTCAGCACTCCCATGCAAAGGGCACAGGGCTCTCGCCTCACTCACCTCTGGCTCCTTCTCTGGGTAAAATTTAGCACATAGAACCAGATCCTGATGATCCTGTATACTTAGCTTGAACTGCTGCAGGCCTGGTCAAGCAGACTGCCTGCCCTAAAGAGGGCCAATAAACAGGACTGTTTAAGGAATGCAGTCTGAATCAAAAGCACAACAGGCAGGCTTCCACCAAAGCTGGAGGGGCTCTCACAAGCCAGTCAGCTATTTAGAGGCTGGGCTCCAAACCTCCCCCCACACATGTCCTGAAAGCCATACAGGCACCCCCTGGCACCAAGCTGAGACACTGGCAGCTATTGGTTGCCCCACCAGTGCTCCCACAAGAGCACATTCTGCCAAGCTGTCCAGGGACTTGGCAGAGCCAAATGCCCATGAACATCAGAATATCAAGTGTCATGAATGGTCCCATTGGCTTTACGAAGTGAGTGATCTTGTAATTTTGGGGAAGTTATGCATCACTTTACAAAAATATGTTATTTCAAGCTGTATCTTCCTAGAAGTTAAGAGCAACAGAGGGTTTCAATTCAGAAGCATTTTAATACTAAGCCTTTTGCACCACTTTTTGCCACTGTCTATTAAAGACATTTAAATGGCATATAAGTCTAAAAGAGTACTGAAAATACTCTCAAAAACACTGGAAGGGTCTCTTACATAAAAAAACCACACCAGCTTGTTTGCTATCATACAAACTTTTAAAGCACCTTTAACATGGAAGACCAATACTGCAATCTTACTAACACTGCCTCCTACTTTCAGGATCACTGACTCACAGATGTGTTATTTGGGCCTCTTAATTCCATTGGTCTACCTGTGAAGTCCTATTCTCATTTTTCAGACAGGAAAGAGTGCCTCAGAAAACCTTAACATTCATGTTATTATGCAGAAGTTTCATTTTGCTGGCTTTTATGTATTAGTATAAATACCTCGACAATAAACTCCAGTGTCAAGGTGCTGTACAGACACTAATGCATGTGTCTTGTTTTTAGTCAACTCCTTGTTTGGCATCATCCAAATTCCACTGCATGCATGTCTATAAAGCAGCATCTTTCTTTATGCCACTACTGGTACAGCTAGCCAGAGTGTTTGAAAATAACTGTTTCCTAATCAGATTTTTTCCATCAATTTTCAGTTGGTTAGGCTTAATGGAAATATGTGAGTGTACTTCCCAACTAGAAGTGTGCAACAGTAAAAACACCAGCCTGCAAACCAATAACCATTTCCATGTAAGAAATTGCATTTGGCCCACAGCTATGACTGGTTCTAATTCCTTCAGTGATATATTTTCACAGGCAGCTTAATGAACATTTATGTGTATATTCAGAGCACGATATAGCAGAGCTGGAGATAAAACCCAGAAATATTTACCTCTTCAAGCCCCACTCTTAACATTTGAGGAATACGCTAGCAGGCTAAAACACCCCTGGCAGCATTCATACCTTACTGTTTCTAAACTCTCCATCTTCAGGAAAAAATAGACAGCTCTGTCACTAGAAAAACCTTAGGGCAGCTACAAGAAACCACTTGGATCAGTACTAAATTTGGTGTCAACTCGGTGCTTCAGAACAAAGACGAGGGATGGGGCTGTTGCCCTACAGCAGAGTTGCCATAAAATACTTGCCAATGGGGACCTGCAGCATCTTGTTAAGGCTGTGCCATTGCTTAGTCAGATCCAAATTGATTTAAAATTAATTAAACTTAAGGACATGCTTAGCTTTTTGGGAAAGTACAGAGGTAGTAATGATGGCAAAGCATACATGGAAAACTGTAAATGCCCATCTCACCAGCCCACACTGAAGTTACTGAAGAACACAAAAGACTTAAAGCTGTATTGCTTTTACACTGATGCAATCTAGAGGACTAAAATCATGAAGTAGAGAATAAAAACAGAGGTGTAGCTAGTATTAGCTATTTGAAACAATCCTTTGCGCATTTCAAGAGGGAAAGAGGTTCTCTCTGCAGTATTGAAGCTCTGAAAAACTGTAACAAATCAGAAAATTATGCTCGATGTGAAACTACAGTGACACAATAGAGCCACCTCGGAGTTTAAACTCAGTGTTAAGATCACTTTGTAACAAGATACATTCCAAGGGCATCGATCCAGAGGGTGATCTGCACCCTCTGCTGACACAGGAGAGCAATGGCAAGGCTGCCCTTTGCACCATGAAGTGTCAGTTCAGGCCTGAAGAAACTCTACCACAAAAAGGTTCAAATTCCACAGCCGCACCCTCCCCTGGGTCAGCACCAGACATGCAAATTTGAAATACCCATTTCTCTAGCACTGTTAGAGGCCCTGCAAGGTTCTTCAGATAGGCCACCACAGAAAAGTCCACAAAGTCCTTAGCCACGGGGCAAGGTGGAGACAGGGACACACGGAATAACCCACAGTCCTTCCTGCCCCCACTAAATCAAATGCTTTTCTTTCCCTTGCAGTGCAACTTTAAAGTTTTGATCTCTGGAAACTGAGGCACTGGGAAAATGACTAACTTGAAATATTTACCCCAGCACTGCCCTCATATATTTCTAATTCACTTGCTTCATAAGGTACCAGTCCCACACCTCCAGTGCAAGACAGTCTGTTGGGACAGAACATCACCATAGTTAAATGACTGAGTACCTTCCAGCTTCTGTCGTTTACCACTTCTTCAACATTGAGCTCCGACTGCATCAATTTCAACTGCAGAAAGTAACAGATAAAGAGGTTATTGTCAAACAGGCCTCCCTGCAGCCTTCAGTATTTGCTATCATTGCAACTTTCTAGCTCACAACCCCAGCACCAGGTTCGCATCCCCTCTGATGGTGCAAACTAAAGGGCACAAATCACCCTGAGAGCCTGGCATGATGTGTGATAATCACCCTGAGAGCCTGGCCCTTCCACTCAGTCAGTGCTCAGGGCAGAGGGAAGTCTGCAAGGGCACAGTGAGGGCAGGCTTGAAATGCAAGCCTGGCAGAAGCAGCTCCTGATTACTAATGCTCTATTCCCAAATATTGCCCATCAAGATTTGCTAGCAATTAACTGATTAACATTAATGGCTTCACAGACCCAAATAATGGCACCTAATTCAAGCACTCAGCATAGGGAATACCAGGGCTGGGTTTAGCTCTGCAGTCTTGAGTTGTCATTCTTGCACTGTTAAGAGTCATATAGGGAGCTGGCAGCAAAGCTAGGATTGAACACAGATCTCAGATTCTGGATTAAAAATTAAGATCATAAAGAGACTCTCTCTGCTTCCTTTGCCATCTGCTCTGTGCACTAACCAAAAAGAGTCTGCAGTCTGATCACAAGACAAATCAGGTTTACACAGATGCAAAAGCTCTGGCAAAAACTACCACAACATGCAGTTCTTGAGCACTCACTCAACCCACAAGAAATATAAGAATCTCTTTGTTTTGCATCTGTTAGAAACCGTAAGGGGTAGTTGTGAGAGTTGTATTCAGGTGACTTGTGGGAATTTCCCCCTGAAGTACTAGTAGGAGATATAAGAACCAACTGCCATTTTGTGCCAACATCTAGGATGTATTTTTGTTGGAAGTCTTTAACACAACAGACTAAGGATCAGAGTTTATCTATTTTTAATACATGGTTCCAATTAGAGTCTTGGTGAACAGGTGCAAGCCAAGAGAGAAATCCCATCAAAAACCTTCCAAGTAAAATGTCCAGGCATAGAGAGCTACTAGAGTTGTTGGATGGACTTTCACCTACTCAGCAGGACTTCAAACTGTTTGAAATAACAATCCAGCATCCACAGAGTGACTAGATGACCATGATAAGTCTCTATAAAATAAACACTCAGAGGATCTTCAGCACTTCAAAGAAACTACTACTCCAAGTTTTCTCATTCAGTGACCCAGAAGTATTAATTTTGGAGAAAGTCATCCAATTTGTACCATTAGCAGGATGAGAGAAACACATATAAAAAGAGGAAAGAGATCTGTATTGGAACTAAGTGAATATATATTTGAAATGCATAATCTAAAAACTAGGATGTGTTCTGTCAGCACAGCTTTTCTGAGTTGTAGAAAAAACACAAGTCTCATGGAAAACAAAACAAAAAAGAAAGCAGGGGGACTACACTTCATAAAACCAAGTGCAAATTTGAGGTCATCTCATCAAAAAATTTCTGAGATGTTTCTAAATCATGGTTTGATTTTAACATTTAAAATCAACTCTCATCATTAAACATGATCATTATGATCGTCCTAGTGGTTTCAGAGTGAAGTTTTGGGCTCAGCAACTAAATTAGAGTTGGTTCTGCAAACAAAATTTGTAGAAAATACTAAGCTCCCATTTTGGTTTTACCCAAACTAATATGGATGCTTGTTAGCAGTTTTGTAAGTGAGGCTTTAAGAATAAAACTGCTCACCTGCCACACAGTTCTTTCAGTATCCTTTCCCTTACCAAGGGGGGCCTGGAATGGGGCCAAGAACTTCAGTGGGGTTCCTTCCTCCACTTCTGATACTCCATCTTGATCACCTCTGTCCACCTCTGAAGTACACTTTCCACCCAGAGGCCAGAAGTTGAGAGGCCATTTGCCCATTAGAAATCCTTACACAAACGCAGAAGTCTCTCTCACATCACCACAAGGTACTCAAAATATTAATCCAAGAAATACTAAATGGCAAAAAGTTGGTTAAGTGGAAGTCAGGGTTGACTGGCAGCTCCTTGCAGAGGAGAGGAAAGGTAAGTTGTACCTCAGTGGTGTCAGTCAGTGAAGGTAAGAGTCCACCATGGGGAAGTACAAGTGCTTTTCTACAGCATTTGTGTAATAGGAGGCCAGAAAATGCTTCACATGCAGGATAAAAGCAGGTCTTTCTTGAGGGCTAGGGAAAATGGTTCTCACAAACCCAGCCAATAACAATCCCGGAAAAGACTGCCTGAGTCAGGATCCACTTCAGGTTCTCTCCATTACACTGGTCTTTCCGTCTGGCAAAGATACCCTCTTCTTCCTCTATAAGAGATCTCTAAAAACCTCCACCACTCACCTTTGTCTGCTCTTTCCTGAGTTGCTTTAATAATGCTACATCATCATGGGCCTTTTCCCTCTCTTCTCTGAGAGTTTTGACTACACTGGAAGTCTGAGCGATGCAATTTTTGATGATTCTTTCTCTGTTGGTGTGAGCATCCATCAGCTAGGTGGAGAGAGAAAGAAAGTCACAACTGGGCAGAGCATAAAAAACTCCAAGGTACAAGTTAAAAGAAAAAGTTTCTAAAGTCACAGTATTGCTGTGCCTATAGAAATCCCTTTGACTCCATAATCCACCTGTTGGAAGCAGCACTGCTTTGAGCAGCAGCTACCAATTGATCAAAAGTCAAAGGTACACATGAGTTTTGCAGAGTAGCAGGAAATGTGTGCCAGCACCCTTTTTAGAAGAAAGAAATGGCCTGGGCTAATGTCATCTGCTGAAGCCTGAAGTGCTCCCTCAAGGATCAGCTTTGCATGGGTTTACACCAAAGCAGCTGTTCCATGCATGTGGTTTAGATGTGTAGGGAAGCCAAGCGGGCCAGTTACAAATACACAAGGCAGGATATATCAAGGCAGCATTTTCCTTAGACACTGGGGATGCTTTACTGGCCCCTGCACATGACAGAACAGCAGGAAGCGAGCTGAAAGTCGAAGGCATGCACACTCACAGACTCGTACAGCTCTTTACATGTCTGGCCAGGATCAACTTTCCCCACAAAGGAGGCTGTTGGAATCGTAGTGTTTAATTCGTGGACAATTCTATCATCAATCGTCCTCATCACCCTGAGCAGCTCCTGTATTAAAAAAAAGTATATAGACAGATACTTATAACTCTGAGAAAAGCCGACTACAAAAAAGAAAAAAAGCACAGTTAAGCTTTTTAATAGAAAACTAAGCAGGATTGCTTACAAAGAGACAATTCCCACATGCAGGTGTCTGTGCTGCAAACCACTGAGTTTCCTTGGCAGCAGAGGCCAGAGATGGGGTCACTGATGTCCCCTGCAGTCCCCCGGCCCTGCCAGCAGTATGGGCAGGATGAAGAGCAGAGCCTTTGCCGGAGTCCCCATCCACACTGCCAGGCAAGGCAACTGGGCACAACCTCCACCGAAACTGCAAACTTCGAATGAAAACTCCCACCGTTTCGGGGGGGCGCGAGGCTGAGTCGGGGGAGGTTTAGGCTGGCTATCAGGAAAAGTTCTTCCCCCAAAGAGTGGCTGGGCGCTGGCACAGGCTCCCCGGGGCAGTGGGCACAGCACCGAGCCTGACGGAGCTGCAGAGGCGTTTGGATGGTACTCTCGGGCACACGGTGTGACTCGGGGGTGCCGAGTGCGGAGCGAGGGGTCCCGGCGCTGGGGGGACCCCGCTCCCTGGCGGGGGGGCGAGGGGAGCGGGCTGAGGGAAGGCCGTGCCCTGCCCCGCATCCCGCCGGCCGCGCCGATGGGGTGACCTCGCTGCGGCGGGGCCGCGCGGGCCGGGGGCGTGCGGGCCGGGGGCGCGCCGCGGGGGGAGCAGCGACGGGGGCGCGCCGGCGGGGGGAGCCCCCGGTCCCTTCCCCGAGAGGGTTACCTGGAACTCGGCGAAGTCCTCGCAGCTCGCGGCTCCGCTGGGCGCCGCCATGGTGGCTCGGCCGAGGGCGCGGCGGCGCCCAATCCGGCGGGGAGCGGGGGTGACGCGCG
>JAWWEU010000001.1:27690338-27708173 GCA_035583155.1 Acropternis orthonyx
GGGGGGGGGGGGGGGGGGGGGGGGGGGGCGGCACCCGCCGGAGCGCGGCCCCACAGCCCGCCATCCCCGCCGGCGGCGCCCCCAGACCCCCCGCTCCGCTCCCGGCCGCGGGCAGCGCACCCGCGGCCCTCACCGGAGGCGGTGCCGGCCGCGGCGGCCCCGGGCGCGGCTCCCTCCAATCGCGGGGCCGGGGCGGGGCCCGGCGGTGACATTGAGGGGCGCCGAGCTGGGCCCGGGCAGCGCCATGTGGGGCCGCGCCGGTGAGTCGGGGAAGGAGGGGCAGAGGGACGGACTGGCTGCCCCAGGTCGCCCCCAGCCCCGGGACACGCCGAAGCCACAGCCGGGCCCTGCAGGGGGGAGCGGAGCGAGGCGGGAGCGGCCTGGTCTGATGGGCTGGCCTCAAAAACAGCGAAAGGAATGCGTCTGTATCTCCTTTTTTTGTCCTTCCCTGAAGACATTGGAAAGGGTCTGGTTTCGCTGGGGGCAGTACCCTCTACGTGTAAATCGCTGACTTTTTTTTCAGGGCGGGAATGTGTTACGAAACTCGGAAGCACGTTCTCTTAAAAGAGACATCTTCAGACAGCATAGAGAAGGAAAAAAAACCCCTCGGTTTATATTTTTTAAAGTGCCCTTTTTGCCTTTCAACCTCGGTTTGGTTTTTTGGTTTGTTTTTTTTTTTCCAGAAAAAAGTCATTTTTTAATGATATTACGGAAATAGAAGCTCCTCCTAGAATGTATGTTTTCGTACCTAAGGTGCCCTGACCTTTTCTAATGCATTAAAAAGTAGTTAATCTCTCAGTACAGCAAGATTCTGCTTTTCTGTGTTTTTCCTTGACTCTGTCATTGCTTTTGGGATGTGACAGGATTGGTAGAATGCAGTTGGGCAGTCCCTGAAATAGCACCGTCCAAAGTGTACCTGAAGCATATGAATAGATGAGTTCCTGGAAATTGTGATGCGTGTTGTGTTTTAGAAATTGCATGTAGGCTGTAATCTTGTATTGCTTCTCTTTTTTTTTTTTAATGAGGTTAATTGCAATCTCATTTTTCTAATTAAGGTTAATGAGCAAGCTCAAGGTGTACCTTATAGACAAATTTTAATTTATTTCATAGACTATTACAACTCTGGTACTTCTTGCCTTGCCTTACATTTGTACTGGCTATTTTTCTTTCCTTTTTTCTCATGTGTTTTAAAAAAACACCCTCAAACACTTCCATTGAAAAGATAGCATTCTACTAGCTCGGAATTAAATTTGGCCTCTTTGCTTCCTCTGTTTTCCAGATAGGGCTGTTAAACTGCTGGGAAGAAATATTCCCTCAGTTCTGAGGATGACTGAAGGAGTGAATCTGAAGATAAGAAGAAGGCTTTGCATTAAACCCCAGGAAGAAAGTCAAGCTCAGTCAAAGAGTAAGTTTTTTATAAGATCTTGCTGTATTTTATGCCACAAAATACTCAGAATATCCATGTTGCAGTCATCTGAACAGGAATTTGGCTGGCATAGATGCTATTATCCCCAATTTTGTGACAGTGGGTTCTGATCTGTAGACTAAAAAAAACTGAGCATTAAATTTATCACTAAAGTCTTGCTTTCTGACAAAGCCAGGGGTCAATATTTCTGCCTGTGACGGTAACACGGCTTTCACTCTGTAGCAGGTCACCCGTGTCTTACCTGGCACACACTCCTACACTGAGGCTCTTCAGCTGTGCTTTGAAACTCACTGTTCAGCCCCAGTGTAAACTATTAATGTTTAGAAATGTTGTAGGAGCTAAAATACTTTTGCAGCTTTTCAGAGTGCAGCCAGCTCCAGCTGTTCCCAAAATTGAACGTGCCCTGCAGGAGAGTCTGAATCGTTGCCTTGGGTTCATGTTTGAGGATGGAGCTGGTCAGAGAAAGCTCAGGCCATGAAACATTTTTTCACTATATATGGGACAGATACAGTGCTCTAACCAGACTTCCTGTACAACAGGTTTCCTTATGGCCCACTGATGCAAGATAAAAGGAGCACACAGATGTGAAGCATTTAGCATGCTTCTGTGGTAAAAACATAACACAGCTGTACTGGGTAAGACAAAAGGTCTCCTTGAAAGTGGGGTGTTTCCAGCAGTGCCCAGTAGAGGAGGTCCCTTTTGTGAGGACTAATGGGAATGCTGACCTACAGCAAGTAACTAAGGAAGAGTACAGAAGGAGAACGAACATAGTGTTTCTCCTCTCTACCACGGTCCCAGAGATGCCATCTTTGTGTTTAGTGGTCCTCACTGGATTATTTTTTTTCATAAACTTGCCTGGTTTCTTGAAGCTGGATGTATTTTTAGCACGCACATTCTCTAAGAAGGAATTCCTCAGCTGAACTGTGCTGTGAGGAAAAAGAAGTACAGTCCTGTATTTGTTTTTTAACCCAATGTGTGCTTTTTTATAATCTGATTTTCCTTTATTCAGTACCCCTTCCAAAACAGGACCAGCTCATTCTAGCCCACACTCCCAATGTCACTTACAATGCTTTTTTGTTCTGAGGAGAGCTTCAATTACTGCTTTTCCGGGCCAAAGGGTCTCAGTCTGTGACACTGTTCCGTACATAGTGGCCATTTCATACCTGCGGTCATCCTTACTAGTTTTCCCTGTTTGTTCTATTTCAGCTCCCTGTGAGATATGGGATCAGTATTTCACATGCTATCCAGAATACTGGAGTCACAGTTTTATACAGTGGCACAATAATGCTGTTGTGTTTGTCTGTGCTCCTGATCATTGCCAGTTATGCTGTTTTTCATTCTATTATTTAACATCTTGCCAAAACCACTGTGAAACCCTGAGAACTTACTCCTCAGGCTTAGGTAATAATTAATAACAGTTAGGTTAGAGTTTGTCATTTGTATGTGAACTGGAATTGCCTCCTGTTTATATACAAAGGGTTTCACTGGCCATCTCATTGACTCAGGATTCTGAAGCCCTGCAGCTCTTTGGGGTCAGCCCTCATGTTTTTTAATAACCTGGCATTGCCAGCTGACTGTGTATCCACCCCATTTCTCAGATAATTCACGAATCCACAAGGGAGCACACATCCATACAGCACAGCTCCCATTGTCTACAATTTAAAAAAAAAAAAAAAAAGAAAAAGCTGTCTCATCTTTGCACTTTGCTAGATTTTAATGGTATTTTATATATGAAAACCTTTCTCTGTTGCATTATGAATATTTTATATATGGAGTTTGAAAGACTGAGCTGAAAATTCAGGGTCTAATCTTTTCGTATGGTTATCTGTTTATTTATACCTTCAAATAAGATAAAATCTTACACTGCCTAAAACAGTTAACATTCTAGGATGAGACTGTGCAGCACATTGACTTTTCTGTAGCTGTTCCATTTGATTTTCTTCTTTTTTTAAGCTAATTTAAGTGTAATAGAAAACCTATATATCCCAGCACCTTAAGCAGTTTAGATGCTGGAGCAGCTTCTGCAAATTTAGACCTGCAAATACAGAGGTCTTGGGATGGATTTGGCTTTCCTTACATGGCCTCAGTTTAATCCATATTTCCCCCTGTGTTAATCTGTGTTACACTTTTTGTTCTCTAACCAGCTCTAGCAGTCATATTTAAATTGCTACATTGCTCACCCTTAACTGGTTTTGTTACAGCTCTGGCAATCCAGCTTCTCTGACTTATTTTTGGTGGTGGGTTGTTTGGTTTGGTTTGTGCATTTTGTTGGTTTTTTTTAAGGTCGGTCTTCTTTGAGGGTGCCTGGATACAAGCCTACAGACTGGGAGAAAAGATTTTTGTTGTGGGCAGGCCATTTCAAGAAACCAGAGGACATACCAGAGACTGTCTCGTAAGTGTCACTTTTGAAGCTGTAAAAGAGACTTTGTCTATGCAGGAATAAGTTAATTGAATACAATTCCAGAATAAATCTTCTTAAATGGAATGGGCTTGCACAACTGAAAAATCTTACACTGCTGTGTTTGGTGTATCATATTGTTGATGAGATGACCTGAGCAATTCTGTTCTGCTGAGATAACATATCCCTCTTAGTTCATTTTGCAGAGGGATGACCAGCATGTATCAGTTGTTTCATTAGAAAAACATCAGAGATCAATTAATTTTTACTCTCCTCTTAAAATTAAAAAGCTTTTTTTAAACATTAGTGTGAGCTTTTTCTAATGTTTTTCATTATATGTCAGCCTCCCCTTGTGAGGAAATGCTCACGATATAGCTATAAAATAACTGAAATTCACAGAAAATATTTATTAATGAATATCTAGAGGGCATGGGCCAACTTTCTTTTTTCTTGGAATTTAAACTAACAAACAGCAAAAAGGGTCCCTAATAAAATAGATATGTCAAAATTTCCCTGTTACTGGTGGAGTCCAAATGTCCATGCTTTGTCCTATGTGAAAAGTAGAAAACAAAACTGGATCTTCTGGTTTGCCTGTCTAAAATGAAGATTAAACTTATCAGCAATAGGCAACTACTAGTTTAAAAAACATTCCAAATGGTTGTATAGTCGTCTTTTTAAGCATGCTCATAATGCTTTTAAATTTAAGTATTTGTTTAAATTAAAAAGATACAGTAAATCTTGCACTATTTGGGTAAGAAAACCATGTAGCTGCCCTTTAAGTATTTTCTGTTAGTTTGGATGCACTGTATGGGAATTGGAAATCCACTCATGTATCTTAATGTGTATCACAATGAATGAATCAATTTTGTTAAAATGGAAACCTTCAATTTTGTGTTGAATCGTTTTTCTTAAAATTACATTTGAAATACATACAGGTGTAAAGTGTTAAAACTTAACTATCACTTTGAATATTTTCACATCCGAAACACCTGTTCATGAGTGTTTTTAAGAAAACAGAGTCAACAGTGATTGATTTCAGTAGTTTATTGAAAGGACAAACCAACTTCTGATAAAAGCTGACCATTTGTGCAAATGCATAGGGAATTCTTTTTATTTAGACAAATAATTCAGCCAAATCTGAGAAGACAATTGAAAACTATAAAAGTTGAAAAACGTGTTTTCCTGTTCTGAGATTGTGGTTTGTAAGGGCTTCTTATATAACTTGGTAATCTTGTAAAATGTGGTGATCAGGAGTAACTAATTTATTAAACAAATGTTAATCTTAACCACTGAATTGATTTAAAATGCAAATTGTGTTCAGATACCTAGCTTTTGCTCTCATATATTTCTAACACATCTAAGGTACTTTCAAAATTACCTAGCAAAGTTCTTTGAATCCTACTTACGTGCATTTCAGCTTAATTGTAGCCTGTGCCCAAGGCATTCACTGCAGATTATTAGCAGAAACAAATAACCTGGATGCTAAAATTAACTGTTAGTTTCATTGTAGATGGATGTGTTTGTTCCCTATGATCAGAAAACTTGTAATCGAATCAGTACTCTGACAAAAACAAGAACAATACTCTTTTCAGCTCTCAGGTCCTGTGGGATTTACCATGTTGAACTATCATGGATCCTTAAGTATCTTTTTTTTCCTTCCAAGTATAAGGGTCAAAATGTGGTAAAAGAGTCCATATTCACTCATGTTTCTGTATAATAATAATTTCCCAGTTCCATTAAATCAATTCTCCATTTTAGTTTTGGGGTATAATTACCTAGTTTGATGCATTCATTCTTTTCATCACAGGATGCTGATGCCTTTCTAGTCTTCTGGAATTTGATAATGTGACAATGTAATCAGAAAGAGATGACCTTGAGAAGGGAGTCATCTACTAAATTCTGCAAGGAGAGTTAAATATATAGGGTATAGATCTTTGGTTATTGTGAGAAGCGCATCTAAAAAGCATCAGTGCTTCCTTGGCCCTTCTTGCTTTGCTCTCTTTAACACAAAATTTGCTGTAACTGAGATGTCATTTGGGTAGAATGAGCTTCAGAGTTTAACCCAATTTAAAATAAATGGTCTTGTCTTTTAACTCTTCACATGTACAGCTGAAGGTGTTAGTAACTGCTATTCTTCTTGTGGAAGACTTCTGGTTTTTAAAAGGTAACAGCAGACTAGGCAACAGGTTTCCCAAAGGAGTAGTATAGCTACTGGTGTGGCTAGGTAAGCCCCCTGAAGTTATTAAAAAAAAAATTAAAGGGTTCCTCTGTCCAAAGCTGATGTTGGAAAGCTTATATTCCTCCACACCTCCTTAGTTTCTTATGGTAACAGATTACTTAAAGACTACTTACTCTAGCATGAGGAAAGTGGTAACCATGGGTCTTTAAACAGTTCTATTCAGAATTTCTGAGGAGTAATTCATTTAGCAGCCAGTCTATCATCTATAGCACTGTCAAATCCTGTAGCAAAGGAAGCTGCCTTGCTGGAAAATAGACTGTGTCATAAACAAAGCTATTTTGAAGTTCAGGCAGTAGAAATGGCTGCTAAGCTGTGATAATGGTTCCCTCAGCCCAAGAAACTGCCAGCTGTTAAACACTGTATGTTATTCCTGCTCACAGCTGGTTTTTACCATACTTCTGCTATTGAGAGACAAATGCATGTTTTACAATGTTAAATACATCACAGTAATAGTATGGAGTTTTCCCTGGCTTTGTAGATATTGGAAGGTGGTAGTAAGAAAAACATTGCATTAGTAAAACCATTCATCTCTTTTTTCCTGTTCTTTCCATAATGAACATACGTACTTATACTGCAGCCTTCCTCCTTTGCATTGCAGTCAAGTGGTCTGCAAAGGCAGTACTGTCTCTTAACAATGAAATAAGCAAAGATTAAAAAGCTGGGTTTGTTTCGAGCTTTGAGAGGAATGTCTTTGTGACCAAGTATGTCCCAAGGTAGCTGGGGATCTGCCTTTCCCATTCTTGTAAAACATTTTTTGTGAAAAGAGCCAAGTACTATCAGCATTATACAAAACAACCAAGACAGCATGCTAGGAGAAAATAAACAATTACCCCAGTGATTTATTTGTGTCTCTGTAATGAGTCTGTTCTTTTATTCTTATTTCTCAAGGATTGAAACAGTCAGAGCAGCAAAGACCACACTGCGTGTGAAGTTCAGCTATGTAATGATTGCCTTGACTATAGTGGGATGCATCATCATGGTGATTAGAGGGAAGCAGGTAAGCACAGATTTTTGGCTGATGAATGCAAATCAATCTTCACATAAACTTCTCAGTTCCTCTATGGATTTTTAGTATTGTCTTGCTTTGGGGCTTTGGTTTTTTGTTTTTTTTTTTCATCACTGAACAAAAATTTTAGAAGTCCTCCTAGTTCCCCAGAAGTGGCCCTCATCGACTAATTCCCATCAGAAAAGGGTGATGTCACTGTTAAGATTGCATGTGCTTCCTTTAAAAGAAAAACAAACCCTGAGCTCAAAGCATCTGCATGGGCAGAAGCGCCTTATTTTTATGCCTTTTTTTCTCTGACGCAGTTCTTTTGATGACAATCTTCAGATCTTGTTTCTATGGATTACTAAGTGTTCTAGAGAAGCCTGAAAACTAGTGAGAATCTGAGCCCCAGTACTGGGAACTGTTGAATGTCCAATGACATTTCTGTCAGCATTTGTTTAGTAAAATGAAATGGATGCAGCACTCTGAAATGAAAAAGTGGAAAGGTTTTTCCCTGGCTTTAGCAGAAGAGATCAAACACTTAAAATTCCCAGAACATTTTCCTCTGTACTGAAGTAGTATGAATGCAAACACCAGGAAGAGAGGACAGCTACTTTGGAAGCCTTGTCTTCAAAGCAGCTGGAATTATTTACATTGCCTGAGATGAGCTCAGCTGGTTAGATCATGGTGCTAATGTCAAGGTTGTGGGTTCGATCTGTGTACGGGCCATTCCCTAAAGAGCTGGACTCGATGATCCTTGTGGATCCCTTCCAACTCAGAAGCTTCTGTGATTCTGTTTAACTTTTGATTTGTTTCTAGTACCTCTGACTTGTGAAGATGAGAGATTAGTACTAAATACCAGCCAGAAGCACTGAATGTATCTTCCAGTGCCTTAACAAGAGACTGTAATTTATACCCAGAGAAGTAATTACTTTCAGCCAAAATAGTCTCTGGATATTCTATTTTAACCCTCTTGATTCCTGGCATCAAAGCTGACACAACTGTGCCTTTGTAAGGATAGGCCAGGTATTTTGTAAGCTGTCACTTCAAGTTTCAACTCTATGGTCCTTCAGGTGATAACTGATGATCTTATTGCATTGTAGGCTGTAAAAAGACATGAAACTCTTACAAATATAAACTTGGAGAAGAAAGCCCAATGGAGAGAGGAAGGTACTGCATCTGCTAAACCTTAGAGGATGAAATGAAGAGACCAAGGTCTGGGGAAGAAAAGTCAAGTCCTTTTCAGCACTGGAAGGAGGATAGTCACATCCTTCCTGTGTGTTAGTTCTGTACACTCATGTTCAAGAAAGAATGAATACATTATCCTGTAATCATTAAAAGCAGAAATACCTATTTTCTTTTCCTATAACTGCCCCTTTCTTCTAAACTCTTTTCTTCATGGTTAGTGGGACAGGACACATGAGCCAACTGGAGAGACAAAATAATTGTTTCCCATGTGCTATGCACTAGAATAAGCATTTTTTTAAAGCACTGTAGGAGTTGTACCTGCATTCTTGGTACCAATCCCCTTTATGAAAGGTCTTACTTACCACTTATAAGAAGGTAACTGTAACACAGAAGGACAGTCCACTTGGTTTCCACTTGTATATCCATGCTTGTACAAACAAAATAGCTTCAATGGGCAGTTATCCACTATCAGCAACTATTTCAGGTCCCTTCAAGGTCCCCTCAGAAAGAATGGGCCTATATTTATTCTGTATTGGTAGTGGCTGCTTCAAAAATTCTGTGTTTCTCTGTGCAAGACAGAAAAATGATTAAGGGAGCCCTTGATCAAGAATTGTCTGACTTGCACTAACATCATCAAACTGATCCTAACTTACTAGAAAGCTTGATTACCTGTTCTAGGTTCAACTATGCTTGCTGCATTTTTTTTTTAAGTGGGGGATTACTTTCTGTGAAGAACTGCCTGCCTTCAATAAAATGAGGAGGGAGGTGGATAGTGAAACAGCATTCCAGAAAACCACTGTGTTGCAACTGACAACCTAATGGTTGTCACACCAGAGCTGGTACTGAGATGAGAGAACATCCACACTTACAGAATATATGACAATTTTGAGGAATACTGAGCAACAGCTTCAACTTGTACTGTCAGATTTATTATTTAGAGGCACATGAGTATGAGAAAGTCAATCAGGCATTCCTGCTCTCTGCTGCTAAGCTCTTTTTTTCCAAATCTCACTTAGATTTATTTGTATTTTCACCCATAAGATGTCACCTATACTTTCGTGATACTAACCCACCTAGAAATCACCCGCCTCAAGTTTTAGAAGTGGCAGTCCCAGTAATACCTGAAAAGAACAACTCCCACCAGTTCTGCTTCTGGCACTGAACCCAAAGAGTCACACACTATTCTTGCCAAACAACTTGTAGCAACCAGAGACAGTATTTTTAGCTCCTCCTTTCAGTTTATTTGGAAGGAAACTTAGATGGGAAGGGTCAGGACTGCTATGTTACTTCCCAGCACCACCTGCTAACTGGTTCTGGGGACTCCAGAAGCAGAAGAGATGTATCAGTTTGACAGATGTAGTTTGTGAACTTTCTCATAGTGGGAGGGAGATTATTTTTATTGTAGTACTAAAATTTAGCACTATTGCTGAGGGAACAAAAGCCCTAAAAAAATGCTTGGTGAATCTTCTCTTTATACCTGGAAAAGAGAAGCAGTAAGATCTCTACTGAAGTCCTTTACTCCACAGCTAGAAAATACTTACTGCAGTCCATCCTTCTGTGAATTGCATTTTGGGTACTACAATGAGATGTAACCAATCAGACAAGCTGTGGAGTCAATTTCACCAGAGAAGTTACAACCTTCAGGTGATACCACAAACTGCCATCAGATTCTCTGTATGAAAATTATCACAAGTACATTCTCAGTCAGGCAAAGCAGGCTTCCACAGATTTGTCCACTTAATGAGCTCTGAGTGCAAGTCACGTTTTATTCCGCTGCAGGTATGTGAACAGATTTTCTGTAACAGCTCTGGTTCTTTGCCACACAGTAGGCACACAGGTGAGAACCAAAATAAATCTTCCCAGATTACATGCCTGTGATCATGTATGTATTAAATAAGACAAAAAAGAGAAAATGCATTTTAGGTGGTATTTCAGGTTTCCATGAAGAAAAACTTGTGATTTATGCCTGGTGATGGCAAGAGCTTAAAACTGTGCATCTCAAAAATACTACTCTTTCAATACACACCTCCAAGTGCACTTGTGAACAGAACTGGCAGGTACCTAATCTAGTTTTGAAAATAGTAAAACTATTTGGACTCATCCAGTTGACAAATGTGAAAAATATCCCTTAGAAAGCAACACTTCCGAGCAGCAGTGGTAATCAGTTTTCCATTTTACTTCAATTTCTATAAGCTTTTTACCATTTACTCAAAAACTGAAGTCTGGTCCAGTGGTTTGACAAATGCTCCATGTATATCCTTCTGTCACCTTGGTATCTCCACCCTTTCAGTCTGCTGTCCTAAAAACTGTGCATCACTGCCCACCTTTGTGGGTTTTTTCAGCTTCCACATAGGCTCCAGAGTCTCAAATAAAAGTCCAAGACAATGAGCTTTTTGCTGTCTCCAACTTGCTCCCAACCATTGCTGTATCTTCTTTGCAAGTAGCTGGGTACTTAGAAAAATGATGTAAATCTTTCTCAGAGAGGCAATGAAAGAAACGACCTCTTTCTTAGTGTGATGGCTTCCAAGAAAGCACGTCTAAACACAAACAATGGTGACAAAACCAGCATGTTTCTGGCAAAAGCAGTCTGTGCAGCTGGCTGGAGAACTCAGATCACCTGGCAGCTCATAGCTTTAGCCTGCAGCCTTTTAATGGTGAGTGATGTAGAGGACCATACTAAGCACTTAAACAGTGTTTCATTTTCTTTCTCCCCTTTGGCTTGGTCTGTAACACCATTCACATTTATTCAAAACAGTCAAATTTATCAATTCTGTATCAGATGCCATATTGCTGTACCTGTTCCAGAGGCAACTGAATCTTTCTAATGCAATGATCAATCTGACAACTTCAGCTCTGCCTCAGAAGAGCATGCAAGAGGCCTATGGATACAGCTGCAGCAGTACACAGAGGTCCTGTTTATTTTCTACTAAGACTCAGGCAACTGAAGAAAAACCTTGATGTCTAAAATTGGCTTAGGAGAGTACCAATGGTGTGTTGTGCTGGTTTCCAGAAGCAAAGAAATTATACTGGAAGACATGGGGAATTACTATAAACTGGCACAGAGATAAGATAGCTGTTTTGGAAATCCTCAGAGAAGCATAGAAGTTTAACAGCAGGAGCACTGTCACATGTAGGACCACATGGTGCAGTCTAGTTTTTCAACACTCTTGGTGCTGACAGTAGAAGAAACTGCAGGTTCAAGAACATATAGGTCTTCTGGGGTCACTGTCTTCCTCCCTCCTAGCATTAGATGAAGGGACTTGAACCACCAGTATCTGATTGGCATCAAGAAACCAACACAGGAATTTAAGAACAGGCTGAAGGCTCCTAGGCAGCAGTTGCCTCAAATAATTCTGTGGTGTCTTCCCATGAGCCCCAAGTGCTGGTCGTGGCTTGGTTATTAAGCTTTCAGTAATCTGCCCCATTATCTGTTGTATCCTCCTGAATCCAAGAGTGACTCTCTGCCATGTTCCACTGGGAAATTTACCAACAGAAAGAATGACAGCTCCTGTTTGCTGCCCCAAGAAAAATGCAACTTAAATGGCATTACAGATCTATGGTCAGGGCTGCTAGACAGCAGTTCCAGAGAGTCCTGCATCTTCCTAAGGCCCAGTTTAAAACAAGACATTGTTAAAACCTGAGTGCAACATTTCCACCTCATTACTGATGTTGGAAAAAGAACTGGAGAAATTCTCATGAATCTTATCATCTTACCAGTCTGCGGGTGTTTTGGAAGGTGCTTAGACTGGATCTTCACAAGTAGGCAGAAACAAACGTGTACATTTCAATTTGGAAGAAAAGATCGCTTTTCTGGCACTACAGGCTGCTAGCAGAGCTAAGAGAACTCCAAGAGCTGCCTCACCTACCCTCTACATGAGACCAGCTGCCTCCTATTTAGACACAAACCAGCAACAGATCATTCAAAACACAATGTGATCGTCACAAAAGTGGCAGCTAGAGGCATTCTCTGAGATGGTCTCTGGCTGAGCACTTCCTTCAGGAGAGCAGAGTATACTGGTTTCAGTATTTCTAGCAGGCGATGTATCCACACAGAATGGTGTTAGGAAGTAGTGTTCAAGCAGTAACATATGACGACCCTCATATTTTCAGTAGCACTTTTCCTCCAAAATAGAGTCCTTCACCTTGTGGCCTCAATGTTATTTATTAGATGGGTAACATTATGCTACATGTTTTGCTCTATTAAAATGCAAATAGTTTACTTGCCCTTGGCTTGCCAAGTAACTCTGATCAGTCTGTATCAGTGAGTTTTTCTTTTGTAATTCGCGAGTCTGATCCTCTTTCTTTACCCATTTAATTTGCAGCCTTTGTTAGAACTAGATTTTGTTTCTTTTCAACCTATTAATAAGGCTAAGTAAAGCAACACCAAGAACTGGTTGCTGGAAGATCCTGATGGAAATACACTCAATTAAGCACCATTTAAAATTACATTGAGACCTATTAGTTAGCCACATTTTAATCCATTTAATGTGTGCCATGTTGATTTTTGTATTGTTGTGGGTTTCAGTCAAAATACTATGCAGTACCAATCAAATGCCTTACAAGTTATTTATGACAACAATATTACCTGCATCAACCAGGCCTGTCACTTCAAACAAACATACCAAGTTTAAAGATTCATACTTATCTGCTCTGAATTCACATATCCACGGCAAAAGTAACAAATACTGGCCAGGCTCCTTACACAGGAAGGCACACCATTCAGCTTAAGTGGACTGTTTTTTAATTCACTCATTTAGAGGCAATTGTCATTACTGTCTTGGGGGGCAGGGGAAGGAAACGCCAATGCACCACATTGTTTTCACTAGCCTGGAAGAGAAAACACTTATATATATATAGATATATAGGTATGTATATATATACACACACTTTATGCATGTGTATATATATATATATATGTGTGTGTATATATGTATATATACACACTAGTGTGTATATATACACAGAATATACATATATGAATATACAGAATATATGCACACACACTTTGCTCAGATTTGTTTACAAAATATGTAGCATTTTTATACCATCCAATAAGAGGTACATGGTTTTAAACAAATCTTATAGAAATGACATGTTATTGGAAATTTACACGTAAAAAAATCCAGCACAAAAAAATCCAAAAGCTAAAACAAGATTTTGCTACTAATCAGTGCTTCTATCACCCTTCAAGAAAAGAGAAACACAGTTATTTATATGTGATGTAAAGGCAACATTGAGGGGTTTTTTTTTGCTTTTTTAAATTAACCACCAAATTTAACCCCCTAAAATTACAAAGAATTGAAGTCCATTTACAGATCAAGTGCAGTAAACTAAATGTTCCTTCAGCACGAAGCAGCACTAGAGAAAATAACTGGGAAAGTGGAGGCCAACTGGCTTAGCTAGGGAGGCAGCAGGTGGCTTCTGCAGTGGCCACACAGGTCAGAGTCTCCATCCTGAAGCACAGACAGAACTGAAGACTATTTAAATAACGGTCACACAGAGCTGATGTTCAGGCCTTTGCCTAGCTTCTTTCAGCAGTATGACAAGTGATTTATATATTTTTATAATTCTATATCCAATGGGCTGGTTTTGCTTTTGCAGTGGCTTATCACTGAGAGGAGTCACGAGGATCTTAGAGACAGTTCTGCCACTAACATTTACCACAGGTACGTGACACTGCAGTTGGCAGTGGCGATTTTGAAATGTTTACACTGGACAAATATGTGTTCCAAGCACCCAAAATGGCTTGAAAAAACATAGCCCGATGCAGGGGGGAGTGGACGGCCTAGGGAATCCATTGCATTTACAGAAATGGAACTGCCACTTTCAATCACGTGGCATCTCCCCAGTTATGTGAAGAGTTTGGTGTCAGTGTCAGCTGAACTCAGTGAGGAGTGGCTGGCCTTTGCATCAGAGGTCTGTGATCCAAGCAGGTTGCAGAGCCAAGAACATGCTGGTAGCAGAAGGGCAGTCCACAGCTGCAGGTGGCAGCTGTCATGCAGTCAGCAATGCCTTACAGATGTCACCTGTAGGAACCATGCGTTCCATGCTAATTCACCTGAAGTCTCAGAAACAGCAAAAGGGAAAAATTAAATGGGAGCGCCAGGTGGATTTGGGTGTAATAGTACTATCCTTTGAATGTAGTGTCATTTTAGTTGTTAAATAAGGGGCTTGACCAGGAGGACTCTATTCCATCAGGTGAACTGGAGAGGAAGCTCTTGTCTTGTGAAAATGAAAAGGAGATTTAATGCTCCTTGTGCTAAGTTTTACAAATTCAGATTTCTGTATTCGGAAGGTAATTTTTCAGAAGACAAATCTGTTCAAGTCACATTGTGTAAAAATGTGAAGAGGCAGACAGGAATTTTTCAGCCATAACGGTAATACCAAGGACCAGACTCTGGAGCATGAAGTCAGAAAGGGCTTGATTTTTAAGGGAAGCCCGGCTGGATCATACTGTGCTGGCAAGCAGAAGTGAGGGCAGTTTCTCCATTCTAGAAGCTGTTTCAGAAAGTCATTTCTGAGGAGGTGTTAAGACAGTGACCTATTCACAGGTTCTATTTTTTTGCGGATGGAGAAGAAAAACTGGGAAGGTATACAAATCTCCACAGTGGTCTGCAATCCAACTTGGGAGCTCAGTGTTGAGACGGGATGGGGCCAGACGTGTTCAGTATTCTTAAGAACCACAAAACATGTCCATTGCAGCCTGTTGTTGCACGGGATAGAGAACTTACTCCGTTATTTGTAACATGTTCCTCATGCCAATAGCCCCAGCTGGCACATACAGCAGAGCAGATACATTGCATGTGAAGGTTTAACACATCTCTCGCAGCCATCCAAAGAGGCATCCAGGGGAGAACATGGGAGATGAATTCAGCTACGTTCTCAGAAAGGCTGAATGTCTCCCTGGACTGCAGGCACCCACTGCAGTAAATACAAGAGAAAGGCAGGCAGCCTTCACTTGGATGCCAGAAGTGTGGGGGCTAGTGGAGGAGGGATTATTTTCCTGTAATACGAACAGGGAATATCTCAAAGTATAGAAAGGTGCGTCAACTCCACGAAGATGACAGTGGAGAGATTCAGAATCTAGAGGAGAAGGGTGATTCTGGTGACCCCTTGCCAAGGAGGGGGCATCCTGCCATGGAGAGCCAAAAGTTTTCCAGACGTATGTAAGAGCATGTGCACAAGGCAAGCGAATGAGCGCAAACAGGGTTATGGAAAACATTGAGAGAATCACTCCAACGGGTGGCTTGTGGCTCGACAACAGGATTGGCTAGGTAGAGGAGCACACAGCACAGGGGCACCTCAAAGCTGGAAGCCTTCCATGGGAGCCTCACACTGCTGGAAGATGTACTGTTGCTGGTTGATATCTACTTGTGGGGCAATGCTGCTGTCTTCATCCTCTGTTCCAAAGTAGTGCTCAATCAGATCAAAGGCCTTCTGATAAATCTCTTGATTCTCATGGCTCTGCAGGAACTCAATCTTGTCCAGGCCTGCAAAGAAAAGAACGGAAAGCATATGACCATGATGGTTTTCAGTCTGCTGTGAACATTTACATTCCATGACAACTCTCTCCCCTTCAGAAAGAACAGGCCCCTCCAAGGAGACCTGTACCCAACTTGCACTCTCCACAACCAAGGAAAAACAATTTGAACTACAGAGTTCCCCATAACTGTGTTATGTGTTTTGTACTCTGTCTGACTCTACCCTTTCACTCAAAAATTTAATCCACAAGCTTGAATGGGTAAAGAACAAGGCCTCAAAACTGAAAGACTTTTTTTGAAGAGACTTTTAGGGCCAAATTTCCTGAGAGTGCCTTTTTTTATGAGGACCATGACTACACAATCACTTAAGTGCAAGTTGAAATAGACTTCTGATAATCATCCAGTCCAACCTGCAACCCAGCCCAGCAGTACTAACCAACACCAGATTAGGTCTGCTGTCTAAACAAGTATTCAAAACTTCCAAAGATGGAGACTGCATTATCTAATCTATATCACATGTATATACAATGCAGTTAAACTCAGGCAACCGGTTTTTGAGCAGGCTTTAAGCAAATGCGAAAATTCGAGCCTTGTAGTCAAATACAAAGGAAAATAATACAGCAAGAAATGATGCTATAACAAATCCAAGTGTTAGCCATTTTAGTAAATCTCTAATATTGGGAACTGTACTGCCTTCTTTGTCTACTCCTTTCACTATGCATGAAGACTAAAGGAAACAATTCTCTGATACTCTACAGACATTCCTGCAACACTGACATGAAAGGGGAAATTAAAATTTATAAGCAGGCAAGAAAAAAATCCTGTTCTGATATAACTGTCCCCTGGAAGTCAAGGTAACCATGAAAGTAACCAAAGTTCAAGAAATCACCATGTTCAGTAATACTATCTTCTTCTATACTGCTCTTGATAATCCATGTTTATTTGTCTTAAGAAGTCAAAAGCAGCAACACCTCAGAACTGAGATGAAATCATGTTGGTACATGCCAAAATCTCAGCATAGCAGGGGCAAACAAGGAATTTGCAGCTGCTGCCATAATTCTACAGGGCAGCAGAAAGGGAAGGGAGAAGGGTTTGGAACCTGAGCAACAGAGCACTGCACCTGAGCTTTTATCTGCTGTGGAAGGAAGATACTGATATGACCGAATGACTCCCAGAAGGCTTTCTCAGGGACAAAACAAATCAGTAAAAGAAGATCTGCATATACTGTCTTCAATCTACACACAAACAAAGACAATGTAGAAGATGGAGTACACTGGAAACTTATCAGAGAATAGGTTATTTTCAGATAAGAGTGATAAGGTAATTAATAGAACTGGATCTACTGAAATTCTAATGGGCTCATGATCATTGCTTTATGCCCTGACTTGCAGAGGTGTTTTGCTCATACCATATGCTTCTTCAATAAGAGCGCAATAAGGATTAATGCCAGTGCCACTGCGTTTGGATTCCTGCTCTCCAAGTCTCAGGATGTTCTCCAGCCCGTTCAGTGCTACTTGAACGATCTTTGAGTCCATTACTGTAAGGAGGTCGCAGAGTGGTTTGATGCATCCCAGTTCTACTAAATACCTGAAAAACACCACATGGAACCCAGTAAATTGTCTGCAAAATTATAATTGGTGTAGCCATTTAAGCACTTAACATGAAGATCTCAGAATCAAAACAATCAGATACAATATCAACTTGACTGGAGAAACTAAAGAAATTACAGATCTCTATTTGTGTCTAGTCAAGTCCAGTGGAACAATGAAAATAACTTTAAAATACCTTCTCTGTGCCCCCCTCTCTCTTCATGTAGCTATGAAATAATTTATTTTTGTACCATAGATTTATATTTCTATAAAGAGCAACCATATTAATTTAATATGATTATAGAGTTATTATTTTATTTTATACAAAACTGCATATAAGTGTAATGTACTGGTAAAAGCTAAACAGGAAAGACAATGCACACGATGCCATTGTCTGACGGGGTGAGCTACTCCTCTCGATTGCTAATGCATTGCAGTAGGGACCGTCCCCGGGGCAGTTAAATGCCTCCCTGCCATCCGATCCCATCAGATCTCGGATGCTCAGCAGGGTCAGCCCCGGTTAGTACCG
>JAWWEU010000001.1:27708273-27728252 GCA_035583155.1 Acropternis orthonyx
ACTGCGCAGGCTGGAAGGGCACACCCACGTGGGGAGAGCCCTTCCCCAGATCTTCGTTCACGAAGTCGGGCCATTATATATATATTATAATGCATTGAGTTGTTACATTCTACAACAACCACTCAGAAGTTAGTTTAAAAGTTCCATTTAGTTTTTTAATGTAAGAGAAATGGTTCAACTATTTAAATAAGTATTACAGCTGAAATACTTGTATGATTTCTCCATAAAGGAGTGAAAGGGTCATTCACAACAAGGACATAATCTCCCCGGATACTACAGAAAGGTTTTCCAGTTTCTAGGTTGATAGTGTGTTTTCTTGCACAAACACTAGTTCACTCAATTGCATTGAAACATTTTAACTATTTCCTACTTGATCTGTTCAGCAGAGCCTCCCGATGTTGCATTTGTGATTGCCCAAGCAGCTTCCTTCCTTGTCCGAAACTCAGCTGTTTGCAAGATATTTATAAGAGCTGGGAAGATATGGGCATCTATGACTGTCTGCAAAAACAAATTACGTGTCAGGGTTATAATAAAAACTAGAAATAACTTCCTTGTCCCGAGCTAGTTAATGTCTATGCTCAGCACAATGCATTACAATGAAATGTCAGCAAAACTAATAAATCAGTTTCCAGCTTTACATTCAAAACCGTAGTTACTGCTGTGGTTTGTGCTTATCCCAAATGAATTCAAAACACATTCAGACTGAAGTGACTGGCATATCTAATGAGTTACTTAATCACAACCTGACAGCAAAAGAATGCCATGCTTCCCCTATTTTTCTAGGTAGTGAACCACTCAGCTATTAAGTCAGTAAACCATTAAGTCATTAAGATCACTTAAACTACCTAGGCCTGTGTGCCATACTATATTTCCACCAGGCAAGACAACAGAGCAGAGAGGGAATGTACTGAAAGAACTCCTCAAAACAAGCAACTACTTGGCAAAAGCAAAGCAGCAGATGATTCAGCTGTAGGGTTAACTGCTTAGATATGGCAAGTGAGCATTTGGGCAGCAACTCTGAGATTCTAGTAACTTCCTGTGAAAACAGCCTTTTACAATAAGATACCAGTTTTGTTACACAGACAGGACAAGGATCTGAAGCATTTTCATAAGAATCATTCAAACAAGCAAGATCTTAGGATTACATTTTTAAACTACCACTTTACAAGCGTAAGTAAGTCATCACAGGACTGATAGGAAAAATTCAAAGAAAGCAAAAAAAGATCCTTTTCACGGAGCTCTGTAGAAGAAAACAGATTACATACAGAAAAAAGCTACAGTCAATTGACAGTGTGAATGGCTGCCTGGTGAAAATAAAACCACCATTTGATGTTTCTTTTACTCTTCCTGTTTGTGTAGGCATCCACACTGCATCTGCTTTGCAAATCCATACCGCCTATCAGTTGTATTAACAGTCCCATGAACACTGTCTCCTATGCCAAAGAATCCACACTTCTAATACAGCAGTCTGGGATCCCCAAGGAAAACCACTTATACTTCCATCACGCCATGTTGTATTATATTTGTGCATTGTCAAGAATACTTGAAGAAGTGTCCTTAAGTGAAATTTTTAAACATGAATGCTGGAAGTGGTAGGTCATAAACAGGAGTCAGCTATTTCAAAAAACAAACAAAAACCCAAAAAACTAAAAAGATAAAAGAAAGTACCTCTAAAAAATGCATTTTGCCCCTGACATATTTTACTACAAAAAAAAACCACTTAATTTTTAAAAATATACAAGAGCAACACACTGTAAGGGTACATGTAACACGGGAGCATCTGCTTCATTATGGTTATCAGATCAAGAACCTTATCAAAGGGAGATACAAGTAACAGGAAAGTAATAAATAAAACACACAGTGACAAACAAGAGAGACGGAAGTAAGAGAAACCAATCTCAAAGAAAGGAGAGGCTCCAGTCACTAATTAATGGGCCATTAGGAAACTACAGGGAGTGAACCAGCCTGGACTTTGTAATTGTGATGACAGGGACAGGTTGGGAGTGTGCAAAACCTGGTAACAAATCTTTTCTTGACTTGTTTACCATGGAAGCTCCCTCTCTAGCCCGCTGAGTGCTGTAAGGATTATGTGCTCACAGCTGAGACAGGCATGACTGGATTTGGGCCAGGACACTGGATCAGACCTTGGGAGAAACCCGTGTCTGTGGGGCCAGCAGCTGGAGTGGGTGGGGGTCTCAGCATCAGCAGCTAGAAGGACTATGGACTAAGGTCCCAGAAAATATGAATCTGGGACCAGCAACTGGCATCAGGTCTTGGGTGACGGGGTCCCTGCAACTGGAGCAGGTGAGGAGCCCAGCATCAGCTACCAGGGCAGGATCACAGTCCATAGGGTCCATTGTGCCTGGGTGCCAGCTACTAGGGTGACTGGAGTGAACTTAAGTGAAGATCTCAGCACCTCAGCTGGAATGGGACTGCAGGACACAGGACCAGGTTTGGGCACCAGCTCTGGGTGATGAGGGAATTTACGATATCCCAAAACACAGTGGTGGATGTGGAGGATCATGGTGTACTTAATTTGCTGGAAAACTGACTAGGCAGAGCAAATGGGAGGCCCAGGATCCAAGCACAGACAGAAGGTTTGTGCTGATATTCAAGGGGTCTGCAAGTGTGAAGACACTTGAGACAAACACTGCATCTGTTTGCTAGTGAGAATCAAGCTGAACTAGCCAGTGAGTAGAACCCAAGCACAGTGAGTTAGTTAAGAGAGCTGACGATGCAGCCATAGACAGCAGATGAGCACAGAGCCCACAGTGATATTCAAGAGATCTGTGACTGTGCATGTGTCCTTGTGGATCTAGAGTGTTTTCACTAGTGAACTTCAGTACTCGCCAGAGAGGCAAAAGGGGACTTGTCAGTCTATATTTCATTTTACGTGAGTCCAGAGGGTGCTATCCAGCGGTGTTGCTGAGATAAGAAACCCTTAGAAGAGCAACATGTTAAAGAGTGTCAAGTATTCTCTACTGAAAGATTGTGATATAGATCCAGGATAGGATACTTGAAGGCAACAGTATTTTACTATTGTGGCAGAGTAAGTCAAAAAAATCCCATTAACACTTCTTAAATCCTCTCACCAAAATGAAACTTTTACAGGAAGATTTATTTCCTTATAAAGTGTCTTCTTGAAATAACTACTAGAACTTCTTTCATAACTACTAAAATCAGAGTATGTTACATGATAGCATGGAACTAAATAATCTCATCTTACCTGACAGGCAGCAACATACTTTGAGCCTTCTTACTGCCAAAAAAAAAGTTACCTTAAAATGTTTCAACTTAAACTTGTAAGAGAACTCCAGAATAAAGGGAGCTAGCAACAGGAGGGCAGTTAAGTGGGACAAACACAAAAGAATGTTACTGTTTTTCTTCTGGCTCAATCAATTTTAAACTCCTTGCTTCACTGCTTCGGTGTTTCAGTTCAGTGCCTAAAATTACTCTTCTTGGGAGTAGAGAAATGCACACTTGAACGTTTTTAGAAAGAACTGAATCCAGATACCGCATCTCTTGGGTGAGTGCTCTATTTCTGTTTATTTCTATTTCTTATTCTATTGTATAAAAGGCCACAGGCACCCTGTTTACTTTCTGCTCAACAAAGAAGTCGGCTATCTTTTCCCAAGCAGAACAGGTTAAAGCACCACGATGAATCACAGCCTCTCATAAGGCACTTCAGTGGAGGAGAGTAGCTCAAGGGAGAAGCAGATTATCAGTCACTATATTTTTATGTTTCCTACTGCTTGACATGCATTGTAATCGTTGTCACCACTTCACCCTACGATGAGTCTCAGTTAAAGGCACTTAACTGTCCCTCTGTACCAGAACAAAGCTTTTCAACGAGCAGTCTCTCAACTGTTGAAACTCTTGGAGTTTAAGAAAAAAAAAACATTAACTAGGTCAGAAAATGGTTTGCTTTAACCTTAATATCTCCACTAGATTTCAAAAGTCCAATTAAACTCAGCAAGGATGGAAACAACAAAGCTTTAATACTGAGAAAGTGCTAGCAGCATCTATTATTTACACCCTATGTCTTGTAGTCTTGCTCACAGCAGTTACTCTGGAAAGCACATTAGAATGCCTAACGATTCCTATCTCTACGATATTTTATGTGGGAACAACAGTTACTGTGGAAACAGGTCATGTTTCCCTTTTAGTTAAATTTCTTCTAAGGGATACAACAGTAAATGCTGAAACAGAATTTGGTTTTGTTTTTCCATTTTTTTCTTGAAGAAAAGCAAACCTCAGGCAGAGCAAAACCTTGAAAGACTGTGACAGGATGAGGTACTTAAAACTTCTGAGGATTTAGAATGGCTTAATTCAAATTACTTTACCTTTTTAGCATTCCTATGCTGTGTGTGCCTGACATGTGGAAGTGTGCTGAACATTAAAGTAATATAGAGCATATGAAATGCTCAAGATAACATAGCTTTTAAACAAAATGAACACAAGGGATTTCATTTCAATAAGAACTTAAAAACATGAAGGAAATAAAGCTTTAGGCTGCTACTACTAGGCAATGAGGTGGTATCTACAAAATACATTAGAAATCTCTTTTCTGCACAATAGGTAATCCAAAGCTCATCCTGTAATACATTAAACTAACACTGAAGTTTCTGTCCCATTGCATCCATTGGTATTTGCTGGAACTGAACTCCATCTTGAGTTGTAACTATGAGTCTTTCAGAAAACTGAAATTCAATTTTTACTGAAATATGAATTTTCAAATTTCATTTGAACTGACGTATAACGCTCAGTCCTTCAGCAAATCTGGTCCTCACTTTCAAAGTGTGAACTTTTCTATGTTTGACTGGGGTGTGGGTTTGTTGTTCTGGGGTTTTTTTAATAGTTGGTATCCCTGTGCTGTGGTCCTCCAAGAAGGCTGCCTGTCCCTTGGAAACATTCTACCTGTCTTATTTTAATCAAGCTTTTTCACTTTCTAGTATTTGAATTTTAAAGAGCGAAGCTAGATAAAAAAATGCATTTTCAGAGTTTTATTACCCTGCATGGATGTTTAATCTAAGTATATTGTAGTGACTGTTAGGGAGGTCTTCAGCAGCAGTATATTAAATTAGTATTTTGAGCTATTCTGTACCACGTGAATTTGCTTCTCCCCCCTTTGGATTCCCACAACTAAATCACGATACACAAAAACACACATACACATCTAGTGTGCATATGTTGACATCACATGTCTACATATGAGTCATCACATAAATGTGAAAGCAAACAGGTTTTATACCATGACTGTTTCCCTGCTCGTGCAAGCTCTCATTACCTTTAACAAATCAAGATTACAGTCACCATATAGCTGGCAGCTGCAAATACAGCCCTACTGCTACGATCTCCTCCTCCTGGCTGGAAATTTTATTTCAGAAAGGCTGTTCAGTTACTTCTGTTCCAGTTACATTGTTTATTGATACAATTTACTACTGCTTTATAAATAACATAGCAAATATTTGTAAGCCAAAAGTACTTAACATGATGGCACGAATATAAAACCAACTGCCACCCAAGAGCCAGAAAGGAAGCACTTCAGGTCTCAGTTCTAATGAGCTTTTATGTTGCTGACACAGACACCCAAGCCTGTATACTCCAAACTGTCTATAAAGCAAGCTCCTAGCCAGTTTTCACAAGATTGCTGCTGCTGTCAGGAAGAACCTGCGCTATAATGAACAGCACCTTGCTGAGCTGTCTCTTGCTTCTAGGCTCAGTCCTAAAAAAAAAAACCAAAGCAAAACACCAAAACAAAGAAAAAAACCAAAAAAATTAAGCAAGCCAACCAAAAAACCCAAAGGCAATATAACCCACGGACTGCTATGGTTTTCGGGTAGAATAAAGAAATTTAAGGTATTCTAGCTCTGCTGCCCGTAAGGTGGTATGAGGTATTGGATTCATGTAAAAGTCTGAAAACAGATTTTGTACTTAAACACAAAGTTAAACTGGAAAGAGATTAATCTTAGACTTTCACTAGTCCACAAACTAATACAAATTTGTCAGCAATGCCATATTTTGCTCTTAAGATATTTTTGAAGTCCTACTACCACAAACAGCACATGAAGATTTTTAGACTACCTATGCAAACTATGACATAAACCAAACATACTTTATATTTAAGGTAATTTGACGTCTGTGTAAACCACAATTCTGTGTGAATCATGTCATTCCTTTCCCATGTCCTCAGCATTACTGTGGTCCTTCCGGAGAAGAGCTTCTATCTTTATCACATTTTGTAAAACTGTATTTCATTCCTGAGTTTTTAAAACTGACAGGCAATGTTATCATTTGCTACATTTGCCCATGTCACTCTTTCGCAAGGATAAGAAACCCTAAAGGAGGAAAAATATGGCACAGATCCTGTTGCTACCATGCTTAGCCATACTCAGACTTCCAGATGTTATTGTGAAAATTGAAGGTATATTAGAAAAGAAGCGATAAGTTTCTTAACCTGTCAAGAGAACTCCTATGATGTCTTCACTGTCAGACATGGAAGATTGTGTCTGATGTACTGCCTCTCATAGCTTTTCAGCAGGTTGCGAAGTTAAGACACAACATTTTCTGAGGTATGTGATAGCCTTTCATACCCTTCAGAAGGGTCGACAGTCAGGATTAAGCTTCAGTTGTGCAGTTCTTCTGACTCCCAGGAAGATGTAGTTCCCCTTCTCCCTGACTGGGGAAGCTATCCACTGAAGTACAGCAAAGCTGTATACAAACTAGGAAATTAACAAACAAAAACTATACTTAGTGACAATCATGACTGCATCAGGATATACACATCCACCCCAAACCTTAAAAGCATAGAAATAAAGAGGGGAAAGACTGCTGTATTCCACCTCGCTTTTCTGTTGCCTAGGTACTGTTGATAACACACTCTGAAAGGCTTTCATGTTCACCTTTGGTGGGGAAATAAACCCAAACCTCCTGTTCTTTAGTAAGAGTTACCAAAGAAAGTTCAGCACGCACTTTCACACATTTCATGCATGTTAACTTACATTGCCTTGATGCTAGAAAGAGTTTACTTGATTGTGTTGGAGTGCAAATCTAATAGTGACAGGCTGCTGCCTTATCTTTTAGAAATGGCAGCGAAAGCCTTTGGAGTGTGCTACCAAACAGCATTGCAGGCAGTATGAAAGTGGATATGAATATAGAAGTCCTTCCCTCTAACCTTATATTTCTATACTTTACAGTGGGTGGATGAGGGAGTATAACCCAATGCAATCTTCAACAACACTAAATATAGCTCTGTCTGTTAATACTGATAAGGTAAAATACCTGTTAGATTTACCAAAATATTTTATTCTCATTTGGTGTGCAGAAGGGCTTGCTAGTTTATGGCTTGAGCCCTATCCAAAGATTTCCATAGTATTCTAACATCCCAAGTGCTCTGGAGCAACAACCCACTACTTAGACCAGCTGGTAACTTGCAATAATGTGGTTTACTATGCCAGGCAAACATGGAAAAAACTATCATGTGCTCAAGTTATTCTTGTCTGATTTCTGGCTAAAGATTGTGCACGTTCAAGATCCAATAAGTATCACGGAGACTGGAACAGATCTGGTTCCACTCTATGACCTCCAGTAGGAACTACTGAGCAATTTGGAGGGACTGGGGAGAAAGGAAAACAAATTGTTTTCTTTAGAGCTGCATCTAGTATTTTAGAATTCCTTATGTAAAGAAGACCAATTCTTAAGAAATAATGTTTTAATTCATCACAAGGTGAAATCAATTTAGAGAAAGAAAAAAACGTACCTCAACTCACAGATGAAAACTGGTTCACCCATAAACTTAGTTAAATCAGATAATTCTTCCCAGATGGGAATTATCCTTTATCCTCACAGCTATTTAAAACAGACCATGATTTTATTCTCCATTTTAGCATATGACCATCTTCAAGAAACACTTTACCAAACAGCATTTTCCAACTTCAGAAATATTTTTTTTTAAAGTGTTTTTCAGCTCGAATGTTTACAATGATTTTGACATTAAGTAGGAGTTGTCTGAAGTAATACCTCTGAGAAGTTTTCTGAGAAATGCAGACCTATCAGCTCTGGAGCTGAAAGGAGGTTTCATCACACCTTGTATCTCACACAACATCCTTAGGTTGAGACTAGAAACTAAAGAATCAAGGCCCTTTCTCAAACTTGTTACATGTCTGTGATGAGACTTTCTTTTCAACATGAGGTAATAGTTGCAATTATGCCTGCAATTGCCAATTTTGCTTCCAAGGAACACTGGCTTTGAGATCAAGCATGTTGTAAGCATTCCCCACTGTCCTTCACAATTTTTGTCCTTCTGCAGTTCCAAAAAAGCTAAGCCTCATGATGGACATGATTTGTAATATGTCATCATTACCAGGATAGTTACCTCCCTCTCAGAATCGGAAACAGTACTTTTTTAATCTCATTTTTTTAACTGTCACTATAGATTAAATTGGGTACGTATGTAAGGCAGTCAGTGTTTCACTACAAAATATGTGTGATTGGAGTTCCAAGGCAGCTCAGTTACTCTGAATGGGGCCTGAGGGACTCTTAAATGAAACGCAGATTTCACTTTTGAGAAGATATTTCTTTTATTTTTTCCCCTGGACTTGCATAATGCATCAACACGCTTCCAACCCTGTCTGTGACATATCCTAAGGCAACTGCTTTTAAGCTGGATTCTTTTAAACCTACATGTATTCTGGTGATTTGACACTGTTTTCATCCTGATGCAAGAACCCTGAGAATGAAAGCTTCTATCCACATTATCACAACTATTTTTCTATGCAGAGTTAAGGGGCTTTTTTTGTACTTCTGAAGAGTCACTGCTAGAAATGAAGGTGCAGTATTAATAGCTCATGGCATTAACTTCCCACCTCACCTTTCCAACCCACAATGCAATTCTATGCTGTTCTCAGTTAGAAAGGTGGCGGATCTGTGATAAGACACCAAAACCTTTAAACACTACTGACAATTTGGTTCAGGTAAATTAGGCAGATCTTGTTTTAACAAAGGAGAGATTATTTTACCTTTACTTGTTTTCAAATAAAGAGGTGGTAACAGTTTAGAAAACCAAGGACAACCAAAACTCTCCAGCTAAAGCTTCACTTTTACATTGCCTTAGTAGTGGATACCAGGTGTAAAAATACTGTGCAAACTAGGACGGGCACTTACTCCTTCACTTGAAAACAGGGGGACGCAGTACAGCGAACACTTATGTAGAAGTCACAGAAGTAAATACACTATTGAAATAGCTCCTGCTGCACTAGAATTCAAGTTACCCCTAGGACTCTTCACAACTGTATCTACAGTAGATCAAGAATATGAAAATAGAGATCCTGAAGTTTTGAAGAAATGCTTTCATAATGAACTTTACTTTCCATTGCCTCTTCTGATATTTCTTTATGGAAAGACTTACACAGATAGCTGATTTTCTCAAGCTCTTCTTAAATTTGCAACATCCCTATACCATTTTGTATCCTGAAGCAACCTTGCTCTCATAGGCTTGGGAAAAAACATGGAGTTAAGAAAATGTATTGGGCTGGACTGTTCCCCGGAAAATACTCTAAGACTTTCCAGAAAAAGCTGAAATGGCCCTCCAGAGAGAAAATACTGTTTCTAAAGTGGTAATAGCAAGGACAAAGCAACCAAAGTATTCTTCACTGGAAGAAATGCAAAGGCAAAAATGTTTTTACCTTAGTACAAGCAGTACTAACTCTCTCTGCACTGCTACTTGCACAGCAATTACAATTGCTGATGCAGGAAAAAACAGTGGTACAGTTGCTGAATTTACAAAGCACTTTTTGTTAGAAATTCAGCTAATCCACGGATTAACACACAAACCACAATAAAGGCAGAATCAAAATTCTTGGAGCTCTACCAAGGTTAGATTAAGTAACCATGTAATTCTCTACATCTGACAAATACAAACTGTAGTGGTAAAAAAATCCTGACCAAGGAAGCCAGAGCAAATACCACTTTCTTTCCTCACAGTTCCACTTCCATCTTAGTCACATCATTCCAGCAGACAAGAAGAACCTATAGAGCTTTCTACCTTAAGTTTTTGTATTTTGCCTACTCATTTCCTAAGATAAGCATCACTGAAACTGGATGAGTATTCAGTCTTATTTCCAGGAATTTCAGGTACTTTAGCAGAGACTGAGTTATCTTCCACAAAGGCATTAACTTTATTTCCAGTGCTTTCTGAGAGGAAAACCTCATTCAAGGTATTAAGGCTTTATGCTGCCCCTTCAGGGAGAACATAAAACCAAAAGATTGCAACTTTCAGCTGCAAAGGGTGTAATACACTTATTCCTCAGGAAAAATAAGCAGCCTTTTCACAGTCTTTGCACAAGTTTTCTGTAAAAACAGAAATAGTTCTACTACACCTTAGGTGAAGAGGGTTAACCTCTTCATGCTAATGCTGATCATTTAGAATGAATAATCCAGAGTCATCATTTTTGCTGGTTTTAAGACCATCAAGCATCAGGCTGCCTTCCATGGAAAAAGGACAGAGAGGAAACAAGTCCTTCTTGGCCACTTTTGCCATACTGTAGGGCTTGGTTCACTTCCTGTGTAAACGTGCATCGTTCGTGACTGGTTACTGATGAGTGAGACATATCTCTAGTACCTAATATTTCCACCATTTATTTCTATTCCTCAAAGAATAGATGTCTCCAGGTCCTCTGCAATCTCTGAAAAAACTCTCTGTATCCAGAGAGTGAGAATTGAAAAACTTTACTTCAGAAGAATTCAATTTTATTTACATGAGACTGTTGAATTCAACTGCCTTTGCTGGAAATACTTGTATTTATCAGATAAAGCCTGGTTTCAAGGCCAGGTTGGATGGGGCCCCAGGCAACCTGATCTAGTGAGTGGCACCCCTGGCCATGGCAGGGGGCTTAGAACTAGATGTTTTCTAAGGTCCCTTCCAAACCAAGACTTCATGATTCTATGATTCACTACAATCTGGTTTTCCAACACTTTTGAAAAACACAGGGAATGAGCATTTTGCATTGAGCCTTGCACGGCAAGTTTTGGGAGTGGGCAGGGCTGCAGGGGTAGCTTCTTTGAGAAGCTGCCAGAAACTCCCCCATGTCTGAGAGAGCCAAAACCAGCAGGCTCCAGAACAGGCCTGCAACTGGCCAAGGCCAAGCTCATCAGCAATAGTTAGTAACACCTCTGCGATAGCATGTCTAAGAAGAGGGAAAGATTATTGGGCAGAAGTAATTATGGCCAGAGAAGAGTGGAATGAGAGTATCTGAGAGAAACAACTATGTAGGCACCAAAGTCAGTGAGAAAGGTGGGCAATGAGCTTGCTCCAGGCACTGGAGGTGAAATCCCCCTGCAGTCCATGATGAAGACCATGGTGAGGTAGACCATTCCCCTGCAGCCCATGGAGGTCCATGGCAGAGCAGAGATCCATCTGTAGCCCATGGAGGACCCCACACCAGAGCTGCTGGATGCCCAAAGAAGGCTGTGACCCTGTGGGAAGCCCATGCTGGAGCAGGGTTCTGGGAGGACCTGGGCACCCATAGAGAGGAGCCCACACTGGAGCAGTTTTGCTGGTAGGACATGTGACCCTGTGGGGGACACACACTGGAGCAGACTGTTCCTGAAGGATTGATCCCATGTAAAGGGACCCACACTGGAGCAGTTCACGAAGAACTGCAGCCTGTGGGTTGGACTCACACTGGAGAAGTTCATGGAGGACTGTCTCTCATGGGAGGGTCCCCCTGCTGGAGCAAGGGAAGGACTCCTCTCCCTGAGGAGGAAGCAGTGGCAGAAACAACCTTTGATGAACTGACTGTGGGGAGGGCAAGTAAAGAATCAGGAATAAAATTAAGTCTGGGGAGGAAGGAGGGGTGGGGGGAAGGTGTTTTTAAGATTTTTTTTTTTTTACTTCTCATTATCCTACTCTGATTCTGATTGGTAATAAATTCTATTAATTTCTCAAGTTGAATCTGGTTTTGCCTGTGACAGCAACTGGTGAGTGATCTCTCCCTGTCCTTCTCTCAACTCATGAAACTTTCCTTGTATTTTCTCTCTCCTGTCCAGCTGAGAAGGGGACTGACAGAGCAGCTTTGAGGGATTTCTCACATCCAGACAGGCCAAACCACATCCTTGAAAGCCAAGCAAAAAACTCCCCTATTACAGCTGTTCTTGAACAAAATTCCATATTGAAGGAAACCATACTGAGCTGTTTCTTCTTCATCTAGCCAAAGAAAAACTTCTCCCTGGGGAAAAGATGTTCCATCTCTCATTTATACCAGCTGGAGACAAGTCCTAGGAATTCTTCCTGATGGCTGATACGCAGTCCAGATTCAGAATAAATATTTGATCTTTTGGAGGCCTAATTGTAACAACTGACATAAGGGAGTGAAACATTTGCTTCCATGCGCTATCACTTTATGTGAAAGGATTACAAAATTTGGTATGACCAGAAATGACAAATCCCAATGCAACATGTTAGATAACCTCCATAATTGCTCAGTTTAATAAATAGCAATTTTAGATTTGGCTAAACACACCTGCCTGTAACAGGAATTATAGGAAAACATAACAGAGAAAACTTCAAGAATAAAGTATTTTACAATGTAGGGGTGTCTGTGTCTGATGGTGAAATCAAGAAATATGTACAGTTATTTGATTCTCAAAGTTTTTAGCTTATTCTTTTCAGCCATGAAAGTTTCTCTGTTAAAAGCACAACACAAATTATTTAAGACAAATTTTCTTGACCATAGCCCCATTCTGTCATTCTCTAGCATGACCATCTTCCCCCCTTTATAATCTGTAGATGATTAGAAAATTTAATAATTTGAATTTGGGAGATGACTGGGCCATTGAAATATTCTAATTAGACACAGAACTCCTAATGTACTTCTTACATCTAATTACATACCTGTGACTGTACCTACACAAAAATGCACTTGATACACAAAAAAGTGTATCACCTGATGTGTGTTTCTTCTAGCCTGCAAGATAAAGATTACTGACCATAGCTGAAAAGGTTACCTGGATCTGTGCTCTGTTTCCAGCTGTTATATTAGATATTGTCCAGCATGCTTCCTTTTTGATAGATTCTTTTGGGCTGCTTAGCAAGTGAAGTAAACTCTGCAGGGCTGAACAATTCAGAATTACCTGAATACAAAAGGAAAAACCAAACAAACCACACCTTAGAAGAAACTTAGGATAAAGAATCACAGGAACAAGAATACAATGTCTTGAAAATCTAAAAAGCATACCCCAACAGATGATCCCAAAAAGTTTTAATAAAAACCCCAAACGACCAAACATGAACAAAGCAACAAAAAAAAAAAATAGCAAGAAGTAAATAGTTGGAAATAAGAGAAAAAGTAAAAGCAGGTTTGTGCTCTGAGGTTGTACGTTCTCAGGCAACTGGCTTGTATGTTGCATTCATATTCAAATATGTAACAGCTCTCAAAGCTGGGCTCTTCTTTATATGCATTCTGTATCACTTTTTAGCATACAGCACAATCTTCAGGCAGGACTATCAAACTACCCTACTTAAAGAGTTCTCTAGAAGTTTAGGAAAGCTTATAGTATGCTCCTCTGAAAAAATAATGCACAACAAAAAAGTTTAAAATCTTTTTAAACTAAAATCTAAGGTTTATGCAGTATTTAATAACCTGCATTACATGTGAATTAGTGATCCCTTGTGGTTTTATCTTTAACAAAATCATGAAATCACAAAACACACCCTAAACATTCTTTATGACTGAACTGTGAAACAAATGCCACTGAAAAAAAACCAAGAATGCCTATGTAATTCAGCTATACAAAATACATTGTAACGATCAAAAAATCATGTTATCTTCTTCGTAGTGATAAGATATTCAAACAGTGCCCTGGTGCTGCTACCTCATCTTTAACTCAGATATCACTGTTACAGAATTACAGAAGCATCCTGGTTACAGCCTAGTGCCTCTGAAGCATCAGGTTTCCTGGCTCCCAATGCTTCTCCAAACATGTGCCCAGACGCAGCTACATACCATCCAAAATCTGACCAGACACTTGTTTTTTGTATACTCATCATAGATTACCAACAGCATTCAATGTGGCAGGCCTCTGATGGCCCTACCATGGCACATCGCTCAGCATAAAATTCAGCCTAAGAGGCAGACACGCTTCAAACAAAAAACACCCCACCCTTGAGCGGTATCGCACAGCTGTCTGTAAGTCCCCGACAGCTACCTAAGAATCACCAGCAGTTCAAGACTAAACAGGAAAACTGTGAAAACCACCACGTTTTGAAGCAATTAGTGTCATCAATCCTCACTTTCAAACTTCAAAAGGAAGAGGAGGTGCTTATGAACAGGTTATGACAACTAACAGAAAGATGAACCGCAGTACAATGCAAGAGGAAGTGAATCCATACCTGGGTCTGGATATCATCTCCTGTGACAATGTTTCCAACAGCTCGTAAGGCAGGAGATACAACTTTGTAGTCATTGTGCCTAGAATTGACAAAGAAAAATTTAAGTATTAACCAGGCTGAAGCACCTCCATTTTTACATTCTCAAGGAAGGAACATCCATCAGTCAATGGAAAACTGCCCTGGTAAATTTGACTTAAATCTCATTAACTGAATCAAAACATTATGGTTTTAAACTAACAGTAAGCCTTTCCAGGGTTTCTAAATATTTAGGCCTTTAGATATCATTCAGTAGCATAAAACTAAAGTATTAGAATACAAGTACTTCAGAATTTAAGCATCCTGGGGAGGGAAAAATAATCAGCCTTAACTATAAAGTATACTTAATGTAGCACACACAAAGGCAGAGAATGAGACAGCGGAACACACAGACAGAACCTGTGTGTTTAAACCCATATAACTGTTTGATCACCTTCTGTCATCATATGCATTCCTCTATCATCATTGTTAAATCACGTTTGGAATACAAAGGGTGAAGTAAGGAATTTTTTTCTTTAAATGAAAACACTTCTTTATAAAAAGCTACTTACAGGCACTATGTTCTATTCATTCATCCAGCATCACATTCACTTTAATCTTAAAAGCCTTAATAGTCTTTTTATTTACCTCATTGAAAACCCTTTTTTCTTGTTCTTAGGCAATTTGGTGTTCCATGTCCTGACCTTAGACCTGAAGAAATGGCTCTAAACAAGGCCAGTCTCTGCGACCCAACTCTCACAGCTAGATTTCACTGACCAAACTGTGCATTCTACAATAAGGGTTTAGGAAATTATTTATATTTCAAGTTCCTGGTACTGTCAATTTTAGTAAACTTAACTATTTCTTACATTTTTATCTTTGATAACCTCTGGCAAGTTTCGTGTTAGGTAATTATAACATGTACTTCAACGGCACAGGGAAAATTCCAGTATGTATTATGGATTTTACAAAAATGTAGCTGTTAGGTGCTGGAAAAAATGTCCTAAAAAATAGCAAAACTTGTACAAGAAAAGTTCCATTGTTTGTTACTCATGACAAATAGAGAACACTGGACAGACAAGTAAAATTAAAACTCAAAGCTGGGTCGTTGGAAAATCACATTTCAAGATCTATTTAATTAAACTTCCTGTTGTTATAACCTTGACTTTACAGAAAAGAGTGGACAGTAAGCTTGCTCATAACAAGTTTCTTACATCAGCAGTTCCACAAGTCTTCTGCAGACTCCTGCATCAATCACAGCCTGGATTTTATCATTGGGGCCATCAGACAAATAGGATAAAGCCCAGCAGGCATCAGCTAATACATCTGTATCATTGACAAAGAGCAGCCAGGAAAGCACGCTAAGACAAGGTGAAACCTGTAAGACATTAAGAGGAGATACATACACTGTACAATTAAAAGATTCTTCCAGGAGATCTATTATGTCAGCTAATTTTGTGTGTGTCATTATAGGACTAGGCATTGACATACTAAGGTTCAATACTTGGAAAATTTCAGACCTAGGTAGCACTTCTGTGCAGGGCTGTAGCTACACAAGCACAGAGGAGTACATCCACAGAAAAGCACTACGACAATTCTTCAGCCTCCGCAGTACAACAGCTGGCACCTTAAACTCATACTTGTCTGCTAAGATGTGCCACACACAGCACAACATCAACCAAGATGTACAGTGGTGTTCTGCTACGGGATGGTCATCTCCAGTGCAAGCTACAGCAACAAAAAGTTAGGAGGCAGCCATATTAAAATAGTGGTTGTGAATGTCTGGCCAAAAAACTTAATCTGTAAGAAGCTCACAAAATATTTCAGAATTTCTCTGAACCATTCTTTCTATTTAGTTTAACTTGCACCACCCTCACTGCTTATTTGCTCTCACCACTTCAGAATACATTTCCCTTCAACCATCTCTTACCTTGGCAAAATCAGGAGGAGGATTTTTCCCTCTGCAGAGGTTGGATAGAGCCCATACAGCATTTCGGGTCATAGTGAGACGGTTCTGTTTTGAAAGCAGTCTAAAACAAAACAACAAAATATTCCAATTCTTGCCTTTTAAAAATCAAAGCCAGGTAACCCTGCAGGATCAACTGCATGAACCATTAAAGCAAATCCCTTTTAATATACACCAGGGCAAAACATGTTAAGATTTTTTCCTACAAAATTACATCCTGAAAAAAATCATCCTTGATAACTGGATACTAACATACGTACTAGATACAGGAATGTAGTATCCCAACAAGTAAAATCACCACTACACTAAAAGTGTGCTCATTTAATTGCTTAGATACTGACACGGCAGACTAACAGTCAAAAGGTGCAGAAATTGCAACAAAAATTACTCAAAGGAGGAGCACATGCAAGTAGTTTTTAGCCAAACTGAATTTTTATGTCAGCCTCAGACTTCAGCCGCACTTTGCCATAGGAAAATGCAGAAAGGCAAGGCCTAGTTTTCCCACAAGTGTAACAATACAGTTTCTCTTTCTCATAGCCATCCCACAGTGTACCACAATGTCTTTATGAAAGTGCTGGAGAATTCTCCTGCTGCAAACAGAATCTCCAAAAGATAGAGACTGAGTAATCGTAATTTGGACCTGACAACACAAGATGGTGTCACTGTTTCAGCAATAACATGGTCCTTAAGCAGAGAACCATCAAGATAATTAGCAGACTAGAGAAATGGCACGCAATGGGATTTATTCAGCCTTAGAAAGAGACTGTGTAAGGAGAGATACAACTTCTGCTGGCAACAGCTTAACAGGTGTATACAGAAAACAGGAAGCCAGATCCTCCTCACAGTTGCATAATTACAGGAAAAGGGGCAACCATCACAAAGTAAAACAGAAAATTCTGATTAGATATCAGAACACCGTGTTTCACCATGCCATGATCAAATACTGCAACAAGTTGCCACAGGTGGTTATGGAATCTACTTTTGATGTTCCAAATTTGACTGGTTAAGTAGTTGAGTAACCTAATCTGATCTCACCTGCTATGAAGAAAGGCTTTGACTAGATGACCTCCAGAGGTGCCTTTCAACTTAAATTATTCTGTGACTTTAAAATAACCCCAGGCATCCACCCACACTGTAGTACAAAATAGTTCCAGCTTAGATGCTTCTAAAACATGTTTCCATTTTATCTTCACTACAAAAGTGGTTCAGGACTTCTCGCTAAAAGGTCTGATTAGTCCACAATTAAAAAAAAAAAACAAACAACCCGATCACTCTTCTTCAAGGCAAAAAACAGATTTCAGTCCTATCAGACAGTCCAGCAAAATTCTGGAAAACATATTAAAACAGACTTACTGCAATAAAGGGGGCAGGATATTACAGTCCAAAACATAGTCTCTACACATAGTGCTGTCTCCAGCAATGTTGCCAAGAGCCCACACTGCCTGTAATGAAAAACAGAATAGTAATTGCTTTTATTCTCAGAATTCCACCAGTATAACACAGGTATTAGAGTTGGGAGATACTCTGTTTTAACTGTTAGATCCTGGACAACGTACAGAAGGGGAACGCATTCTGATTGAGTATTACATGTATATACACATGCTCACTGTATGATTCAGGAGTATTTATACAGATCTAAGAGGAATACCATAACAGCCAAAATGTATGTCTCCAAAGACTGTGTAGGCAGACATAACTTTGCTCTATCTACAGTATAAGAGATGAGCTCATCTCCTCAGACCTAGTAACATTCTAATTCTACACTCCTCCTTGTTCAGAGCTAATTTAAATCCAGATGTTCATAGCACAGGTCAAGCACGTCCGTATCTACCACAGTGTTTATGTGGAACAGCCCATATTAGTATTTCCTAAGAAGCCATAAAAACATGCATTGCTTACACAGTCATATTAAGAATTATGACAACAACTAAGACAAAAATGAGACTCTATATGCAAGATAAACCAATATTCAGAATCGAAGAGCTGAGGTGGGCATTGACATGTTCTTAAAGATAAAACTATATGAGACAGAACCAGTAGTGCTGATTAAATCATATGCATGGCAAAATGCAAGGACAGAAACCTTCTCCCTTGGGCATCAATACTACTGTAACACTTGATTTTGAGAAGAATAAAAATATCAGAATTCAAGCTGCATGAAATCCACCCTGTGTAATATGATGAGAATGAAAGATTTAATTCTTTTTGATTATACATTTGGGCCAAGTGCTGGTTTTGGTATCACTGCCCACTAGTATGAGAGATATACCTAAAAAAACTACAAGTAATCGATATGAAGTATAGAAGCAACTTTATGAATTCCATGCAAATTGCAGACTGTATTTTGTCACACAAGAAAGCTAAATTCACATTTGCTATTTATTTCAAGGTAGCAGAAGGCTAAGTCACATCAGAGATACATGTATCCTCTTATGTGGTTCACTTATTTGTATTTTGGCTTTATAGATACATGCATCTATACAACCACTCAAAATAATTCCAATTCATCATATAGAGGACAAAAGCAATCCTATTTATCATGGATAGCAGCTGAATGTCCTCCCCAAATTTCTCTTCAGTTGAAGGCTATGTATTTAGTTGTAGAAAAACGTGTTACAGTGCATAACTTTCTCCTACATAGGCGTGTTCCTCACACAAAATAAACATGTTTTTCACTACCCCTATTTGAAATAAATTGCTCCTCTAAAAAACCTGACACAATAAGTCAAATTTGTTATCTAAAGGAAATTCTTGGATAACGCAAAATAAACATATTTATTCACTTTCAATGTGATGTCAATTGATTTATTGCAATAGATTTATCCTGCAACATGTTTTTAAACATCAGCAAAAAGATGCTACTTTGAAAAACAGACTCCAACCACTCTGGAGGCCCAAATCCACTAGCAAACCCTGCAAAACTAATATAGCTAAAACCAGATGTATATGCATAATGTAGATACAGATGACAGCTTACTATATACAAAATAAAAAGGCTCCTCCTCTGCACCAGTACTGCTAACAATACGATAGAATCAGAGGTTGTTAACTGCAAGTTGTTAAGAGACTAGGAGACTATTCTGGGGAAGGATTAGTTTGTTTTGTTTCCTACTGTTCTCCAGGCTTCTGCTGTCAGTCCCTGCCAGAGGCAGGGCACGAGACTATATTGACCTTTGCTGTGAAACAGCACAGCCATTATTACTATGCAACATTCCTCCAAAACTCATCTTTGTCATGAATACTTATTTTTCATTCCAATTCTTATTCTTTCCAACTGTTGTTGTGACGACAGTTTATCTGAAAAGTATAACCTTGGGTCTGGCAGTCTCATGGACTTAAGACACAGAAGACAGCCACCAGAAAAATTTAGCTTAAGAGACAGAACAAATGCCACCTCCTGCAAAAGGTCACTCATGTTAGAACTGTAAGGCACCACACCTGCTGCTCACTGCAATGTTTGTATTCTGCAGCTATGAGAAGCCTAAGATTACACAGAGTTCTAAAAAATCCTGTGGATCTTCTAAAAACATCTAGGAGTGTGTGCTGGTTTAAAGGTAAACCAGCAGGAGGAATGAGTCTAACTCACAAACAGATTACAAGTCAGAATTACAG
>JAWWEU010000001.1:27728352-27753673 GCA_035583155.1 Acropternis orthonyx
AGACAGAGGGTGATTCCTCTGAGGTGCAGGGTTGGTAGATGAAAGAAAAATTCCAAGATTTTAAACCCATAACAGAGTGAAAAAAAGTTGGAATTTGCAATAATTTCCTTTCATTGAACATGTGAGTAACAATGTGTGAAGACATGGTCTCCTTGCCTGGACACCCTTACATAGGCTAAAACAACGAAGACATATTTCACTTGTCTGTGGTCTTGGTTTCTGCCATTATAGCAATATCTATTTTTAGGGTTGACAACAGTGATAATCACTTAATCCAAGAATCCATTCTGACCCCAAATGACAGACTGGTTTTGCAACAGCAAGTCTCACATCAAAAAGCATCTCTACTGCTTTAGCACTCTTCATTTTTTTATGGCAATAAAAGTCTTCGCCAAGTAGTCTGATATCACAGGGCCTGGTAAGAGAGGATTGTTGCAAGAAATCCTTGTCATGCTAATGACAGATAGGACACCAAGATGCAAATAAACTGAAATATTCTTAGAAAAATATGCAAAGTTTCATTCAACAAGTAGATGTCCTTCCTTAAGGAATTACTCCAGCTCTTCAGGTAAGTGATGAACCGGAGTCAATCTCATTTAAACCCTCCTCAACAGACCCTGCCATAAATACAAAGTTCTGTCATGGTTCCCATAGACAGTACATGAACAATGCAAGTTTCTTCAGCGTTTGTTTGTCTGAATAATGTTCAGTGATTTTCATTTCTTCCTTTGTGCACTTCTCAAGATGCAAATGCTTGCCATAACATTTTGGCTTCATTCTACACATCCCAAATGTTTTTATCTTCTTTCCTGGATAATTGCGGAGGTAAAATGATATTTAATTCCATTAAATTTCAAAGCTTATTACATTTTTTAAAAATATTTGACTCTAAAAAAATTTCCATTTCAGTAGTTTCTAATATCTACATCCAGACCTGAAGATGAAAAGAACCTGTAATTATAAGATTTGTAGCCTGACTTTTTAACCCCCATCTTAGGTAGAAAGCTGTGTGTAAATTGAAAATGCAAATGCTGCCTTGTTAATTGACAGCATCTATTTTTATACATCTGTATAAACTTCTATCTATTGCTAATAGCGGAGCGGGAATTGTCACAAGTCTCCAGTTTGTTTTACTCATTACTGAACTCCAGTGTTTATTCCTGCAGTGCTGGACAACTTCAGTAGCCAGTAACAGTAAAGTACAAATTTTGTAGAGGACTGTTGAACTATATGGTGCCTTCTGTGAATAGTCCATGTGCTTTTTGACAACTCTCCACCCACTCCTGGATACTGAAGACTCTCAGCCATTAATTCATTATGTCTTTGGATATTTAAACCAAGTGCTAAACCAACCACCAACAGTGCATAGCATCTGGGCCTCTCAGTGGTGAAGAACTACTATGAAGTAAGACTCAACACCTTCTCTACATTTGGCTGCTGACTTAGGAAATGGATCTAATGCTGGTGTGAAGATTGGCTTGCATACAAGTGTGATTAGCTAAGTGGACACAAGGAAGGATATCAGAAGACCATATTCCTAAGAGATTACTTCTACTATGCCCTAACACAGAAAATACCTGTGTGGTCATAGTTCCTTATTTCTCTCCTCTCATCTCATCCACCAGAGAAAGTAGCTCATACTCATGCCTTGGCTGTTTTTCCTGATTTTGATTACTAAGACCTAGTTAGTAGGACTACTGATGTAAAAACCAAACAGCTTTTCGACACCAGACTCAGGTCACCTCTGCCAAGCAAACAATGGTTACCAAAAGGATTAGCAGTGCAACTAGAAATTGAAAAACACTGAGAGAAAAACATGCTGGTTGCTTCAGCTGAAAATGCAGACTTTTCCAAAGGAGCACATGGCAGCTGGGGATGCTTGTGCCACCGGCTGTCCAGCAGAGCACGACGACATGTATCTGTCGCTGTGAGACAATCTCAATCATCTTCGACAGGGAGCACAATGCATTGCATGGTTTTTGAAGGAAATTCACTGTTCATCAAGGGAACTCAAGTTGACATCTCAATTTTAAGTACTGCAGCAAGGAAAGTCAGGAAAGAACTGCAGTTAAGATGCTGCTGAAGCTACATCAACCTTAAGCATGTCTAAAGGCTTTGATGAAGTCCTTCAATAAAAATATTTTCAGGTGGGCTAATCAAAATTTCTAGATGGATTTGGAAGAAAGGAATTGTGGTAAATGGAAGAAGGCTAGGACATACATCATTGACTAAATCTGAAAACCAGGACACCAAAAATGGAAATGGGGAGAGGTGGAGAGATGTAGCCAAAGAGTTCTTGTAAATAATAAAGATTCTGTGATAAATTCAATTTCTCTGATGTGAAAAATGGACGCCAAATGGCTTGACCACTGATCACAGAGAAGAGTGACATACAATCTGAGAAAGACTGATATACAAAGAAAGCAATGAGAGATTTCAAGGATGGCAGGGTAATTACAAGTCAGCCTGCATACCTCATTGGGAAACAGATCTTGTAAAAAGATACACAATACCATTTAGTTATATATATGTTGTTTATTAAACATAATTATAAAGATTCCCTCACAGGCTACTAAAAAACCACTGATTTGGCATCTTCACTAGACTCAGAAACTAGCATACACGAAGGAAACAGTGTCACATGTTAGATTAAAACTGGCTTATAAATATTAGAAACACATATTGGAAAATCATGATCAGAAGATAAGCTAAACCAGCATCTGTTCCTGAGCCACTGCTAAGGGAAGTTTCAAATAAAAGACAAAGCCAATGTGTAAATCTGTAAGACTAACTTACTATAAGACAAAACAATGGATAATGATGGGCCAGAGTAAGTAAAATAAAAATATTCTAAATTATTTTTTATGCTATATTACATACTCAAAATTATATTACCACTAACACTTCCTTCTGCAGAACTACTATGCCATTTAGAACAAAGAATGACTTACTAAACACAGCCTTCAATATTTCTGTTTCTCTTCATCCTTTATTATATGACTGTAGGATTACCTTCTAGCCCATCTGCCCTAAACATGTAGTTATATTTTCAGTATTTTCCTGTATTTTTGTAATTTGTTGTCAGTGTAGCAAGAGTTGCTTGCAAATAACAACCTTCACAGTACTACTGTGAGACAAGATCAGGATGATCATTTTACACAACACAAAATTATGGGCAAATATCTTCCAGTTTCAGAAATCCGGCTTGAGAAGCTCAGGATCAGATCTGTTCAAAACACAGGCTTAACTAAAAAAAATCTCTGCTGGGTTGTCCTCAGGTACAAAATGAAATGGAAATATTTCACACTGAGCATTCAAAACCAGATAACTAGTATCCACTTATGGAAAACTGATAGAAGCAAATCACCCAGCATCAGACACTAAGCAGCAGAAACATTTTTCTCACAAACGTAAAATCGTCTTAAATATAAGAATTTCTTCCCTACTCTCCTTCATGCACTACAATGTGTTCCAACTTTAACAAATAGGGTCACAGTGTGACAAATAAAAGCCTCATTTCCTACCCACTATCTGTTACCAGGGCAACAATCTGTGCATATACTGAATGAGACAAGAGTCATCTGGAAAAAGACTGTGCAATTGTGTACTAATGCTATCCTGAAATACAGAAGTAAAAGAGCTAACTTTTCAGTGCTTAATGCTTTTAATTTTTGTTTTGGATGATATGGTGGTGAAGTGTTTGGGGTTTTTTAAAGCTGTTGGGGAAAAAAAGCCAGAATTTCTTTTATGTTGGCCTGTATTAAACCCAAAGTCAGAGTTTGAGCAGGGCTGCAATCTCTAGAGCTGCAGCACAGAAGCCCGCTATGAAAAGGTGTAGGTAACACTTTGCAGTGGTACATTTGCTTTCTTTAGCACAGCTTACTACAGACCAATTTGTAACTGGTATTTAGAGATTACTGGTAATAGAAAGACTGGGGCTTTAGCAGCACCTGAACTGCATAGCACAATATTTTTTGGTAATTACAACCAACCCACTCTGCATGCCTGCAATCTGAACTTTAACATGTCAGCACTTTATCACAAGGCAAAGGGGGAAGGAGACAGATAAACTACTTAATGCTCCCTAAGCTCTTCTGTTAATTCACCCATCTTAAGACTGAAGATTGCACAACTTAACCTAAACAGGTTTGCTCTTCCCACCTTCTCTCTGAACATCAGCAGGGATGATAACAACAACCTAATAAAAAAAGCAAGTTAGGTCATGCACAGAAGATCGATCATTAGGAAAAATAAAAAATAAAAGTAGTCCTTACCATACTCAAAGCATCAATGATCCTGCAGGAATAGCACTCTACAGGTGATGGCTGAATTTGGAAAGTATTGCCACCAAATTCAACCCCCAAAAACAAACTCTAAAAGGCATGATTTAGCTAAGTCTGGATGAATTTTCACATGGGCAGAACACAGCATTTATCTGCCATTTTGGCAAGCTTCCTATCACATTTCTAATTTCTACAACAGCAGCAGACTCGTTTCCTCAAAGCTAAAAAAATGGACACAAAAATACCCCTTATTTTCTTCACTCTTTTCTCAAATACCTGAATTCAATCTCTCTGAAAAAAGCCTTTTCAAAAGTAATTCAGTCTGAGACAGAACATCAAAAATGGGAAGTTGCAAAGTGGAAGAACTTGAAAGCTATAAGCAACTGAAAAAAAATTCTGTCCTGTGGAAAATGTTAGGCAACCCTAAGTACAGGTGGTACATTCTGAGCCAGCTACAAGAAAGAAAGGCAAGTTACACAAAGCAGTCCAATGTTTATGAGCCGGGACTCCTCCAATCATGCATCTCAATGCAGCCAAATGCAAGATCAGACATCCAGGTACAGCGAATAGAGGTCACACTTACAGGATGGAGAACTGAACCCTGGAAGTCAGTGACTCTGAAAAGAACAGTGGATCATATAGGATAATCAGCTTAACCTGAGCCCGCAGCCAGCTTCTGCGGCAAAGAGTCCACAAAGACATCTGGGGTATTTATACACCAAAGTATCAGGTAGAAATGAAAATGAGGTACTATCCCTGCAAACAGCATTGTTGAAAGAGTGCTACAGAAATATCCAGTGCTTGTAATTTCACCACCACAAAAAGACAGTGAAACAAAGCAACATTCAGAAAAGGGTGACCAAAAAACAAACCAAACACCGCAGAAAGACACTAATAATGAGAATGCAGCACTTAATTTCCTTTGCTCAAGTAAAGCTTAAGCTGTGGCCTGCAAGTAGACATAAGAAAAAACACAGAACTAATCAAGTAGAAAATGAAACAAAAGCAAATACCTGGATCCATCCTTGTTTAAACACAAGTTATGGACCTAACGTGGAAACTACTGAATCAAATGTTTGGTTTGTGCTTTACACGAATCCCTGTGGGCCTTAAAAAATATTCATCTTTGCTCTAATGAACTTAGAGAACAAATCATAATTTTCTTTGTAGAGAACAAACTATAATTTCCACTCACGCTTTATCTTTAGGAGAAACAGGCATGAACTTTCCATCTCTAAAGCAATTATTCAAACAAGGCTCCCTGAATTCCTCAATACACAGAAAAATACTAACCCATTAGAGATTAAAACGCATTACCTCACTGGCTGTGGTTAAATGTATCATTTCCAGAAAGAAAAAAAATACAATACTTGCTTACATATCTTAGCATATACTAAGCAGAAAGGAACTGTTCTGCAAAACTGCCAAATACTATATTTTCTCTAAAAGCTTTCTTTGCAAGATAGCCTTGTTCCTTTCTGGGAAAGGGGAAAAAAAAGAAAAAAAAAAAGAAAAAGAAAAATAAACACAAACCAAACACCCGAACAAAGAAAACAAACAAAAATCAAACAAAAAAAGCCCCCACCTCCACAAACCAACACATACACAGAATTCAAAAAATTCAACACTGTTCTCAGTCTTTACCTGTTCTTGTACATCTTCAAACTCTGAACTAAGCAGCTCTATGAATATGGGGACAGCTCCTGCTTGGATCACTATTCGAGTCTGAAGGGAATTTCCCGAGGCAATATTTGTCAGCACCCATGCAGCTTCAAACTGGAAAACAAAACACAAAACACAGTTTACAAGGAACTTTCTATGTAACAACAAACATGAAGCCTAAATGCCACTGAAAAACAGAGAGAATTGGCATAGGAAAAATGTGATATATTACCAATTAACAGACAATTTGCAAAGTAAGAATGAGAATCATAGTGTTAAGAGTTATCGCTATCACTTGAAATAAAAATTTACAGAAGCTCCTTACGAGAGCATCCAGTTTGTTGTGGCTTTTCAAATATTTTTTGTGGCTATGCATTTATGTTACTTTTGCCTTTCCCTACCGGCTAAGACCCTATACACACAAAAATGTGCTTTCCCACATAACATGAAACCTGCATTCACTGAATCGCCAATGATATTCATGAAGATGCAGAAAAAGATGTTGTTTGAAAAAGTTTGACTGGTATGAAGCAAATGAAAGAATTAAAGGAGATTTTTTTAAAAAGGAGATTTCTAAAAAAGCTCCAAGTACTTGTTTCCAACTATGGTGATCAGTACTGCTGTCAAGTGTTGCTAGTGTACGATGGTTTTTTTCGAGACCTGAAGCAAAACCGAGATCCCGAATTAACATTTTGTATATTTTAATTGGTTTTGCAATTTATTTTTATTTTAATCTCTTGCAAAAGCATTAACTTTTTAAGTCGAAATGCAAATGTTAACGCTACCTGACACAGGCCTCAGAAAACACAGACTCTAAATATCCAGGTTTTGGTAGATTACTGCATGCTTTTGGTTCAAGAATTATTACACTACACTAGCAAACTGAAATCTTATTAGCTACATTCAGAACCTACAGAATGAAAAGACATTGAAAAGTTGAATGAAAAGGCAAAAATCAACAAACAATAGAAATGGAAAGCTGTAAGCTATAAATGACCAATTTTGACATTTCTAACTGATGCTGATTCAGCAATATTCCAGTGAAAATCCTGTTATGCCTTCCAAAACTAGCTAGCTCTGAAGTGCAGCAAGGCCTTATATTTAGGGTTTTATCTCCTGCTAAAGAGATGCACCAAATTCTGAAATAGGTCTGAAATAATAACTCACAAATTAAGCCTAGACTTGTAAGGCTTTTCATTTTTAAGTGTTATTAAAGACTTTGGTTTTGAAAATACAATTAATCACGCTCTCCTCATCAGCTAAAGAAGAAATTATCTTCAAGTAAGATGTGATCAGGATAAACAATTCCAAAATACATTACTATAATATACAAAAAGAATGGGCTGCAAAATAAAGCAGAAAAACACAGTATCAAAACAGCAAAACCCATTATTAATGAACTAGAAGCAAAACACTCAGGCCAGACCTTAAATCCAACATAAAACATACTTGCTTCCGTGTAATTTTGCTTTCCCTGAAGTGAATATCCAGTGTTTAGAGATAGTGTAATATAACCATTAGCCATCTTTCAACCACAGAGGTTTCCTACCCATTTTTAACTTGCCCTTGTTCTACCAGCTTGAACTATTTGCAACTTGGAGACTCACACTGTCTCCAGTACAAGTCACACAAAGGTTACTGAGTGACAGTTCCTTCCTGTCCTCTGTGGACACCTGACAATTCAGGATGTATAAACTAAGGAACGTGTAAATGGTAAAGGTGTAGCGTTGTTCTTTTTTTTAAGATTTCTCTCTTCATCACAAAAAGATTTTGTACATGAGTCAAATGCAATTGTCCATGTATTGTGTAAGTGACCATAGAGAAGAGGGGAGCTTTTTTAAGTCTTGAATTCACCTTGAGTGAAAACAGGACAGAGTAATGTCTAATAAATTAGGCCTTCCTACCACTGATATTAGAAGCCTAGTTTTTACAGGATATTCCATTGACAACAGATACAACATCCAAGTTCATAAACATGGAAGTTTCCATATTCAATCAGAATGAGTTGAAAATCCTTTCCTTCTACAGCTAGGCTAGAGTCAGGAATGCCTAGAATGCCAAGCCCAAAGGAATACTTTTGGAAACACTGACAGAGTGAAATCAAATATTAAAAAGTGAGGTCAAGAGGAACTTCCTAACTTATCACAGCAAAAATTCTACATGCAGACCCTGAACTGTCAAGCAGGAAGAGAGATTAGGCAAGATGAAGGAAAATTACTCAGGTAGAACAGAAATCAAGAGCAACGTATTCAGGCTTATATTTTCACTACTTTCTTACAAATCCTTCAGGACAAGCTTGCAAGTTTCCACTTTGATTTTTCCTATTTCCATATAAAAATCAATACGCTACACCAATAAGGCCACAAGAATTGCTTTCACTTATGTGCCTAATAAAAGGCATTCCATTTTTTTTACATTAGATAGCTTACAAATTCTCCATTGGAGTTGAAAACCAACCGGCTAAAATCTGATATGTACTTCTAGTTACCGTCCACAGACTCCTCAAAAGGTAGCTAGCAGACCTCTGGAATTCCATGGCTATCCATTTGAATGGTAATACCCATAAACGATTTCTCTAATGTGTAAGGAAACTATCAATTTTCTGCATATCTCCACTGCACAAAATTTGATTTTCACATGACATAACAAACCCGTTGCCTTACGGATTTTGAAAGAACACTGATTCTAACCTATACGTTGTATTTAATATTACATGTTCACATATTTTTTTCCTTTTACTGGATGACTCGTTTTCCTTCACTTTCTACTAGTCCAGAATAACTCTGACCAGAAAAAAGGACAGCTGAAAATGAGACAAAGGTCTAAGAAAAATTAGTCACTATTGTAGCAGATGCAATTCAGCTTTACAAACCACAGTAAATGTTAAAGTTTCTATGTTTATCATTACAGATGGCAATTCTAAACTTTTTTTTTTAATTAATAAAAAATCTAAGTCACAATTCAAAAGGTTTAAAACTGATTTCAATTAGTACAAAAAAGACAAATATTAAAGTTTAGTCTAACAACTTTTCAACTGTTGGGTTCCAAATTTCAAGCTCTGTTTTTGTTAAAGTGTGAAGACCCCACCCTATCCATCACTCAATGCATCTCAGACCTCTCTATCTCCTGTCCGATCCCCAGAGGTCTTGCTAGAAACTCTTAAGATATAACATCATTTTTAACATAGTGAAGAAAGAGGGGAAGTATAGCTAAACAATTTTTTTTTTCTAATTTGCATCAACAAATGCCTTCCTAATCTAGAATGACAGATATATTTATATTTGAATACCTGTAATGTACAGTTTTCTTTTCGTTTGAGGAACTCCACAAACCTGGCCACCACTCCTTGTGTGCTTATGACTTCATCTATTGGGGGATTTGGTTCTGTTTAAAATAAAAAGTAAAGTTAGATACATTCATTTCTTTGTAGGGAAATTCTCAGATTTCTGCATCATAATAATATCCAGTAAAGTACTGCCTCTTTCCTGAGAGTGTGTTCTTCCTACAATAATTTACTAAAACGCAATGGATTCCTATCTGTCAACACAAGAAAATTCCAGTTTGAATTTTGAGGTAATGAGGTAACATGATTCAAACACTACTGGACTCAGTAATTTAGGCAGATGAACTTCACAGCAACCGTTCTGTGCAGTTTGACCTGCACATGTGCAGAGAAACTTCAGTATATCAGCATATTAGAGCCACAAAGACACTGCCAACAACATTTAAACTTCCATTCAAGAGGAGACATTACATCTGCAACACCTTCCAAGAATTCAAGACAAGACAAGAAACAGATTTCAAGACAAGAAGTGACTATTATATACATTAGCTGGCATTTCGTAAAGCAGAGCTTGACCCAGAAATATCAGTGAAACTCAATCTTTATTGCTGTCAAAGTAAAAACATGTAGAAGTCTCCCTGCTACATTTTTCTCCAAGTAATTTCCTTACCTTTAGAAAGGAGCTTTCGGAACTTCTGGGTGGCCGAAAGCTGCTGTTCTGGACTATTGGAGAAAATCATCTCAATCATATCAGAGGTGATGACTGCACTCTAGGATTCACAACAGGAAACAGAATGACAGTGGTAAGAGGGCAAAAGGGGAAAAAAACCCTGGGATTAGTAGTAAACAGGTTACATTTGCTAAACTAGTATCAAGTTTATCTCCTATTGCGTAAAAACCTAGGTACAACCATAATAGACAACAAAGGAATCATCATTCACATACATCTACATAAGCAGCATAATTTCAAGTGCAACCTCTCTTTACTGGAAGCCAAAATCCAAATTTTACTCAAGATACAGCAAGAAAATTACTCTCCAGAATCTTTCACTGGTATTCTTTTCCCTCCTCTAAAATAAATGCAAGATTCTCAGCTTCAACAAAAGGTAAGTTTAAACTGGAACAGCAATTACTCTTACGCAAGAACACCACTTTCACTGTTTAGATTGTGCTATTGTTTAGATTTCTCAAACATATACATTTTGACTTATACCAAAATGTACAGGAAGAGTTGCCAAACCTAATGCTTGTCATCATTATCAAGTAAGAGTATTAAATTTTCCATAGTACTAATGGTCTCAAATAATATGGCTAATTAAAGCAGCAACCCTTCTTATGCCAACTAAAATCTGACATTCTGTTTATCACACATGTATACCTATGTAAAGAAGCATAAGAAAAGTCAGACTTTTTCCCTCCATTTCTAATCTAAATCCTCAGACCCACTTGATCCCAACCTTTAGACAAGGAGACAGTGCTGAAAATACTTAAGGTTGGCCTGAAACAGCTAACAGCTCCAGCTGTTAAGAGTCTGAAATTAATGATATTTAACACAGCAAACTGTACAATGACAGTACCTCCTCAATTAAGCAGAATCCTTTCCTTGCTTTTTACCATCTATGTAAGCTTCCACACAAATCACTAATGGTATTTTGGACTTGTCTGATATTTGAGGATTACCTTGAAGAGTAAAACTATAATGAACTTCCACATTGTTTATAAACACTTTTCTGTTTCTCAGTAATTTTCAGGGCTCACATAATCACCACCACAATACAAATCCCAGCCTGATTCCAATGGAAGTATCAATATAGACAGCATGAAGATCAGGGGTCAGACTTTTAAGTGAGGACTGTACTTTCCTCAAACCTCTCTGTTATAGTCTGAATGAAACCTTTACCATTCTTCTTTTCAGAGGACAGTGGCAAAGAAGCAGGGAGAAACCAAAAAAGCCTAATTTCCACTAAAAGCTTTTTCTAGCCTGGAAAGGAGTTTATAGCCTCACACAGCCAGATAAGCCAGGTCTAGCTGTATTTCCAACACCTTGGCTAAAAGTGGTGCCACATGAATGTCTAAGAAAGATTTCCACTGAGCCCCTTCTCAACTTTGCAAACTGCAGTAACACACTGCCTGACTTGTATGTTCATGTTTCAAACATTACAAATTTCAGATAAAAAAAACCCAACAACTCTGGGCAACAGTTGATAAAATCACCCATCAGAACAAGGCAGTAATCAGCCTGCCAGGAAAGTGACATTCTATTCCATTTTCTTGAGCGCTTATCCTCTGAAAACCACTCACTCTTATCCATAACGTTTTTCTTTCATGTAATCTGTTTCAGGGTAATTTACTGAGACAGGTGTTTCAGAGTTGTCCATAAACTCTTTGAATGCATTTTACACATTCTTCTGGAACTCCATTCTCCCAAGTCACTGCACAACAGACCTGCCCAGTTTCAATAAAGACTCTATTCCTTTCTCATCACTTACAGAAGTCATCTCCATGTTGTTCATCTGAGCCTCATGGAAGCCACCATCTGACATCACTTCCTCTTCCGCTTCTTCCTCAGCCGTGGCAACATTTCGGCGTTTAAACAACTAAAGAGAGAAAGTATTTAATATATATTATATAGCAAATATATACAGAGCACATCATGTTAGGCTGCAATAAAAATGACATATGAAGTTATGAAAACAGTTAATATGCTGGCTTACAGGACTTCACCTGGCAGTACATGAAGAAAGTTTAGCCGTGGAGTAAATGAAAACAGAAACGTGCTAAGAATGGTTCCTACCACTTCTGCAAAACTGTTCCCTTCTCTTCTTTACCATCCACCTCCACCTACAGGCTATCTCTAGCTTCCAGACAATTGCTTTCCTGCAGAGGATGCTGGGGCTCAAAGACCTGATGAATTGCTGCGTATTACAGATCTTCACAGAACACTTGCAGAGGTTCTGATAAGAGTTACAACAGCAAAGAGGGCTTTGGAGGACTGGTTTTGAGGGTGCTGCTTTGCCTGTTGAGTTCAGGAAACAAGACTCCAGCATTGAGCCATGTCAGATTTGCACCACTGAAGGCAGGCAAGGCAGAGTACTAACACAGACCTACTGTTAAGTTTTTTCTCTAGCGAAGACAGGGAGGCACATATGCAAAATTGCTAAGTCTGTAGCAACTCTAGGTCAGTGATAGGCTGAATTCTTACTGAATGTATTTCCTACTAAGCTATTGTATGATGTGCCCACTCCAGCTCAACAAACACGCTAAAATACAATCTTAAAGCAAAACTTACACCTTGACAAGTTATAAATAAATTCAGGGGTCTGAGGTTGTTTTTGTGATGTTGTTCAGCTAAAAAACAAAACAAATAAACCCCTCCAAACAAAAAACTAATTGAACTTCAAGACAACCACCTATGAAGAATCAGGTTAATGAACTATTTCTTCCCCCAAGAACATCATTACTGCAACTCCTAAGCACTTGGTCATACCTTGTCATCATTCTAGCTGCAATGTTTCCTTCCATTTCACCTCAGTTTACCACTCTTTGAACAGAGATTAGAGCCACCAACTCATAGGAAAATAAAGAAAGAAAGAACACAACAGGAGTTCCTCAATCACCTTCAGTGCAAGGTCAGACAGTTTTGTTGAATGGTTAAGCTGCTCTGGCCAATGTCGCACTTGAGTCAATGAGGAACAGTCACTCTAAGTTTTGGAGAGCATGCAAAACAGGCAGTAAAGTCTGCAAGCCATGCTGATTTCAGACACACTGTGTATGAATTTGGAGGGCAGCAAAAACTAGGAAGGGGCTTGGGAGAAGAAGTCAGAGACAAAGCAAGACAAGACTGTTTAAGGACTGGTGACAGACACTGCAACTCTTGTGCATTACCTGTTCCTCTCTCTTTTGCTTCCGCAGCTGAAGACCCTCTTCCTCCCGCCTGCGACGCATCTCATCAGGGTTCAGAGATTTGTTCTTGTAGCTCTTCAGTCGGAAATTCTCTTTGCCTGAGGTCGTCATGATTTCTTCACAATGCAATGAAAAAGAGAAAACAGAAATAATTACTCTTCAACACACCACCTTATATTCTGTCTCCCCTCTTTAAACTCTGCAGCCATGAATTTCCACCGTCCCCCTATCACCTAACTTCCAACAATTTAAAAGGTGTAAAGCAAAACTTCACAAAATTGTCACTTTGGTGTGCCAGTTCTTCACATCAGTCCAACAAACTTTTATTCTCTGAAGCTGCAGAGAATAAGTGAAATCTTTTATTAAGAAAGAACTGAGGTCTATAAGGCAAAGTATATAGCCTGGGCTAAAGAGAAAACTGAGCTAATAAATTTTAGCATTTCTCCACACAGAGAATTAGCCAGACTAATTACATACCCCTGTCTTCACTCAGAAGTGAAGGTGCTCTTTAGCTTAATTTACTTTGCAAGTCAGTACAGGGTCTTTTTTTTGGTACTCCAAACACGCACTTTACGTAAATGTAACAAAACCCTATTGAAGAAACCCTGTGTTCTTTCTATCCAGACAAGGCCTACAAGGAAGTTGAAATGAAAAGAAAAATTTTAGGCAAGGATGGTTTAACCATTGAAAATGCTCAGTTCTGCAAAGAAAGCAGTGCTATTGTTCCCCTCCTCCCCACCCCCAGTCTCTAATCCTGCCACTGTTTATATAGAGGGGCCTTTTTCAGTCTGTGCTTTCTAAGTACCATCTGTCTTATGTAACTCAGTGGATCAGCATTTGTAACTACCCATGATGATTTTCGCATCTACAACATTGCACTTTGGAGTTACTTAGCATGAAACAGTAGGTATAAAACTGTGTGGAAAGAACACGTCTCCCTGAAATCAAAGGGCTGGGAATCAGGTCTCTACTCCTAGTGCTCCATTCTGCTGCTACTTCTCTCCTCACATCATCCCTTTAAATCCAAAAGAGGTTGGGAATCAAATTTTCAACATGTCATGATTTCCATTCATCTTCATAGAGATGTAGAATCGTCAAAACATTGTAGATACTGTAACACAAAATTTAGGGAGCTGCACTATGTATATAGTTATTCTGCAAGGCCTTTAAAGCTCTCTGTCAAATGCCCTAACGTGTTGTATTAAATACGTTACCTACCCCAAATTCCATAAGCCCAGCATCACCAGATGATAAATGATCTCCTATGCACTTTTTACTTTAAAATGTAGCAACATAAGTGTGTACAGACTCCCAACGGCCCAGGTTTCCTATTAAAAATACATCAAATGTATAATCCAATCTACTCTAACCTCCTCTTCGTTCAGTTAGCACAAAGAGTTTTAAGAGAATAAAAAAAATAAAGAGGATACTTGAACATGCTTCTTGTTAGAGCCTCTTTTTCACGTTGCTGCTACCTGACAACCATTTTTAAGAATTCTGAAAATCAGAACTTACTTTCACAGAAAACATTTTGGGCATCATTTCAAGAGTTTCTGTATTCTGACAACTGAGATTTAAAACACTGTGCAGAGATGCAAAACTACTATATTGATTTATCAGTCATTCGCAGCTTGTAAAAAATGCAACATAAAAAACTGAGCATATAGGTAAGTAATTCAGCAGACTAATTTTGCTGAAAAGGCTCTTCATGAAATTACTTTTTTTAATATAGGTATTACAAAGAGATGAATCTCAGCACACCAGAAGTTGCCTACATCATTCTTAACAGCTTTGAGACCCTTTTCTTCTTCTGTCTATGTGTTTCAGCTTTAAGTGTTTGTGTTTCTTACAATATGCTTGGTAATTACATTTTTTTCCCATTTTTAGTTTAAGTGATTACTACCTGTATATTAAACACATATACTATCTGAAGAAGCCCTGGATTTTAACTGCAAAAAGAAGTTCAGACTAACAAATACTCAGAATTTCTTCCGTTCCTAAAATATTTGGAAGAAAATATTTATCTATTTTAGAATTTGCAAGATCAACTCAAACACCAGACGGACAACCATGAGCTAAAAGGACATGCCTAACAGGAAAATGGCTCTGTAGACACTCCAGTAATTCTGCCTCTGAACAAAGACAGGCACACACCACAGTCCAGACAAGATCTCAGGCCTTCCACAATGTTTTTAATAATTCTCCATTTTTGTCTGAAACTTGTGTTCTCAAACTCACAAGATTGTATTTGCCTTTATTTGGGATTTCAGGACTTCAGTAATTCCATTCCTTTGATACACTCCTGTGGTCATTTCACACCTTCACTTTCAACCTTTAAGTTCTTAATCTGAATAAATCCTTGACAAGGAACATCTTCATCCCTTAATACTGAATTTCATCGAATTTCTATTATGTAGCCTCTCCATATAATGTTCCACTGTTTCTAAACATCAATGACATCACCAATCTAATGATAAGTAAGTTTCCATAGTGTATTCTTCCTTACTGTAGTTATTTAACTAGCTTCCCCTCAGGTCCCAACTTGCATATTCTTTTTCTTCAATTAATTTTGCTTCTGACTTTAAGGTAATAATTACAATTTTCCTTTCAGAGCTCTATTAGCCCTCCCCTACTGTACCTTCCATCATTGTTTCATTTATTGAAAACACAGGGACAGGTTTTACTTGAATTCTCTCTCTGATTTTACCTCAAACCTCTACCCAAAGGCTTCACAAGAATTATGTTCTATTTCTTACACCCTTCATAAGCTTTAGCTGCAACTTCTGGCTATGCTCTTTCCTGACTTTCGAGACAGCTTACTCTGCTGACTAACCCCTTCTTCTGAGTAAACTGTACACTTGAAATTCTTTGTAAACAGGATAGTGTTTTACCTGGGAGTACAAACGCCTACCACTAAGTGACTGGAAAGAGTTTCTTTTATTAAAGGTGAAAAAATTAAACTCCCTTCACCACTGAGAAGTTACCAAGTCAACTAGTGATGAGTTCAGTAATTTTCTAGTAGGCCCCCACTGGTAGTAAATAAACAAAATCCCAGCACAGAGCCACATATCCATTTTATACTTGCCTATCTAACCTGTGTAACTATTAAATCCACAGTTATTTTCTAAAAGTAGCTCTTATGTTCTGAATATATCTTAAAATCAATTACTTCTTCAACATTCTTTTACTGGTTTCCCGACTACTGATGAAAAATTCAATGACCCCATCAGGGATTCCATCTAGCCTGCACATACTGCTAACATCTTCAGACCTATTCAAACGTGTGAGCCCACAATGGCTTTTTAGGAGTAAATGCATAACAGCTCTATGTTAGTTGTTACAGTCATCCAAGGATTGTTTACTATAAATCTCCTCCTCCATTTGGCAGGATGTAGCCTTTCCCCCAGACTAAACCATAGAAGCAAACCAACTTCGAATTGTCTAACCAGCCTTCAGCAGCTTTGGTGCGACTTAGCTGAAAATCTTTCAGTGGTCACTTTAAGTTCACCTGTGCAGCAAATAGCAAACCCTGGATCTTCTCTGCATTGTCAAAATTAATGCTACTTCTGGTGAAAATCTGTGATGGTTGTCATGGAAATGTTCTACCCATCTTTTCTTTCCTACAGATAGCATAGTATTGTCCACATTTTTTTGATACTCCCGGCTACAGATAAAAACCTCTGGAGACCTGGTAAGGTGTATTCTTCGAGCCTTTGTGCAACACCACTCAAACACTTTCTTCTCCCCAGTCTTGCTGCCATTAAAAAAAAAAAAAAAAAAAAAAGTGTAACTAAACCCAATGTCTGTTCCTGAATGTCTGCATTTCTTTAAGGAAAATATGATCCCAAATTTTTCAGTGATTGAGACAAGCACCCTACAAAATGTGGACATGTTCTAAGCACACATTTCTAGAGGAAACCAGTACTGCATTTCTCCTTGCTCATCAAGTAAAAGAAATTCAGAAACTCTGGGAAATACAGAGTCACTTATTGCCATGATCTACCTTGTCCCAAGCAATCATCTAGACAGGAACAAAAATTAACTCCCTGCCTTCTTAAATCAGATATCACTGTCACTGGACTTAAGGGCTTTGCCAGAAGGAACACATGTGACTAATACTCTTGGATACTCCACACGTCAGAGGTACTGAGATGAAAAAATAAAACCCTTACAAATAAAGACCTGCATAACAGTATATATAACCACACACATTTTTTGTATGTAAGAGTATATATATACACCACGTATATAAAACTGAAGCCAAGATTACAGAATACACTGCTGATACTAACTGTTAGACACAAATCTTCCTTCTTTGGAAGTACGACAGGGAAGAGTAGACCTATACAAGACATTCTACCTTCTAATAGGAATATAAGAGAAGAAGAAGACTTGAAAATCAAGGCAGAGAAGGAGGTTGAGGAGAAACAGTGATAAAATATCTAAACATCCATGATCTGCCATACTATCAGTGTACATTTCCTAACTATGGGGCAGTTGTCAGAAGGAAAGGACTCACTGGAGGCAGACTTGCGAGCTCTGATGTGCTGTCAAACTGCTGTCTCTCTTTTAGATTCCTGCCACAGAGACAGGGAAAAGATACAAGAGGCACTGTCAACCCTGAAACGACGACCCATGCTGGAAATGGCACCATCAAAATGGAACTCCAAGCAGCCAGAGAAGCTGGAATTACTCAAGGTAAAAAATGTACAAAAACCTTTACTTCCAAGGAGATTTAAGTTTGTTTATTGGCCCTGCCATGGGACTCTATAGACTTCCTAGGAAAGTTTCATCACAATAATACTTCTTGACATCAAGCCAAATACCTACAGCACAGCCTGGATAGATGTTTGAGCAATTCACTAAGGTCTGATTAGAGGATGCATCAACCTCTGACACTCTTTAGTGTGAGTCTAGAAAACCTATCCAATTTGAAAAAACTAACCTGAAAGTAGCACTTGGTCAGTCTTTGCTCTCATCAACACACTTTTGGCCACAAAATGTGTTTGGTTTTTTTTCGCCATGATGTGTAAATTTTAGAAAGTCCTTCCAGTTTGTTTTTTTGGCAATTCAAAGGCAAAGGATCAGAATGCTTAACAGAAGTATTGAAATCTTTTGGAAGTAAACGGTCAGCTTTCTTGGAGGTACAGACACTGAGAGGTCTTTATAATAAAACCACGAATAATACAGAGCACAGAATGATAAAAAAATATCACCTAGCATTAATGCTATTTCCCAGGCAAAACTTCTAGAGAAAAATTCTACATTTGGCATCATTCTACAGAGATGAAAACACATCCACCAGGTATCTATACTGTTGACAGTGCTATCTGAGGGGAAAAAAGAAAATAAAGAAAAACAGCAGACTGACTTCACTCTTCACTGTCACCTTCTGTTGTTTGAAAAACTAGTTCTGCCAGATTAACATTTTGGTGAGGCTGTATCTGCTTCTTTTCCAAAGTTATTTGACAAAACCATACTGGAGTGCAGGGGTCTCTGGGAATGCCCATCAGTCGAAACACCCATATCACGTCTTGTAAAGCTCAGGGCATCTAGAGGAAAGGATATTTAACCATCTCAGCTACAAAAAGTTATGGTTCAAGCCAATTTCCTGAACCTTTGCTTAACTTTCTCTAACCATAAAATGGGATTGGGAAACATGTTCACAGGCACTATAAAATTAACTGTTACAGTATTTGTAAAGACCTGCAAAGTAAGTTTTGCTGATGATATCATCATGATGATATCATGATGAATCCCTAGCACTAACAAGGAAACAAAATCATCTGAATTTCATTTTCTGTGGTTTGTGAAGGCTGTAGCAGCAGAAGAGCAGTGACCCACACTCCCAGGGCAACCATCACAGGAGAACAATGGAGAAGAAGTCAAACCACCACCTTCTGCTATCCAGAAAGCCAGAAGATTAAAGAAGTTTTGATTCCTTTAACTTGGAAGTTGTAGCTAAACATGGATAGAACATACAGCCTTGAAACAGGGTTTAGACTTCAAGGGACTTTCTGTCAAAAATTGGAAGCAAGAAGGGGATGACTTCATGGAACTGCTGCCCATCTCCATATCTGTCAAATCTGCTTTATTTTGCAGGCTTCCTAATCCTCCTAGGGTTTTTCCCTGCCCCACAGTAAGCCTTAATTCACAACTGTTTCTGTTCCAGCACTTCTATAAACCTGTGAAAGAGCAAAACAAGTATTAATCCACCTAATCTATAGCTAATTTGGCATGTTCTAGCTTTAGATCACTTGGCAAGTTGGACTGGTACCTGCTCAATAATGAGAATGATCTTGAAACAATTAATACAAGGCCTGAAGACAAACAACATTGCATAATATGGAGTGCAATATTACAGATTAAAAACCTCAATATTGACTGTTGCTCAAAAGCAAATGATAAAGAAAAGAAGAAAAAATAGACTGTGTTACCTGAACAACATTGAGGCCACTGATGTCAAGTCTGTAGGGATGTCACATTTTGACAAGATGAAATTGTGGTTAAAATAAGCAACCACCATATCAAAGGTATTTCTGCAAAATTACTAATCTTGAAGGGTAAAGCAATTATATCTCCAAGTAACATTCAGAAAGATTTTCTATGCTTTCAAAAGCAGGTATTTTTTAAGAGATGTGCTTAAAATCAGGCCAACACCAGCTTCCCAGGCCCCTGATTTAATTTACACCAAAAAAAAAAAAAAAAAAAAAAAAAAAACCCAGAATTAATTGACACTTGGCGCTGTCTCTGAAACTGATCTGACACATCAGGCTGTACTACTAGTTAAGCACACTGACAGCCACACAGACACTTAATTTTTAAATGTTTGAGGATCATGTGCTTTTCTTTCTTTTTTTTGAAGGAACACCGCTGAAGAGATTAAGTAGTAACAGATTTACAAGGTTTATTGGAAAACAGCTTTAACAAGGGCACACACACACCCAACAAAAGATTATACGCAATATATCTATCACTTCACTATACATTTTCTATCATAAAGATATTTCTCACGTTTTGAGTTCCATTTTTTAAAGGTCCACTTTGACTTAACAAGGCAGCAGATACATCTTTCAAAGTTCCAGAAAGTTTTTAGCTTGAGCAAGAGGGAAAAAAATCTGACTGTTAAAGCCAAGGCAACTTAAAATGAAAAGATCTTTAAATTTGCTAACCGAGACTTTCTGATTTGAGTTGAAAATGCAAAATTTCTTTACTGTATTCAAAGACGCTGCAGTGCAACAAGTCTGTTTAAATGAAAAAAAAATAATTTCTATAACCCCACAGTCCACAATCAAACTGAAACCAAAAAGTTCCCACAAGTCATAAAACAAAGCAGCTAGTGATGAGGAATTAAACTTTTCAGCCACATAGGATTATGCTAATATTAAAAAAAATAACCTTACATTAATGTGACCATCTACATAAAACAACAGAAGTTATTATTCCTGTGTAATGTAATCTGTTTTTCTTTTAAAGCAGAGATACATTTGTATTTTGATTAGGATTACAGCACATCCTCCCTGCACTTACAGAATGGGCTGGCCAACAATGTATTTTCTCTAAGGTCATATCTAAAAAAGGGACTGTTTGAAAAACAACATTTGACAGTCATCAGCTGTCAGAAAAACACCACCCTAAAATTGCTAACATCCTAACACACACTGAACATTCTTTAGGAGAAAACAAGAATGCACCTTTCAGCATTTCATATCATGAAAATAAGAAATCCCTGACACTTTCAAACAAATTGGGTTAAAAATAAACTAAATTATTAAATAAATTGACTTTGTAGTTTCAAGCAACTGGCTTTTGGGGGGTTGGGAATATCAGAAGCCACTAAAACCAAAGCTACCTTATGCTTCCCATGATGACAAATTTGCTTGCAACAACTGTATTATTTGCTGTGACTCAGCACTATGGAAGATAAGTGTGCAAACATACAAAAAAAAATAGTAAGTCAAAATTCTACTGATTTCATACTAGCTTTGGACATCAGCAACCAAAAGAATCACATAACACTGATGTATCAGCCACATCAAGACAAAACCCACAGGCACCTAAATGCTTGGTTATGCTCATTTTTCCTCCCTAGCACCCCTTCCAAAAAAGCTCTTTAATCCAACACACAGCACGTTTATACAGACATGTCTTCTCCTTTCTGATCGCTACTCCATAAAAAAAGAAAAAAAAACCGATAGAATGGGATCACACAGGCAGCTGAAGAAGGGATCATGTGGAAGCTTTACAAGGAATCCCCATATCTTTTAAGAGGCAATCTCACCCTATTTCAGACAAAACCCACACCAATCTAATATTAATCACAACATTATTATCTGACTTTATTTACAGGTACATTGTGGTTTGTGTGCCACCAGTATGTGGCTTGTTTGCCAAAATGATATTTTAATAATTCAACAGGTGAATTTGCTCTCAAGTATAACCTTAGCACTAAATTTGGTAGTCTTACAATGCCTTGTTTGGAGATAAATATATTCAGGATGTTTAGCCATGGGTTATTTCTTTTATGGTTCTAAAATCGACACATCACTTAATCTCAACTTCATATAAAATAAAACAAAGATCTGTGTGTGTCAAACCAGTTAGCTTCTCACAGAACATATGAATCCTCCTGCTGAGCCTGACAAGCAGTCTGAACTACGTAATAAAAATAGAAAAAGAGAAAACAATTACTCTGAATCATAAGGAAATCTGTCAGCAGCTGGTGACTAGCTAAATCTTATGTCACACTCTGCAAACTCAGAGTCTATTACTCTCCATACACATCCAGGAACAGTCCTATTTTTTTCAGTTCCAATCCCTTTCACTTCTGCCTCCTCATGACACTAAGCGTTAATTATGTTTCAAGAAATTATTCACACAATCCCAATTCAAAATTTCTCCTATGTCACAGAACTCCATTTACTCCTGTCTTACATGAATGGATGAACAGAAGTGACCCCATGATGTCCAGTCTACCATGACTTTCTAACACTCTTTCATACCCTCCTACTACTAACATCCTTTATAAACCAATTTTCTGGTGAAAGGAAATTTACTGTCACCTGTCTTGGACAGCCACTATTTTTTATCCTCAAAATGAGTTATTTAAGTTGCACAATGTTTAATGCATCTTAGTTCAAGATGTTCATGAGGCGGCATAATAAAAGTTCCAGTCCTACTGTTCCATAGATTTTTTATTCAGCAGACGTTTCCTCTCAGTGTTTAAACTTACCTTTGCTGGTTTTCCAGAGTCACTCTATATCCTCCAATATAATTTAAAAGCACTGATATTTCTATAGGCTTTGCAATCTACTGGTGGAATTTTTTATCTTGAAAACTCCACATTCATTTTTGGAAATAAAACCAGGCAGTTTAATCCACTTACTTGCTTGACGGACTTTAAAAACTGTAACAGACTAGACTTTTTTAATCTTCAGAGTAGGAAAAAAGCTGACTTGGTATCATAACACTGTCCCTTTCCTCTGCAATTTTCATCAGCACTTTTTTCATTACTATTATTATATTATTTAAACAAGTGCTGTCATTATGCTTTAGCCCCTTGGTATGAGGCTGAATATTTTTCTTATCAGTTCAGCTTCCACTCATGTTCTTTGAAAAAGAGGTGGCCTGGTCTTTCTGACTTTCTGGCTGTTTATCCATTACATCATTCCAGAACCTCCTGTTCAGATATTTCAGCCACTCAGAATATTTCATCAAGTGAGTAATTCTTTTAATATCTTTTATTTTTCTTGACTTGCCCCTGGCCTCCGAGGCTCACTTACTATTCCCTTTGGCCTTCAGAAGTATTTAGACAAATACAATAAATTTAGTTATTTGCCACTGTTCTTCTATTTCTCTCATGTTCCAAATCCATATTAAAATTCCTAACTCTAAATCACATCAGTACTTTTTTAATCTGCTATATGCTTTTTTTGCATAAACTTGACTTCAGGTTTCAGGAGGGCATTATTTTACATCCACTAACCTCTTGCCACTAAGTTAAATTTTTCAACTTAGCAAATTGTTTATTGTTGCCCTTACAAGTACACTTTGCTTTTGTGTTCTTAAAGATACAAGTTAAGTCCCCATTTGCCCCCTCCAGAACTTGTAAAACACTTTAGAAGAAAAACTCCACAACCTTGTGGAGAGACAGACAGAAATATATCAAAGTAAGCCTGTCAGATACAGGACAGTAAAACAAAACGTACCATTCTGTTCACTTTAGCTTATTCAACAGAAAGGGAAGAAATAAAAAAAGATTACTGTATTGAAACACTGAAATTGAAATAAAACTATCAGATAACCTGCTTAAATAAACATTTACACTTAGAGGTCTTTATAAAGAACCCTTCAGAAACTGCTACAACTGACTGTAGTACTTTTAGTTCTCATGGTGACTTTGGTCAGTGCTGCTGACATGGGCTGTTGCTACTTTTCCCTTTCTAAACAGACTAAACTGACTTCTACAGGAACCAGCACTCAGCAGAATGTACACAGGACCACACCAGCAAGCCAGCACTGAAGTCATCAACTCAGGGAATGTAACATCGGGAAAAACCAACATATGGCACTCTGACAGCAAAAGGTAAACACCCTGGTACAGTGTTAGAATGAGAGATGGGATGTAACAAAGACTGTTTAGAAGCTGGGGGTCAGTGGGGGACACCAAGCCTCCAAAATAGCCACATTTCTCAGAAAGGGAAGCACTTCTCAGGAGTGAAGCACCATTGCATATGTTTAAGAGATTGCGACAAGGGAACCCACGCTGAGAAAAACCTCTACCTCCTAGCATGTCATCTTAGGTTACCATGCCTCAAGCTACAACTCGTTTCCCCTGTGCCTATGGGTATGTCTAAAAGGTGTTAAGCAGAGATTTTAAACCTTGTTTTGAACAAGCTAATTCACGTGTCAATGCAGGTGGTAATGTCGAAGGGAGAACACAGTGAAGTCACAATAAAAACAAGGACAAATACAAAGATTAGCTGGATTCAACCTATTAATTTACAGAGTGTTCTATTAACTATTCTAACTAATTGCCAGAAGTATACACAAAACAGCTTTAAAATAACTAGTTTCTGGGGATAAAGTTGCAATCCCATTTCCTGAGAGCTCACAGACATATCCCAACTTTATTTAGTCTTTCATTAACATCAAGCAGTCAGAGCAGAAAATATGCCAGCAAACAAAAAAATCCAGAGGAACAGCAGCTTGAATAAAGGATAAAGGGACCATTAAACACAACCATTCAGCACCATTTGGGAATTCTGCAGAAACAGCAGCCCAGTATTTTCACAGCTCATGACGTATTTTTTCAGCCCGGAGTTTCAGTTTTCACGAAACGCCCTCAAGAGGCAAAGCTTAAAATCATCGCTCCGCGTACCGCGGTACGGGCAACACACTCAGGGACTATGAATGGGACGAGCTGCTGCAGCATGGAAAGTCTCTAGAACAGGACAGCTGGAAACGACCACCAAGCACAAACCCTTCACCGTGCACAGGCAGTCACAGACATAGCGCTGTAGGAGGGATAATGTGAGGCTACGAAGTGATGTTTGTAAGGGAGAAGGCAGAGCTTCTGTAAGACCAGCTAACATCACTTGTGGGGCGGGGGGAGAAGTTCAACCTTAGAAGATCCAGGAGAAAGTTTCCCTCCCCCTTCACAACCGCAGAATCAATTAGGCTGGAAAAGATCTCTGAGATCATCGAGCCCAACCTGTGACTGAACACCAGCATGTCAACTAGACCACGGCACTGAGTACCAACCTTTCCTTAAACACCTCCAGGGACGGTGACTCCGCCACCTCCCTGTGCACTCCGTTCCGATATTTAACCGCCTTTTCCATGAAGAAATTTCCCCTAATGTCCAACCCACACATTCCCTGGCGCTGTTTAAGACTATGTCCTCCCGTTCGGCCGAGGCCCTGCCGCTCGCACCCTGTCCCGCCGCGGGAGCCGCAGCACCGGGGCTGTCCGTCCCCGCCGTGCGGAGCTGTCCGGCTCCTCGCCGCCAATCCCGGCGACTTCCCAAGGCGGAGCGCGGCCCCGCCGCCCGCACAAGCGCAGGGGGAGCCCCGGCGCGGCTGGAGGGGCTCCCTGGGCAGGACCGGCCGGTCTCTCCCGCCACGTCCCGGTCCCGGTCCCGGTCCCGGCCCACGCGCGCTCCGCTCCCGCCGCTCCCGGCCCCGCCCCG
>JAWWEU010000001.1:27754634-27809893 GCA_035583155.1 Acropternis orthonyx
CCCGCCGGCCCCGCGCGGTCTCTCCCAGGCCCCAGGCGCGCGCGCGCGCCGCTCCTGCCCCGCCGCCCCCCATCCCTCCCTGCCTGCCCGGCGCTGGCTGCCGCCCGCACTGCGCACGCGCGCCGCGCGCCGCGGCGCCCTCTGGGAGGGGCAGCCCTTCCGGCGGGATCGGGAGGCGGGCGGCGCCCTCCTCAGGCCGGCGCGGCGCCGGGCGGGAAGACTACGTGTCCTGGCATGCACCGCGTGCGCCCCGTGCCGGTCCGGGGCGCCGGGGGCCCCGCGCGGCCTGCCGGGAGTTGTAGCGCGGCGGCGCCGCACCCGGGAGGGCCTCGGGACAGGGAGGAGGAGCCGCCTCCCTCCCTCCGTCCGTCCCACCCCGCCTGAGGGGCGGGCAGCGAAGGGTACGGCGGGGGTGGCGGTGGCGCAGCTGCTGCTGAAGGCCGGGCGGGGTCTGGTCGTAACGCGCCAGCGCCGCTGGCAGGGCGCTCCGTACCGGGAGGCGGTGAAAGGGGCAGGGTTGCTCCGGGGCTGTCACAGCTCGGGATAACGCAGCGGGCTGATAATGCCGCTGTGATTAATGCCGGTTCCATAGCGGCGGCCTCGGTGTCACCGCACACCGCCTCACTGCGGCGAGGAACAGCGGAGCCATTTCGCGGTGCCACGGGCGGCCCCGGGGTGGGGACAGTGACAGGGGCAGTGACACAGTGACAGACGCAGGGGCTGGACTGGAGAGGCTGGGATCAAGGGGCAGCAACTGGGCACACAACCTGAGCCCAGCTGCTGGACGGAGACACGCTGTGCCATGTGTGTGTGTACACATACATAAAAACGCATACCTACATGGGTGCCCACCAGCACATCTCCACCCTGCTCAGCCAAAGCAGGGGGTGGGATGAGGCCGGTGGCACTGTGTGTGAGTGCTCTGTGTGAATTTGTGCATGTGCCCACGGGGAATACAGGCTATTGCATAGGGGGGTGGAGCTGCAGCAGCCTCACCTCTCTCAGGCTACCAGATCTCACCCAATTTTCCCATATCAACACATGTGTATATTTGTATCTATTACACATATCTATATCATATACATAGGTATATTTCATAGGGTTTCATACAGAAGAACAGCATTTCTTTGCGTAGAATTGAGATAAAGCAGACAGACAATAGCTTTCTCCCAAAGTGTTTGCACTGAAAACTAAGTAAGAGTTGCACTTTTCTTTCTCACATCCTACCTAAGCACATCTGTACTGCAGCAGGAGGTCTCGGTACAGTATTGGTTGGCATGCTTGGGATACCTTGATTCAAATCAGCACAGGTAAGGGTGGCAGCAGAGATCTTCAAGTTCTCCTGGTTTTGATAGGTCTGCTTTCAGGTGCAGCTGAGCTAATGCAATGGTGTGCAGCAGGTACAAGGGTGAATTCCTGTTTCCTGTCTCTCCGCTCTTCTGCTCCCTTCTCCACCATTTTCAGGCATGGTGAACTATGTTTATTCTGCATTTCTTGTGATACCCTGCCCTAAAAGGCCACCAGAGATGTTGACTTTTTGGATTAGTCATCACCTGCAGGCAAGGATTTGCAAAACCTGGGGGCTTGTGTTAGGTGTGGCTGTGAGGCAGTATATGGAACAGAGTGAGGCAGGTCCAGGCTGTCTGGGTCTGTGTGATCACCAATCAATGCATGAAAGCAGCAAAAAGCACCAGTTCAGACGGTCTGAAAACAGAGATCTGAAACCAGGCTGACATCAGGTAAAATTAAGACAGAAGGTAGCTTTTTTTCTGACAACAGCTTCTGAAGTCCTGAGTAGTTTAGCAATCTGGGTTTGTCCAGGTGGAGGGTGTTTACTCCAAAACCAGTGATACAGAATTTTGAGAAGAATTTTACATCATACAAAAGTGAGGCACGCCCCCAGCATGTTTTTAAGCACAGCCTGTAAAGGTGACGACAATACTGAAAGCTAATGAATGACCCTGAACTGGGGACATGAGAGGTGAGAGTGGACAGGGTGAACAGATCAGGGATCACGTTGTGACTGGGTGAAATTCAGGTCTGGGCATACTACCACTAGCTCTTGTTTTCCCCAGTGGGATGCCATAAAATGGTATCACAATAATACAGCCCTTTCTAAAAAAGGCCACGAAGCCAGACTGCTAACCATATTTAGGCACTACTAAATTGCCATTGGCACCAGCAAGCCTTGGTTGTCACCCACTGACATTTTGTTCAGCCCTAAAAATGAAAACAGTTGCCTGCACTGTTTCAAGCTGTGAAAGTCACTGGGGAATCACAGACAGGGAAAGAGAAAGATAAGGAAAAGTAACAAGTTCATTGGGACTTAGGATCTCAGAGCCACCTCAGCCAAAACAGGTTGTTCTGTGTTTCTGAGGTGGTGAAAGGTGGCCACGTACAGCAGCAGGGTCACAAGAGGTGTCTGCAGCCAGATGGGGTGAGCACCCACCAGGGAGAAACAGGTCTGCACCCCTGAACCTCACTGACACATAATACCTGTTTGTGTGTACTCACCGTCAGTGTGAAATGCTCACCGTGAAACTCACCGTGAAAGGCTTTAATGGGTCCCTGCTGACAGTAAAACATGACTGCTCTCCTTTTTGCTTCTCCAGCTTTGGCTGAGGAAGGGTGACACTGAGAGCTGTACCCTCAAGCTTGCCCTTGGTGGCTAGTGGGACCTTTTCACCGTGCAGTGGAGGGACTGGAGCTGGGGAGTCTCCTTGGGATCCCCAGGAGGTGGACACACAGATATGCCCAGCTGCTCAGGTCTGGGCCATTCCTACTCTCTTTTCTGTCCACCCTGCCTGGACAGACTGGAAACCTGCCATCGCTGTCCGCACCAGCTGCTGAATCTGGTGACAATGGGAACTGGGGTGACAATTCCATCAGCAGAAACCACAAACTGGTGTGGGCAACAGGGGGAATTAAGTTGTAAAGGGCAAACCACCATCAGAGAGCAGCAAGGAGCTGATACAGGGCTCTGGGAAAGGTTTTGATCTTCTCTCATACAAGGGGCACAGAGTATTACCAGTTCTGCCTCTCTTCTTGTCTGTGAAATATCACTCCAGAAATGACAGTGTTAACAAATACAGTGAAAGAGACTGCTCTGTAAGCTGAGCTACATGGTCACATGCACAGGTTTTATTTTTAACATCCCAAAACTACTTGATGTTTCTGCCTGGGCTTGCTCGGTGTCCTCCTGTTCTTTTCTCTTTCTTTGCTTACAGTTCTCCCTCACCCACCTCATTTCATCCCAGCTGAGCACAACCAGGAGAGCAAGTGTTTGGTACATACTCAGAGACTCTATGATCAAGGTAAGGCTTTTTAAATAGAGTTGAGTCTTTACTGTACAAACCCTATGCAATGTAATGGTTACTCTATTGAGCTATGAAAAATCAAGACATCTTCAAAACAGCCTTACTAATTAAGATGAAGTACAATAATCATGAGATGTCTTAAATGACACCCTAAAACAGAGGCAGCTGGTAAGTGTGAGCTACTACTGTGACATGCTACTCTAAAAACCCCTGCTCCATAATGTGTTCAGGGAATTAGCTGTAGTTTGCAGTACTGTATCCAGGATTTTAAAATACTAAGATGCTGATTGTAAGATGCTTCAGCAGCAGGTCAGATGATAAATCAAAAATTCAATTTCTGAAATTTTCAGGAAACTCTAAGAGAAGTAAGACCAGGAGATACTGTAAGGGTCAAGGGAGAGGCAAGAGCAATCTTGTGGCAAAAATGCTCAAACATAAAATCTAATGAGTTTTGTAAATTCAGACTGCAAACTTTATGTTGGCAATCCAGACTGAATGAATGATGAAGTAAGAATTAAAAGAGTTACAAGTACTACTATACCACTTACTCTTGTGGCTGTTTAGCAATTCTTATTCATGAATCTCTTCTCTTTTGTTCTATTTTAATGACTTAGATCTTAACCAATAACTCTGAAATTCTCTAAACTGGGCAGCTGCCTTGGGCTGCCTTATGGTTTGCTTAAAGCCATTCACTACATTATCGCAAGAAGTTTCCAGAAAAGTATGTTAATGAGATTGTAACCAGAGTGTAAAATAGAACCTGAGTCCAAAGGGAAAAACCCATGGTTTGGACCATTCCATTTTTCTTTTTTTTTTTCTCAAACTGCAAATAAACTGCACTTGCTGAACTCAAACCAAGAACAAACTGACTTCCAAGTTACTGATGCAAAGTGAGAGTTTGCCTGTCTGTGTGTCTACCAAGGATAGCACAGGGTCCCCTCACACGCCCAAGGAGCAGCAGAGCAGCTCCATGTCACAGCCTCCTGTCCTGCCTGTCTCCCACACCACTCCCCAACACACCCGGCACAAGGTGCTGATGCTGGGCTACCCTGCACCATGCCACCAGCTCAGGGGACTGCTTCAGCACCTGGAATTTTGGGGCGGGTTTGTCATAGGTGAGCCATGGCTACAGTGCACCAAGCAGGGAGGAGCAAGAAATATTGCTGATCCAGGTCTCATAGCGGGGAGTGCAGTGTGGGGTTTCCACCAGCAGTGCCCTGTGTTGTCTGTGCCTCACTCCTCCAAACTCTCCCCTGCCCCTTCTGGAACAGCCCTGATGCATTTCCCCAGACAAAAATCGCACGAGCAAGTTTTAGTGCCCCTTTACTCCCTGTGCGCAGCACAGATTTTCCAGGCCAGGGGGAGGCCTGATGGTATAGCAGCTTCTCTTGAGCTTCCTGGTCCTGCCTGTCAGGTTTAGGGAGCTGAAGAGATGACGTGCTACTGTGAGAAGAATTTGAGTAGCAGGTGTTCTCTGGAAGGAAAGCAAGGAATGTGGCTTGAAGTGTTTGCCCAGCTGAAGGACTATACTTCATCACTGAAATTTTAAAGCTTTTTTTTTTCAGTATAAAGCAATTCCAACCTCTTCAGTAACTCTGAACTAATGGTTATTGCCATGAAACACTATAGCCTCAGCCAGATGATCCCCAATTAAAAAAAAAGAGGGAGTATCTCCATAATTGTCACAGCTTCATCCTTTCATCTTTGGGTTTATCTAACAGGTCAGTTGTCTTCTGGAAAATCTTTTCCCTCCTCACATCTTACACTGAAAATTTGAGGTTCACGAGGATTGCCCTGGAATCAAAGTGCCTCTGTAAAATCCATGTGAATTTGTCCAAGTTCACCTCAAAAACTAGGTCTTGCTCATGCTCGCTAGAAGGTTATTAATGTTATTGCTCAAGATTTTATCTATACCTTTTATTCTCTTTTTCCACCTACCCTGAGCTGTACCATATTCATTGCCTAACTCATTTAAATCTTGGCTGGCAACATGTATGTGCCAGATCAATCCAAATGGCAACTGCAGAGCAGGTGTGCCGGAAGGACAGTGACCTGCTATTCCTAATGCCAAGGGGGTCACCCAAGCTGTAACTGTCCCTGCTGTGGCTGTTGAGGGCTGGGGTTTGACTTATTTAGGGGTCACTGTGATTCCAAGTGGTGGCATGCTTGGATCTGCTTTTTCCTTTGTATCAAAGGACAGGACTTCAGAAAACTCAGGCCCCTGGGAATCGTGTACAAATGCAGTGCAGTATGGTTTCCAATTGGCAGCTCAGTTGGTCAGAGCATGGTGTTCCTAACAGCCAGGTTGTGGGGTTGATCTCCCTATGGGCCATTCACTTAAGACTTGAATCAGTGGTCTTTGTGGGTCCCTTCCAACTCAGAATATTCTATGCAATCATAGTGTTTTCATCCCAAGCTCTAAGAAATAAAAATACCTGTTTAGCAAAGGAGACGCAAGTCTGATTTCTTGCCAAGGTTGTTAAGAAGTAGTGATTGAGGAAGAGTGGTGCATGAACGGAAAATTTCTAGTTTAAGGAGACTTAGACGGTGTTCCTGTGATTCTGTAGCTGTCTGTGCCAGGGTTTTTGTGCAGGAGGCATGCAACTGCAAATGAAACATCAGAACCTGAGCATCTCCTTGACTGTCATGTGTATTTACTTATTTGTATAAAATGCTATATTTAATTCTATTAATTTTCACCTTTCTATACTTTAATTCTACATCTCCCAAAAAGAAGCCATAATCTCTTTCAGCCTCAAGTGCACCTCTAGTACTGGAAAGATAAATTCACTATTGACTGTGAACCCCCTCCGATCCAAGATACTAAATATACTGAAAAACCCTGTAAGAAAATTAATAACTCTGTATTCACCTCAGGATTTCAATATGATAAAAATTATATAAACATGATATCCTCAGTAAAAAGGATTAAAACAAGTAGAGAACATCACCTGTCTGCCTATGCACTTCAGCAAAAGCATTCACATTCCTCTGTTGCAACATTATATGTAACTTTAACATTTTTGGCTCCAGTGTTTGGATGCAAATATTCATGAGATTTTTTTAAGGACTCGTTATCATGTTGTAAAATGTAGAAAGATTGTTTTATGCTTGTTTGCAATCTCATATCAGAGGCACTTGTTAGGGTCGATATCTGCGGTTTCTTCAAAATGGGAGACGTCTTTTCATTCTGTTCAAAAAGCTCTGGTACGATGTATGACCTTAGTATGTCAAATGATCAGTCACATAAAGCACATACCAAATAAGAAAACACTTGTATTCTTTTGGGTCATTGACTGCAACTGAATTAAATGTATATTTCCTGAAAATCAATTATAATTGGTTTATAAACTGTGAGTTATTGTCACTGAACAGATCTGCTCCAGACACAAACATAGCTGCAGTTAAAATAGCAGCTGTGTATTTTTAAGCCTTACTTGATTTGCTGTCATGGCAGTCTAAAAATAAAGATGTACCAAAGTGGACAGACTGTGGACTGTAACACAGTAGCTTGAACATGATTTAAGTTAGCATTTCTGGTTCAATTTCTGTTTTTCCTAACCCAGATCTTAAAAAATTTTGCAAGTTGCAGGGAAACAAGAAGTGTTTAGAGAAATGTTTCATCACCTTGCATATCTGTGTCACCAGCCTTTGGATGTTAAGTGTCAAACTTACTGAGGCAAAAATTTGTAAACTTCTCCTAAGGGTTCTGAAAGTTGCAGTTTGTGTACTGACAATGCCATCAACTAAACCACAGAGCTAACTAGATCATCAATTAAAATACAGAGCTCCTGATGACTGGCATGTCAGAATAGAAGCAGCATTCAAACCCTGATAAATATCAGGGGAAAAAAAATCTCTGTCTCTTCTTCCTGTCCTCTGGCTTTACAGATCTGACAGTGAGAAGAGAGACATGGACATATTTTGTCTGTAAAGAACAGCATATACAGGTCAGAGATGGGAAAAACTCAACTGAAAAATACCTGAATAATGATGAAGATTGATTCTGCATCTGCGTGCTCTGATATGGTCACTTTTCATAAAGAGAGCACGCATTTGCTTTCTCTACACATTATTCAGATGGGGTTTGCTTCAGCATACAGCAATGTGAGAGCAGGCTCCTCTCCAGAAACTTTGCAATCTGTCCTTTCTGTGTTTTGGAGAACAATGAGGCCTGTGCCTTTGATGTATTTTTATTTATTGATTATTTCTCCCCAAGAGTTAGTTTTGCAGTGGAAAGTATTGTTCACACAACACAGTCATGTTTTTATTGCGGTGTAATGTACCCAGCCTTCCTCTGACCTTATGCAAGTCATGTCTGGGACTATTTTTAGAGATTATATTTGCAGCAAAATGCTACAAGAATGAGAGCAGCAAGGATGCTGCCAATGTGAAATAAATCCATCTGTATCTCCTGCTTCTCTGAGCCACATAAAATTAGGTGTAACTAAACAGCCTAAACCAGGACATGATGCCACCCTGAACCACATATATTTAAGGGCTGGATATGGCTAAGGCCACCCTGGCCTTTGGTGAACCCCTGTGCAGAAGCCAGTGCTTCCCAAGACCAGGCAGGTGTGTTATAATGGGCAGTCACAAAATACTGTTTTCTGCATTGCTGTCTGGAGCTCCTTCCATGCAAAGGTGAAGGTACCTGAGCCTGGTACTTCAGAGTGTAAGTTTGTCTCTGAGTAAAGGGACCACCAAGGGTGTGTTACTTTACACTGCAGGACCGAGAGGGAATTGGATTGGTTAATTAGGAGCTGTAAGCAGGTATTGATCAGCACTGGAAATTGCAAAAGATGGAACAAAGTTGTGTTGTGCAATTAATACACATCACATTCAAACATGAGTGTGTGGCTTTCAGTGCAGGAACCCACGAGCATTGCCTTTCCCAGACATCTTTCCTTCTCCGCTGTTGTTCGTGACTTCCATGGCTGGAGTGTGAAAGTGTGAAGGACAACAAGTTAAGACAGTACCTTCAAGAAAGAGGGGAAGCAGCTTCACATATCATCTCTTCCTCTTGAGCCTGAGCCCACCTGCTCTGCAGCACAGCTCTCCTTCAGGGCTAGGTCACTGAAACCTGGGGTTGCAAAAGCACTCACATCTAGGTAAACACTACTGTGTTCTCTTTAACCTTCATTTAAAAAAAAACGAAGTCTTGAGTATTTTACTACCCATGTCTGTTTTTTTCTGAGCCAAATGAGAGTCTATTGGGCCTATGGTAGTTCTGACTGCATAAAAAGTGTGGTAGGAAGGCTTGTCAAAAATCTTTTTCCCATTTTCACAAATAAAGAAAAGCACCCCTGGTCCTGTTTGAAAACAGAACTCCAGTTCTTCTGTATGATTAGCGCTCTCCCTTCCACAAAGACTTACAGTGGGCTGAACCAAGGTGGAATGCAGCCCCTACAGCAAGGAGTAGGAAGTCAGAAGTCAGGAGTTTGCTGCTTCCAGCTGCTCTGCTTTGGGCCAAATTACTGATAGCCAATTGAAGATATCCAGGGAAATAACTCTAAGTAGTGACTGAGCAGCCTCTACTTCTCTAATCCAACAACTGTGTGTGAGGGCAAAGGACCATGGGGGGTCCTGTATGTTCCCCCTAAACAACATCTCTGAGAGACATTGTTGAAGAAAACTGGGGCTGGGCAGACTTCTGGTTTGACTTTCATTTCATAAGAATTTCATTTCTTATTTCTTGGATTTTGTACAACAGGAGGCATGCTTCATGCTAACCACCATCTCCATTCACTTGCTATTGGACTGTGCTTCTGTAGGAAGGATTAACAGCTATTGCCTGGAACTGTTGCAAGGGTAGAGGTATTATGAGCAAGGGGAACTGAGATCTTTTGGAAGGAAGTCTTTGTAAGTGCATTATTTTTACATTAAACTGATTTAATTGACTGGAGAAGAATGAGAAATGCAATAATGAAACTGAAGCCAGTGGTTCATTGTGACACAAATGTAATAATCTGGTAGTGATAACCTTTTATGTAAGGATCTTCATACATCATATTCTTTTATTTCTGCTTTTTGATGTTGGACGTCAGGAAAATTTTGTTCTTTTCATACCAAAGGTTTTTAAGGGAAGGAGATGAAAAAAATTATATATATTTGAAGCCACATTATTATGGAAGTGTGAGAATGGAAATTCAGTCTTCCTTAAGAAAACATTTAATTTTTACATATATATATATATATATATATAAAAAAATAACATATATGAATTATATAATAAAACTGGCTTAAATTTCTGAAACATTTGGTTTTGCACATCAACTTGTTCTTTTAATCCAGTCTGTTGGCTGCAAATTTTAAATTCATGGAGCTGGCTGGTGGCAGCTGAGTTTATGAAACAGAGCCTGGTATTATTTGTTACGTGTTGTCTGGGGCCTCTTTTTCTGTTCTCTGGCCCATTGTGTTGTGTCACTAACACCTTCATAAACTGAATGTAAAATATGATCAGCTTAGGATCACCTGTTCAGTTCCAGGTAGTGTTTGACACTAATTTGTCAGAAGTAGATAGGGTGAACTGGAAAAAGCAGAGCAGTGGTGACCAGTTTTTAGTAAGATCACGGTTTAAAACAAACCTGCCATCTTTTCCTTCCTCCTGTTGGCATTCACTGGTGGCAGCACAGGGAAGAAAAGTGAAAGGCAGTTTGTAAAAAAAAAAAAAGTTGAAAGACAATGGATTTAACTGGGTGAGTATAATCTTGCAACAAGCCTCCACTGCACTCTGGAGCTTCACTACAAAATGTACACCAAGGCATCACTTTGTTCCAGGTTTTGAATAGAGTAGAAATAGCAAATAACTTGCTTGAAGGAAAATTCCCTGCAGTGTCTGTCCCACAACATGCAGGCATCATCAAGAGGTGTAAGGGTAAATCAGGAAAGCAGAATAAAGAAGGAGAGGCAAATTAGCCTTTACCCAGGCTGTTTTCTGCACTGAGAATTGGGATCCTGAAGATAATCCTTACTCCCAACACTGCTGGTGTAGAGCAAAGGGAGGTTCATTTGTGCAACGTTCATGGCTTTATGGAGAGATGAGAAGATGCCTAGGCCAAATGACTATTTAATTTCTCTAGAGAGGAAAAGGTAATGTCATTTTTGCTACCCAGTGTTGAGGAAGTGGGATGCTCCTTCACTGTGCCTCTGGCAGTCTTGATTTTCAGCTTCTTGGTTTAGAAAGACCCAGTGTAAATATTGGGATAGAAAGCTGCTCTCTCCCAAACCCTGGCTGCTTGGGCCAACAAGTAAGGGCCTTATCTGTATCTGTGCTGCTACCAGGCCAGTGGCAGTCATTTGCCCACAGCCTTATTCCAGCTAGAAGTGCATGTGAGCACCTAATGTGCAGAAACTAAGCATGAGCATGGAGGGCTAGTGGCTGTCCTCCCTCCTTCAGGCAGTAACTCTTGTCTTCTTGTCTTTACCACACACAGCACCAGGCCCAGAAAGCTCCCCCTGGGCAGCACAGGCACTGTGAGAGATGCTTCAGCCGGCACTGCCGCGCACCGATTGAGATCTCCATCTCCTGCATGGTGATCAGCTGCCGCCTGCACTGCGGGGCCACCTTCCACATGTGCAAGGAGGAGGAGCACCAACTGCTCTGTCCCTTAGAGCAGGTCCCCTGCCTCAACTCAGCCTATGGCTGCCCTTTCTCCATGGCACGCTTTAAGCTGGCGAAGCACCTCCAGGTCTGTCCAGCCAGTGTTGTCTGCTGCTCCATGGAGTGGAACCGCTGGCCAAACGTGGATTCAGACACCACCCTCCACAAGAACATTATGAAGGAGGCCTTAAATGAAGAGTGTCTGGACACAGCCTTGGCACTCAGAGACCAGAAGATTCTTTTCAGGACTTTGAAAATAGCCGACTTGTTTCCAGAGTGGAGGAAGAAGGATGAAGTGGAAGAGCTAATGGACGAAGCCGTGGGTGGTGAAGCAGGTGCTGTGGGGGGAGTTGCCTGTGGCTCCCAAGAGAGCAAAGACCAGTTGCCCGAGCTCAGCCAGCATGAGCGTGAAGATTTGGCAAAGAACAAAGCAGGAATGGATCTGGGGAGTTACAAAACCTGGGAGAACATTTTCAGCAAAGAGCTCCTGGCTTGCCAGGTTACAGGTTCAGCAGCCAGCACAGGACAAAAGACAGAGGAGGCTTCTGAGAAAACAGCCCCTCAAGCTGCCAGCTCCACAGAGAAGGCACAGGAAGGACCTGACGGTGCAGAAGAGGCAAAGGACCAAAAGCCTGAACAAGTAACACCAAGTCGAGAACTGAAAGGAATGGCTCCCTGGCAAGAAGGGGTCCTGGAGAGGCTGAAGAAGGAAGTTGGTGTAGGTGATTACAATATGTATTTGGTACATCACGGTGGAATGCTCATCCGCTTTGGCCAGATAGCTGCTTGCACTCCCAAAGAAAAAGACTTTGTCTATGGGAACTTGGAAGCCCAGGAGGTGAAGACTGTCTACACCTTCAAAGTGCCAGTTAGTTACTGTGGCAAAAGAGCACGACTAGGAGATGCACTGGGCCACAAGATGCCAACTTCAGACAAGTCAGTGGATACCTCAGAACTGGGAATAAACATAGAAGAACTACCTAAGGCAAATATAGTTGAAGCCACGCTGTTGTGTGCTCTGGAAAAAGAGCTGAAAGGCCATGAGATCTCTGAAGCAAGGGGTATCGATGGACTCTTTGTGGATTTTGCAACACAGACATACAGCTTTCCTTCGGAGCCCTTCTCCTCCAGTGCTGTTCTAGCAGATGTCCTGGATGAAGAAAGCCCACAAGAACTCCACATGGAGCTCTACACTGAATGTGTAACCAGAAGACACAACAAAAGCAGTTCAGCTTTCACGTTTACTTGCAGTCATTTCTTCAGGAGGGATGAGTTCCCATCCCACTTCAAGAATGTGCATGCTGATATCCAGTCATGTCTGGATGGATGGTTCCAACATCGCTGCCCACTGGCCTACCTGGGATGCCCTTTTGTTCAAAATCACTTCCGCCCTGATGGACTTAGGGCCAAGGTTATATACAGCAAGCCTCTCAAGACATTTGCTATTAAGCCAGAGGTGGACACCCTTCTTGCTGAATCAGGGAAGTGCAATTTCACAGTGGATTGTCGAGGAAGGAATAAGGACTTGCTGAGCAGCCTCCCAGTGGAAGTGCTCAAGTATATTGCGGGATTCCTGGACAGCTTCAGTTTATCTCAGCTATCACAAGTGTCAATGCTCATGAGGGACATCTGTGCCACTCTTCTTCAAGAGAGGGGAATGGTCCTGCTGGTCTGGGAGAAAAAAAGATACTCCCACGGTGGTGCTTCGTGGAAAGCTCGCAAAAAGGCAAGTGACTGTGGCACTGGGAAAAAGAGACGTGAGTTCTCATCAGATAAAACACAAGAATGGCAAGAAAAGCTGCAGATAAGCATGCAGATGTGGAGAAGGTTCATGAGGTTGTGAATTTGCAGAAGAGTTTGTTGTCAGGGGCCAGGGCTGTAAAGTGCAGTACATCTAAGCAAAGGTAGGAAGGTGTAACTAGACATCTGACTTGCTGAAAGTCCCCACCCAAGCTCATCTTGGGTAACCCGTTTGCATGTGCACTGTTTTTAGGCATTGGGAACTAAGAATTCCTGATATTTAAGCATTACTCATGGATTTTTTAAGAACTTGATGTTCATACTTTTTTTTTATTCTTTACAAGCCAATTCAGGGTATGTCAAAATGCTTTAGAATGCCAAAAAGATAAAGAACAAGGAGACATGGCTGTGAAAGAGGCTCAGGCTTTCACATCAAACCCCAAGGGCTTTCAGGATTAGTTGTGCACCGAATTACCATGAATGAGGGAGCAGCATGGGGATAGGAAACTGCCTTCTGCAAAGCTGATCTCCCACTGTTTGTGCTGGAAAATTACCACCCTTATTGGCTGTTCAGGTTGTTTAGAAAGAAATACATGAACACAACTCAGTCTAAGTCCTAGCTGAAAATTAGTTATTACAGGATTTTTTCTTAGCTGATAACCTTGCAGCTGCTCTAACATCAAATCATAGAGTTGTAGAAACATGTTAGTTGGAAAACACCTCTAAGATCATCGAGTCCAACCATTAAGCTAATGCTGCCAAGACCACCATTACATAAAACTCTTTGAAAGAGTAGCATGAGAGACCTCAGTCTGGCCAAGTAGACAGGACAAAGATCTAGGAACTAAGAATTTAGAGATCCAGGAGAGACTCCCAGAAATTATCTAAGGACCTGGCTTTCAAGCAGAATCCCATAGATCTCTCCTTACTGATTCTTATCAAATGAAGATTAGTAATTCATGACTTCTTATTAAGATAAAGTACTCTCTATTAAAAGAAAACATGAAGTGTGATGAGTTCAAAATCTGTGTAACAACGTGTTGGTGGCTGCAAGTTGAATTAGCCCAATCCAAACCAGGAATTAGCCACTGAAACAATTTACTGGAGGATGGGTCTTCCTTCAGTAAAAGGACAACATTCCAGCTGCCCAATCATAGAGCAAGTAACTTCAGCTATTGTAGTGCAATTTCAAACCAGCAGCATTGAATTTAAGGACTGTCTAACCCTTTTCACTTTAGCTCTCTGTACTGACCACACAGGGATCTTGATTCCAATGCAGACTCTGCTTGAAAACACTTTTTGTAATTATTCAAATTTCTTGACTAATGTGTATTATAGCTGTGAGTACTTCATTCTAGGACAGGGTCAGGCAATCTTCAGGATGGCACACCCACATATTGCCCTTCTTCCTGAGGAAGAAACAATTTCAGGGAGAAGAAATCTACTATGTCTTTAAAAAATAATTTGTTTTAATGGTATATGGCAAATATTAATGTCACTTAATCACAGGCATATCACTACATGCTAGTATACCACTAAATGGTGCATGGTATCACTGCAAACAGAAAAGTTTAACTGCACATTTCTATTTTCTACCAGCTTGTACATTCTCTAGGAATAACTTTAATGTTAGATTTCCCAGAGTTTTCTGGAGTGGGGTGACTAATAACAATGTTGTAATGTTAATTGCTTTGTATTTTCTGATAGGTGCTTTGGAAGGTCTTTATGAAGTCATGTTTCTTTGAGATACTTATCACATAAACATGCTGTGGTCACTTTGCTTCATAAACATCTTGGATCACACTGCACATGTAATGGGGTTTCCTGGAGAGGTGTCAGGTGTCCTGGATTTCCTCATGCTCTGCACTGGATTGATACCATGGGAATCATGGTGACAATGACTTCCCCATTAAAAATGGCAGGTGATGACTAAAGCAGCTAAACCAGCAAGTACAAGATACTTAACAACACAGACCCCGTGTTTAGTTGTTATGCCAGGCCTGCACAGTCAGATGTTCACTAGCCTGTCCAGCAGGAGCAATGCACACCCACTGTGAGCATATATAAATGTTTAAAATCCTCTTCTGTTTTTACCACCATCCCCATTTTCTCTCCCCAACTTCTTTCCCCTTTCCTGTATTAGATATGGCAGTTCAGCAGCCTGTTCTCCAGAGTTCACAAATGGCAGCGCAACGATGTCGCGTGCATGTCAGAGCACCTGAAGAGTTGTCCCTTCTACCAAGTGGAGCAGAAGACGGACCCTGTGCTGCTGACGGGCATGTCCGAATCTCGAGAGCAGACTCGGAAGACTTTGGTTTCTACTTTCAAGCACAGAGTTTGAAAAACCTGCTTCCCCTCTGCCATGGTCCCTTCAGGGGTCTTCAGATGAAGATTTGGGAATTCAGGTGTAAAGACTGTTGTTTCCAACTTTCCATTGGACATACAAAACTGTCATCTCCCCAGCTGTGTTTGAAACATCCTGCATATTTTTTTCCCCTGCATTAATTTAATTGTTGAAACATCATCCACTGCTCACTAACATCACATGCTTTCTATTTATGTTTCTGTTCCTTGCTTAATACAGCATTTTGAAGAAAGCAATAAGGATCTTGTTTGAAAACAGCATCTTCACAACCTTAAAGGTAGGCTGCTGCTCCTCTACCCTGTGCCTGAGAGAAGCAATAGCAGTTATGTACTTGACTAGGTCTGCAACACCTTGGTTTCAGCTGTAAAGCCAAGTTCTAAAAGCACAGATAGATGCCCTCCTGCCTGGCAGTCCTAGGGACTGGTAACCTGTTCTGAGACATGGGCAAAAGAAAAAGAAAGCCCAAAATTAATCAAATTCATTGTAACTCCAGTGAGATCTGAGGAATCCACTGTGCAAGCCACAGACCTTGTTTAGGACCCTGATTCAGGCAAGCATACTTCAGCTGAGTGCAAGCCTAAAGTTGACCTCATTGGAGCATTGAAACTAAACCAAAGCAAACAAATTTGCTCTCTGTTAGAAGTAACTAAGTAGCAACTTTAGAGGCTCAATTGTCTTTATATATTAAGTTAATAACTTTCTCTGTTTTATTTAAAAACACATTAAAACCATTAAAGAATATTTGAAGGCATTTTTAGTATGCCTTACCTACTCAGATTTGCAGTTGTAAATTGCAAATTCTACTTGCAAGCAACTGTGACCAAGATGTCAAAGAAATACTATTCTTTTCAGTAAAAGAAGAGGCATTCAGGCACCCATTCAATAACAGTACAGATAATGTTTGCTTCACTTAAAGACACTGGAGCATAAGTATCTTTTTTTTTTTTCTGATCAGAAGAGTGATTAGGATTTGGTTTATTTTTTAATAAATGCACTAACTTAAAAACAGAATGGGTTTGTTGAGGCAACAGATGAGAGAAAAGAGTCGTGTTACCTGCAGTGTCTGTCTCATTACACTACTTAAACCCATTTCAGTGGTGCTAGTCAAAATGCCATAGGTATAGTGGTGGATGGGATTCCTCTGAAGTGGCCGTGAACTTATGGAACAGTTTGGAACAGCTTACAGCCACAGTGGTGCTGACTCACACCCCTTTCTTCTGGCTCATAGCCGGAAGGCCAAACTCAGGACATGAGGTCTGGCTTTCATCTTCCTGTCTCAGGCAGAAGCACGCCACTGGGAGCTGGGATATCTGCTGGCCTGGACCACTGCTCTCCTCACCTGGGCTGGCCAGGTGAAAACTGGCTCAGGTGGATGGATGCACACCACGCCTGCCATACCCAGTCGTGGTGCAAATCTGGGATGAGTCAGCTATGCCAGAAAGAGCCCTCTCTTACCCACAGAAGTTGCTGGTGAACCTGAGCTGAGTGCTTGGTAATCAAGGGCATGAATTGCATGGTGGCTGAAACCATGCAGAGTGCAGCTCATCCTTGTCTACCCTTCCAGCTTAAGTGGTCCCTGTGAGATTTTTAACCATATGAGGATGTTTTTCTTCTCCAGACATGCACACTCAGGAGCATATTGTCTGAGTTGTGGGGATTGTGATTGGTCCCAGGAGCAGGAGTAGCAGAAGTTCCCTTTTTTTTCTTTTTTTTTTTTCCCTATGTTACTCTTTTTTCTATCCCTAGAGAGCCTTTCTGGGAAGTCTCAAAATGCTTTATGCATGGGTGTCAGTATCTATGCTGGGTACTTGAAAATGGAGCCACTTAAGATTATGGATAATTTGAGGAGGGGAAAAAAATGTTTAAATAATAGTGTCTCAAAGTAAGTCAGTGTTCAGGGTTGTATAACAGACCATGAAAAATTTCAGCCTATGGGCAATCTCTCACATGATCAGCCACTTGGGTGCTGTAAACTGGTGTGGCTGCCTGTGGCTGCCCTGAAATTGTGGCTTATGTTAGGTATGAATTGGGCTCTCTTTACCTTTAGTGTCACCAGCACTGCTGCTATTCTGCTCCTGGCCTCCTTCTTGTCAGTTCCAGATTTTGTTCTTGTACCTCCCTGCTCCTGGAGATGGCAGGACTTCAGTTCCATCTTTACTACCACTGATCCTGCTTCTTCCCTGTGCAGGAGGTGCCTGAGTCAGACTACAGAGAGGACACAACCTTTGCAAATATGATGGTTCAGGGAGAAGGTCAGAGATAGGGATGTCACAACCTGTACCTCTTGGGATCAGCCGGGGTGTACATAGAACATCTGGGTGACTGGATCATTTTCCTTCTGGTACTGCTATAGGGTACACTGGAGTGACACAGGGTGTTAATTCACACACAGAGACACATTTTCCCCTGTGAATATGTAGGTATACTTCTGTAAACTGTGAATTTGGTTAAGTAACCTTCAGCACTCCAATGAAAGCTGAAAATCCACAGCTGTCTTCAGGTTATTCTGGTTAACCTGGCCCTGGAAGAGGCAAAGCTGTACAGGGGAGTGGAGATCACCCTTATACTGTTGTGTACCCACCTGGCCAGTGTCAGCTTCTCGCTTCATCTCACACTTAACAATAGTGCAGCTGTGGGCTGGTGTCAGATGCAGTTCTACTAACCTGAGGGTGCATGCCAAGCTAGCTCAGTATTGATGGTCCTGCCCAATGGCGGAGTCAGCAGAAGCTTTAGGAGCTGCAAGGGAATTAATTTGCCTGGCCTGTTTACCTTGTTGAGCACAATGCTGCCTTATTTAAAAGGTGAGAGGCTTCAGTTTGGGTTCAGCAAGTCCTTAGCTCCTAGTTTAAGTTTGTAATTTGGCCACTAAAACTCTTCCTGAATTTCAGCTTGAGGAATTTGATTAGGAGAAAATGAGCATTTGGTGTTGCTCAAAATAGGTGTGTTGCTGTGGAGGGGTCTGAACTGGAAAAAGGGATCCAAGTCCAGCAGAGCATTGAGGTTGCTTTCAGTCCAGACCTCACACTCTGGATCTTCATGACTTTGATCATGTTTGTGCTGTCCACAAGCCTTGTGAAGGGCAAGAGCAATACTCCACGCACTCCAGGCTGGCGTGTTTTGCAGCGTTTTCTCTCACTGGAAGAGCGGGAAGTGAAATGATGGCACTGGGGAAATCAGAAAGGTCAGAGCAGGGCAAAAATACTCATGACAACAGAAAGCAGGACACAGAACAGGTAATGGGTTTGGATAGAGGAGACCTGCCTGACTGTAGGTATTATGAGGAGAGGCAAGCAGAGAGAGGTAAAAGGGCACATGAATGAAGGGAATTGGGGTGTGGAAGAGATGGTGCAGCTGCAGATGATTTAGGAGGAAACAGGGCCATTCAACAGACAGCAGAAGGGTAAGAGTGATGTTTAGGTGAGCAGAGACATAAGCAGAATGAAGATTTTATATTTTATTTTATTTGGTTTCTACTGACAAAGTAAGATATTTGGATGAGCCTCAGGAACTCAATGGAATCCAGATTCTGTTTTGAATTGTAGTTTATACAGTGTACCTCACCCTGTGGCACAGCTTCTGTTCTGGGTTGGAGTATTCAGCCAGCAGATCATTGAAACATGAGCTGAGAGGCCACAGTAAAATCACAGAGAGTCACCAATGCTGATATGCCTCTATGCTCATCATGTGCTGCCAAAACAAGAGATTTTCTGGTTAAACATTTCTCCTTTAGAAAGGATCTGGAAATACCCAAGCAGTGCTATACAGTAACATGGGGCAGATGATAATTTTTATGGGGTCAAAGGGCAGGGCACCTACTGACATGTATCCTAAGTCTGATTTGAAGGAAGAACTTTTTTTGCTGGGCTTCCAACTCCCAAAACTGAGTGAGCACAGACAAGGTGAAGCTTATCCAAAGAGTGCCTATTATTTTGCAAAACTCTGTAACTCCTTGTTGCTTTCTTAAGAATAAAAATTGTTATGGTTTAAAAAAAATACAACATCAAAATTCAACTCTTAGCTTGTTTTCTTAGTTTCACCACATTAATGTATTCTTTGTTTTCAAATCAGATGTGATAGTTCCCATATCCTCATATTCATTACAATCCTTTCCTCTGCTCCGCTCTTTACTGTCATTTTCCTGAGTGAAGACTAATATTTGTATTTATTTAATTTTAACAAATATTTTTAGATTTGATCCCATCTTCTTTATAGCAACTTTATCTCTCCAGGTTCAGTTATTTACTTAAATGAAAAACTTCCTCTTCTTTTAAAAATCCACATTCCAGATTAGTGCTACGTTATATCTCCAAATATTTGAAGAAAAGTTTTCTCCTTACCCTTCACTTTGTGGCTGTTTATTCAGGTAGCTACAGAGGGATTTTTGCCTCTTTACTTGGGGTGCACGTTCCAGAGACACTGTGCATCTTTCACATACAGTTTCCTTACTGCTGCAGTCCCTGCTGAAGTATGCTAATTCCTTGGGGTTTAATTTCTTTTGAAACAAAACGTGCATACGCAGTGCATACCTATTCTTATTTAGCTTCCCACTGAATTTATATGTAAGGAAATTATGATCACATGCTCCAAATTTATTTTTGATGACCACCTGCTCTATGACTTAATTGCTATTTACAACTAACAAATCTTTTGTAGGTTCAGTGATGGTTTTGTGAAGGAATTTGTCATGTCATGTTGAGAATTATAGGCCTGAGGCCCATTATGATCATGAGAGATGATTCACTGGTCCATAACTCTGAAGTTAGTTTCCCCATGGCAGCAGACTTCTCACTGGGTTTTATCTCTTTTTATATTAGCTCTCTCCCTACATATCCAGGTATGAAATTGAGCAGTTCAAGACTGACACGGCGCTGCACCAGAGAAAAGCCTCTTTTAACTTCCTGAGTTTTACCTAAACCAGCTGTAACATCATACATGTGAGACTAATGCACTATTTTTGTTTTCTTTTCTACCAGTCCTGAACAGCAGAATTGTTAATACCAGGGATGACTGTTGTTCTCCCATATTCCTGGTACTTGCATAATAGCTAGTTTACACTGCATATTCTTTCCTACCAACATCTGTAAGGTAGTTACAAAGACAGTGAAACCAAAGTCTTCTCAATAGGTGATATAACAAGTTGAAGTTTGGTGGGTTCAGACTGAACTTCGGGAATTACTTTTTTACCAGAAAGGTAGAAAAGCAGCACTGGAACAGGTCCCCAGAAAAGTGGCAGTGTATCCACCCTCAGAGGATTTCCAGTCTTGGATGGACAAAATCCTGGTGACCTGACTGAGCCAGAGGATGGATCAGAGATCCCTGGAGATCTCCTCCCACCATCATTTTTCTGATTCCACAGCATCACCTGAGATTCCCTGTAGCACACAGGCATCTGCCACTCTGGCCTCACCTGCTGAACTAGATCATCCTTTGGCTGCCAGTATTGTCTGCTACTACTTTTCTCATCACAATGGGTATATTCTTTCCCCTTGTTGTCTAGGCCTCTGCTCATTGATGCCTCTTTATCTGTCATCACATAGTTATTTAACTGGCTTTCATCTCCCTGAGTAAGAAAACAGATGCACAGTCCTCTCCTAGTACTTGTAGCAGCATGGAATGGCTCTTTTGAACATGATACCTGCATGGTAAAGCTGTAGTTCCTAGCTGGCTTGGTAAACTGCACAACTTTTCACCAGGGCTGTTCCTTATAGCCACACTGACTCAGCCTGCAATGGATTGCAGCTCTGTAGAATGCAAGAGAGTCCCAGCTTTAGCAGGCACCTAGAGGGATTTGATTACAGAGAACAGTCAAGAGTGGCTTACAGCCCTGCAAAGCAAAGTCCATCACAACTGCTGTGTGGGAGCGTCTCTGCAGGCAGCCACCCACAGCTCTCTGCATGGCTGTGGCTTGGGCGTCATCATGATTTCCTGCGGATGTGTATAGAGGATTTCAGCTGGCCACAGCAAGGGTGAGTTGTGTTACTGCGAGGAGAGGACACAGACCAGCAGAGAAGCAGCCGTCTTCTCCCCCTGTGTTTGAAAGACGGGGGAAAGGCAGTAGTTAAAATACCATCAGAGCTCATCCATTTCCTTTCTCGCAGCTTGTGGGTTTTTCCCCATGATGTTTTTTCCTGCAAAACCAGGGCTGATTTGGCAACCAGTGGTGGCACCACATGCCAGCTGAGCTGATGGGTAGCTGGCTCATGTCCCTGCAGAGTTCTTTCCAGCTGAAGAAGGTTTTGGGGGACTAGGCGGGGGGGAGAAAGAAACCTGCTTCAACCTCCAAGTCTTTCACAGGGATAAAGCATTCTAAAAAGCAAGTAGGTGAAGAGGTGAGTGTTTTCAGAGGCTGCTCAGTGGGGCCAGAGGAGATGAGCTCACATGCAGCAGCAGGTGGGAAAGGCTGAAAAAGTGTTGGCTTACAGAAGGACCCAGCAAAAGCTGCCCAGCCACAGGTTGGGGCGCAGCTCCTCAGCCCCAGCTAGTTGTGCCCCACTTCCCTGATGCCTCCAGGCGCTGCTTGGGACAGAAAGAATGAATGGGTTTAATGTTTTTTTTTTTCATTCAGCTTTGCCAGAGTGAAAGCGAAACCTCTGCCAGCCCAGGCAGCCAGGCCAGGGCAGCGCAGGGCTTCTTCCCTGCCCACATCACCTCCAGTGAAGGTCGCCCAGTGCAAACAAGGGTCTTCCTAGAGGTGAATGTTGTTTCCAGAGGAGAGTGGTGCAGAGTGAGAAGGGTCCACTGCCAGTATCCGTCCCACATGAGGAGTCCCTGCTGCACATGGGCTGTGATGGGGAGGAGGTGAACTCTCAGATCCCCTGCCACAGCCGCCAGCAGGCTGAGAAGAGGCCTTGCTGTACCTCCTGGTTCATGGTCATTCTGTGGTTCCCACCAGGATCAGCATTGCCCTGCTGCCAGAGGACCCCACTGTGGCAGCTGGGACAAGGAGAGGATTCCTGTGAGCAAGGGGGGATCATTGCTGGCTACCAGATGGCCAAAAATCTGTGTGAATGTGGTATCACTCAGCCTGCAAGAAGCAAGTGTGGGAGACAAGGGAGGTACATCTGTTTGGTGTCCACCCTGCTGCACCAGGCCCAGCACATCATCCACCTGCACATCATCCACCTGCACATGGCCAGCGGGGGCAATGGGAGTCCCATGTCCCCAGGCACTGAAAATTTGCCCTGCACCCTATCCCATCACTCCCAACACTCAACAGTCACAGGCAGCTCGTCTTCTCTCTGTTGTGGACAGACTTTTGTGCTCTGCTATCAACAGATCAATTCCCTGTTTATCTCCCCCAGAGCCTCCAAAGACTTAATGTCATTTCAGCAGTGGAGTCATTTGAGAGAGATATGATGACTATTCTGACCTGCAACAATGAAGAAATTCCTCTCTCAAACTCGTGTTTCTCCAGCCACTGGCAAAGCTGAGATGGCAGCTACAGCATCATCTCCTTACCTCAGCATCAGCTCAGCCCAAGCACAGGCACCAGCCACCTACAGCTGCCTTGTTTCACAAGTGGCCTTGGCAGAGTCCATCTCTGCGAGTGCCCAAGTAGGGCACCAGGTAGGGCACCAGGTAGGGCACCAGGTAGGTGTCAGGGCACAGGGGCACATCCTTCATCCTGCCCAGACCTCCTCAAAACCTCTGAGTGACACCACATCTGACTAGCTCCCCATGCTTTCTTTCTCGTGTCCTCTCATACCCATCCTCTCTGTCCTCCTCTTCCCCTTTCCCTTTCTTCAGCTTTTATTTCAATTCTTGAAGTTTTGAGGGAGCAAATATCTCATTTCCTTCAGGGGAAAAGAGATTTTATGACTGAAAGTGGCGCAACAGAACAAAAGTAGGTAGCAAGTAGGCTGAACCACACTGGACAGGCACAAGAAAACAGCCATGCCCCAAGGAGTTTGATGCTCAACTGGATTCAAGTCAGCTCAAAACCAATGCTACTAGAGAACTACAGCCAAAAATGCTTCCCCCGTTGGAGCTGTTGGGGTTCTAACCCTACTTGCTGGTAGGAGATTGCTCCTGTGCCTCCTCCTGACCCAGCAGGGGAAAAGCAAGCCATACTTGCAGTTTAACGAGTTATGACACATCAGTCCAGCCAGTATAACTGGCCCTGGGCCTGTGTGGCTTCGGCTCCCTTGTGTCACATCACATCTGTGTACCTGACAAGAGCATGTACAGGCAGGTACTAAGGAAGTTTAACTGGGACAAACCTCCAGCCACCATCATTGGTCCTCCTCTCCTTGCCAGAGCAAAGGAGATTGCAAGGACAGGTGGGATATTTAATTGCTACCATCATCTTCATCATTGTCTTCTTCACTGTGCTCAGGAGAAGAGCAGGTGGGAGTTTAAAATGTTGAGCCACATCCCTTGTGGGTGAGATGCAGAAAGCAGCATCTTCCTCTCCTCTGCACCTCCACTTAGAAGAGGGTCAGGATAACCCAGGATCCTGCAGGGAGAGGGAGGGAGTGCATAAGCTGGAGCCTCATTTCTGGCACCACGAAGTGATGTTTTGTACTGCTTTGGTCTTCCTACATCTTACTTTTTTTTTTCCTTTCTCCTTTTCAGCTAAACCAAAGTCTTAGCAAATGGTAATGGCTTCAGAACAGAGGAAACCTTTGTGTCATTCACCTGCAGTCCTTTGTCCCCTGTCCCTTGCTCAGGACAGAGAGAGCCAGCCCTGTCCAAATACTAGCAGAGCCCTTGGTTGGTATGGGAGGAGTGGGGCTGCCCTTGGTGGAGTACCTGATTGACCATTCCAGGGGGGGACTCACAGGAAAACACATCTTCCTCCAGGGAGGGCAACATGGGCAGTCTCCACTCTGACATCTTTAGAAATGCCTCCTCTCTGGCGTCAGAGAAAATTACATTGTATATAGATGAGTGTTTGTATGACTGCATACATGCCTGTGCATGTACATGTATGTATGTGTACATGCTGTAAGTAAATATGCAACATGTATGTAGGCGTGTAGCTGTATATAAGTACATTTTGTTATACAAGGCAGCTGTTTAAGTAAGATATATACGTATACATGTTTTTATGTGTGAAGAGCATACATGTAGGCAAAATTGGTGTTTCAAAATGGTAAATCTCAAGCAAAGGAGCTTATGGTTTAAACTGGTGACCAATCAAGGAATCAGAAAAATATGACTCTACAGGAGAAAGCTACAATAAAATTTTTAATAGACATTTCACTACTAGAAGTTTACAAGATGGAGAGGATCTGTGGCTTGGTAGTTGTGAAAAAAAGACAGACATAATTAAACACTTTTTCTGCTCAACAGGGAATTTGAAGGTTAACACTTCTAAATCTTGTATAAAACCAACAGGAAAAAAAAAAGCAGAAGGAAGGGGTGGATGGAAAGGAGGTATATGGCACACAATAAAAGTGAGAATTTATGAAGCATACAAGGTGATAAGGAGTGTTCAAAATAATCTGGAAAAACTGGATTGCTGCAAGTCCTAACGGCACTTGGAAGCAGTTTTTTTCAAAATATGTTGAAAACTAAGCAATACTAGTGACATCCTAGGCTCTTACTCTAGGGGTGGGTATAGGTAAAACTGTTGATAGTGAAGATTTTTGGTGGTGGCTTTTTCATACAGAGAAGGTAGCTGTTTGTATACAGAAAGAAACAAACTTGTGTATTCACACTGCATGAGGATAGTAAACAACTTCCTCATCTGTTTGCAAACTAAGGAAAGTTTTAACAGCATCTGTTAAGCATAAGTATTTTCAGATCAGTAGCCAAGAAAATTTGCATCTCAGAATCACAAAAAATTTGGCTGAGCAGGCACCTGGACCAATGGAGTTGGGTATTTAAAAATCCTGGCATACCAGAGAAATCCCAGAATCTTGGAAGAACATGTTATGCCAACATTCAGAGAGAGAAAGTGAGATGATACCTGACTGTTAGATGGTTATGTAGTAATAATCATAGATAAAAGAGCATGAAGTTATTACAAGTCAGCTAACATATGCTCAAACAATTCAAATAACATGAATAACTTAGTATTAAACAAAAAATACCCAAAACAAACAAAAAAACCAGAAAACATTGTGAGAAACAAACCTGACTTCATTTGTTGACAAAAGAATACATTTGGTTAACGAATGCACTGGTGCAGATTAAACAAACCAAGAAATTTTTAAATTCTGAAGAAAAAATGAATAGTGTATGAATACACCATCATTTGCATTATACGGATTAATTACTGGCCAACAGACAAAAAATCATTGTTCAAAAGAGCAGCAATTACTGCTGACAGTGTGTGCCTCTCTGAAAAAACTGTGCTATTTAATACTTGCAACAGGAGCTACCACTGTAAAAAATACTGTTGATAAAATTTGCAAATGGCAAGGTCACTAGCTAAAGGAGATGAGCATGAGTCACCTGGGCAGCTGAACACACCCAAACAAGAGAAGATGCTCAGTCATGTTTGTGGAGTCTCCCCAAGTCCTGGACCACCATGCTGCCTCTGTGCTGTTGATCCATGAATCCCTCTGAGTTGTCTGACCTGTGGGAACACCAATGAGCAGAGTGTAACTACTAGTGGAAGCAGTTTTTGCTTGTATCTTCTCTTTATTTTTGATGTGTTTCATGCAATAAATTCTTAGTTCCAATGGTTGTCTTCTGTCTGTGCCCTTCCCGCACCACTCTGTGGAGCCAAGCCTACTGCGTGGCTCCAGCTGAGCCCACACAGAGGAGGAAGCCACCCAGGACTCAGGAAGGGGACCTCCAAGGCACCCTTGGTGTCAGTATCAGTCCCCTTGCTCCCAGAGGCTGCTGTGGTGGGTCAGGACTCAGGGAAGCTTTTTGGACTGCCCGCTGGATTCAGACACACCCGGATAACAGCAGGGTGTGTGACAGCTGGCTCCTGTGCAGTCAGCAAGGAAGGACAAGCTGACAAGAGCAGGAACCTCATTGGCAACCACGGGAGAAGACACCGTCACCTGTGACTGGCAATGTGGAATTGGAAGCCCAGCAAAGCGGGAAGCTGCAACGCCCATTGACTGTGCAGCCGCCCACAGGGGTTTTTATTATGTTGAAAGCCTGGAGATGATCCAGAGCCAAATGACAGGACCAATTAGGAAGATTAGAAAACACCATATAGGGGGCACTTTGCGTCATAAGTCTGGTCTCACTCAACCGGTATCTCTCAATCACACCACAGAAAATACAGAGTACTGGTGGCACGTACACCTGCAGAGAAAGGCACAGTGAGAATTAACAGCTGCAAGATATATTTAGGCACATTCAGAGGAAAATAAGATAATATCCTCAACAGTGAGGATGATTGTCCCAGCCATCAGTCAATAAAAGGACTATCTTTCAAGGTCTTCAAATAAGGGTCAGGTTAGTTTTTTCAAGCTGTCCTTTAATAATAATTAAAAAAGAAAAGTTAATGGCATCAGTTAAAAGAGACACTGGGTCAAATTCCAAGGCCTGTGTTACACATGAAGTGAGAACTGGTGGTTTGTCTGGTTTTTTGGCCCATAAACCGACATAAAGGGAAGGAAGAATAATGGACAGATGGAACAAATGCATTAGGAGTGGCTGTATTCCTCATAAGGAGAAATATACCATGGCACTTGATTTTACTTGACTACCTGCTTTCTGATGCTCCCCACTGGAGTCCACAATTACTGTGTCCCTGAAGGTCTCAAACTGAATTTAAACCACAAAAACAAGCAAAGCAGGTACCCTAAAGCAGATAAAAGTAATACTTACTGATAAACAAGGTGACCTGGTGTTTAACAACAATGCTCCTTACATTTTAAATATAAAACACTTACTACAGAAAATGCCACTGAGACTAAAAGTGCATCAAATATAAACTTGATTGCATTAGAAAGACAACGATAAATAATATTAGATGTTCTGCTTCCCTGAGAGACAGCCATGCTGGCCTTTCAAGGTCAAGTGTGCCGTGGCCAAGTGCCACATGGCATCACTGCCTGGCCACGTGAACTGAGAAGCAGGAATCTGGTCATCATCTGATCAGCTGCTGGGCAGGCCAACCCGCTATAGGGCATACTGTGTCAATACAATAAATATTAAACGTAGGTGTTTTAAACTAGCTCTTTAGGAGAATTGTTTTACATAAGACATGAAATTTTATACACATTTTGTCAACCTGAAAAACACAAGATTAAGTTCTTTGCTCTTCAGCCAACAAAGATTACTTAGAGGTGTGGCTGCATTGTACTGCAGATTTGGACAAGCCAAAACTTCTAAGCTCGCACTGAAAGAGCAGATATTTTACAAAGAATAAAGCCAAGCTTAAGATTATATTTTCTCCATAGGTTTCCCCTTGTTTGTTTATGCCTCTGCTCATTCAATTTAAGGTTGGAAAGTAGATCCAGCAGTCTAACTACATCAGTTTAGATCCATTTTGTGGACATAGCTGAAGCTCAGCTGTTTTGTGCATTAACTAGAGGTAAAGCTTTTAAATAAGCTGTGTTTGCTTCAGACTCACACTGTATCATAATCACACATTCTGCAGCACTTCCAGAGCAACAATGGACATTGCTTCTCTAGCTTGGGTACCACAGTGCAGGCACCTTGTTCAGTTGAAGCCCTGTCCTGGCACATGGCAAACACAGGATATGAGAGGCCACTCTCTACTCTTCAGGTCAGTGTTCCTGCCCTCTCCAGCCATGCACCTGCTACATACATGCCATCGGAATTCAGTGTAAGTGGCCCTGTCATAAGGCACCACAGGAAAGACAAGGCTTACCCAAGGATGGCTTTTCAAACCATAAAGAAATGTCACTCTTGAAACATGTGAGAATGTTTCCATACATCCTGGCAGGCTGGAGGGAGCTCTGAGCAAACTGATGTGGTGAAAGGTGTCCCTGACCATGGCAGGGGGTTGGAATTAGATTATCTTTAAGGTCCTTTTTTCAGAGTCTGAAGTGTTACAACGATACAGCTTTCCACAGTGGGGAGAGCTGTCCTTTAGAAAGTTGGTTCCCACCTTGATGCCCTATGCTCGGGCTGAGAAGCTTCAAATTCCACCTGTCACTCTCAGCCTCTTGTAGACTCACAGTGAAGTGCCTATTGCACAGGAATTATTCAAAGCCAAAACCCCTTTCCCACCATCCACCAGGCAATGACAGACAGTACCTCATTCAGGTCTAGATGCAAATTTCCACATGGACCATAGACACGATGCTAACCTTTCCCACATCTGCCCCATGTTGGTCAATGGACTGAAAGGAATCACTGCAACCCATTTGGTAGGAGTGGGCAGGGACAGAGCATCAGGGCCAGTATTCATGCTCTGCAACTGTACATTTCTTCCAGACCAGAAGCCTGAAGCAGCAAGTTCCTTGCAAGAGCTTGGGGTCAGAGTACTCAGTTGTGTCAGCCCAGGGAGCAGCGGGTGGATCACACATAAAAGCCATAAAATTACTCCCATACAGCTGCAGCTTCTCGAAAGCCACAGATATCAGGCAGTTCTTCTCAATAGCTGAATACCTCTTTTCATAGAGAAGGTAATCTCAGCTATACAAGGGCTGCTTCTCCTTCCTAGCACTGCCTGTGGGAACACTGCCCTGAGGCATCTCTCTGTGAAGAGTATGAGATGCTGACCAAAGACATGTCCTCTCTAGTGCTGCATATTTGCTTTTCTTAGTAACAGCAATCTTCTGCATTGACCATTTTCTCTGATGTGTCCTTCATCTGGACTTCAGTGACATGAGCAATGATAAGCTGCAATGGACAGTGAAGTGCCTGTAACATTCCACATTGTCTGCCTCTCAAAAACAAACAAACAAACAAAAAAACAGACAACCAAAAAACAAAAAACCACACAACAAGCCCAAAAAAACAACCCAAAGAAACCCAAACTAACCACAAGTAAGGAGAAAGAAGAACGGGGAAATGAGAAAAGGAAAAATGGGGAAAGTAAAGGAATTGGGCTTTCTTTTCCCAAAGCCTCCAGCCCTATTACAACCACCCCTAACTTGTGTCCCACACAAAAGCAGGGACTTGTGCTTCCCTCCAGAGCATGATGTGCCACACTAAGTCAGTTCAGCTCCTACCCACTGTCAAAGCATGTTCTTCCTCCCAGGTCCATTGAAAATTCACGTTCTCCCAGCACACAGAATGGTGGGTTACCATGCATCTCCTTCAATGAGTGATGACCAGGTACTGGAAAATGGCAGATGCCCTCTCTAGATGTAAAATTAACTGAGAAGCTCAAAAAGCCCATCTGGAGTGGAGAGGGTCGATTTCAGCCTCCAGGACCAGTTTCTGTCTCTCCAGGAGAGACAGAAGAGAAATGAGGACCATCTCCACTCACATCCCCAGGTAGAGGCAATGGTTGCAGCACTGGGAGCTCTGTCTCCTGAATCAGAAAAGGAGAAAGGAGAGGGCTACCAGCAGCAGCTTCATTTCTGGTGCTGACAGAAACACATCCCTCTGTCACTGCTGCTGTCCCCCTCTTCAGTAGCTGGGTCAACATGCCTGGACCACAACATCCCTTTTGTCCTGCAGCAAGAGCCAAACACTCCACAGGTCCCAGCTGGCTCAAGGCAACATTCACCCAAGCATGCATCCAAAACCGCAGGAGGTGGACCAGAGCACACACCTCCCTCAGGCTGACAGATGACAGTATGGATTTCACAGGCTGCTGGAGACAGAAGTATCCTGGAGTGGCATGCCAGGCTGCTCCAGACCCTCTTAGACTGTACTTACCTCTCATCTTTTAACTCCTGCTGTCTTCATGTTAAGCCCAAACAAGTCCCAGAAATTCTTCCAACCACCTGCCTCTTGCCAAACTGTTCACCTGTAAGAGCATCACATTCACCTTCCCCTCCTCGGGTACTGCACTGTCAGTAAACACTGGGTGACACGCTGCTCAGAGCAGTTCAGCTATTCTATTCCTGAGATCCTGTAAGACTCTTGGACAAATGCCATTGCTCCTAGCAAGTTGCTACTGTTCCCTTTGTCAGGGTGTTGAACAGCCCTTTCCACAGCCTCTTCAATTTCAGACATGTTCCTTGGCAAACCCCACCCTGCTGAAGAATGGGTTTGCCACCTTGATCTCCTCACTCAATGCCCAGCTCAGCTGCAGAGCTGTCTGCAATGGCCTTATCTCCACACTCCTCACACAGCCTGATCACCATTTTGCCCCCAGAACATCTGGCAGGTGCCTGATGTGTTTCATGAGAGACCTAATGCTAGTTTTGATTCCATTTCCTAGTTGTTCCTTGAAGCTTTGACCTGACTTGCTGCCTTTCTATACACAACATGCCAAAGTTTACATCCTTGTCCAATTTTCCAGTTGTAGATAACTCTGACTTTTTTAGATAGATGCTTTTTTTGTAACTTCCCTTACCCCACTTAACAGTGGTTTATGTATCCCACAAGAAAGGTGTTCACCACGTTTTTCATGAGCATGCCCAATTAGGGCATGGCAAAGGGTGACAGAGAGGGAATTCAGTTGATGAAATTAAAAGTATAAAAATATATAAAAAATATGAAAAGTTGCAGCAAAGGAAGGGAAAATTACTGCAAAGGCAGGAAAGGCAACATGTCACAGTTTTAAGAGATTGTGGATTAAACTCAGCCTCCTATGTTGCAAACTGTCTTGCATGTGTCATCTTCTGGGAGATATATAACTTGCCAGCATGTATTTCAGTGTCACTGGGCAATGCAGGCCTTCCCACCACATCTGGGTGCAGTTCACAGAGGAGTGCACAATTTTCTTCTCTTTTTTTTTTTTTTTTAGTTTCTTTAGTTCATTTACTGCCCTTCCTTCCATTCATCTCCCTCTATTTCTCCTGCTTTCAACTGTATTTTTTACCATTTTCTTTTCACCCTTTTTCAAACACTTCTGAAGTCCCAGATTTGCTTAGTATTGATTTCTTTATTAATTGCTCTTTTTCCCTTCTTTTTAACTTTTGTACATAGCTAAATCATCCTCACAGACATGCCCTCCCATGAAATACCATCAAGATCTTATTAAGTCCTTAGCACAAAAGATCAATTGCCTCAGCTGATAAATATGCACAGCCTCATACCAGACAGCAAATATTTTGAGATTCTTTACTGGCAGAAGATTTGGAAGGCAAAAGTCCCTGGACTCCTTGAAGTGGACCATTTTTCAAGCTACAGGGGAAGATTGTTTCTCTAAAAAAAACCCCTATGTTGCTTACTTGATGAAAACCCCTTCCTGACCCCAAAATTATCCAGGAGTATAAACGTCTTGATATGTGAGATTTATCTGAAACAGCTGCAGTCTTGATATAGAGTAAAAAGAAAGGATGACAGAATGGGACAGTGAAGGATGAAATTTTGCTCTACTCAGTATCACTAGAAGTGGTTGCGTGGCTTGACTAAGATTCATGTTTTGTCGGTCAACCTTTTCTACTTAAAAGAAAGGATAACAAGAAAAAAAATTAAGGTAATCCAGATATTCCAGGTTCTACAGACGATAAACCCCAGATTACTTCATTATAAAAACCAAGACAACACCAAAAGGTAGCTGTCACCTAGTCCTTATTTTGAATTTATCAAGTTACATCTTGAAAAAAAATTAGGTTCTTTGCCTAATGGACCATTCCAGAACTTTCAGACCTTTTCCAGACCATTCCATCACAGCTAGCCTGAGATCTTGTGGGGGAAGACATAAAACCTCTCAAGCAGATGGATGAATTAACACATTGGAACAATTGAAAGGGAGATGGGAAAGGGAGGTGATGCTGCCTTCTCCTCCTTTTGAGAAGGGTGTGGTGGAAAGGCCTCCCTTAAACCACTTGGCTATAAAATCTGGCCTTACCCATAAAAGAAGTAGCATTTATAGATGAACTTCTCTTCTTGAGGGATTAACTCCATTTGGATTGCCTTTTAAGACTAATATTGCAGATGAGGAGAGATCACCACCACCAGAACAGAGCCAAGAAACAGAAGCAACATGAAACCACTGGGATGGTACTGACTGAGAGAGGGCATTTGGAGAATTTCATGAGGCAGTGTCAAAAATCAAGCTAAAGATAAGCAAGCTTGTCCTCTGGTCAGCTTTCAGGCAGGCAGCAGCGAGCACCTGTGTCCATCAGGTTGTGCCAGGCTGTGTTGGGCTCACAGCAGGACCAGTCCCAGCCCTGGGATCTCTGTTGGCTGCAGAGCAGCAGCTGACGGAAGAAAAACTGGTCTGAGGTGGCTGCTTCTGCCTCCAATTTCCAGGAACAGGCAGGAGAGATCATGAAAGGGGTGGGGACAGAGGCCCAGGGAGTCAGGTGGCTGTGATAATGGTTATATTGTTATGGGTGGAATGAGGAAATTAAAGACTTCAGCTGGGGAGAGCAAGGGAGGGTGGGGGGACTTCAGGAGGCTCCGTTTTGATTGCCCACTTATTAATTGCCTCTCAAGACAAAGCAGATGGAGAAATCAGTCCTGTAACTTTGCTCGCTGCTGTTCCAGCCTGGACTGCCCCCCCAGCTTCCAGAAGGATGTTCGCTTAGCTATGCTAGTGGGCGGGATTTTTCATCTGGTTCTTTCCACGCTTGGTCCAACTGAAGTAAGACAAGCTTGAGATCAGTATCTGAGGAGCTGTCAATCTGGCTAAGTGATCCTACATGAGGGAATATGCAGCAAAGGTAAAGCTTGAACGCCCATTCTCAGGGCTCAGTGATTCCCTCACTGAGGGACGGGTCACAAGTAGCAAGGATGGCAGCTGACTCGGACACAAAGTAGAATGGCTAAAAGGTCTGGGTCAGGGTGCTTTTTCAGCACCCTGACGGATGCACCATTTCCAGGAAGCAATATCCCTCGTCCTGCAATACAGGTAACAGGTGGGAGTCAGCTACGTTTTTCAGAAGCTAATGCAGGTTTTCCAGCTGAGGCAGGGCATGGGTAGCCACTATCCAGGCTCTCCTCCAGGCTTCGTACTGCATTACGGCGTGCAAGCAGCAACAGAAGAGGATCCACCTGAGCCTCCTGGGGTCCGCTCATGTTGATTTCATTCTCCTAGGAAGAGGGACTCCCTCCACACAGTTTCCACGAGGATTTTCTCAGTCCTACAATATTATATCCCTGACTCTACCCGGTAGTCTCCCATCTTTCTTGCTGAAAGATAACACACATTGCTTCAATTTCCCCCCCAGGGCTCCCTTTTGCTTCACCAGAATGGTTCTCCACAGCCACTCTGCTCCTACAAGGTAAAACAACAAATGTATTGAACATCAGCCTCCTCGGGACACGAAGGAGCGGAAGTATGTACACAGACATGTTCTTGATGCTGTGGTATCGCTGGTTATTTGGGGACAGACATCACTGTTTCCTGCTAGGTTACATCAGCAGCAAGGCAGAAGGCATTCAACAGCCCATCAGATTAGTTTGCAAATCCCTGATGGCTTTTTAATAACGACCCTCTTTAGCGAACACCACCTCTGCCTCAAGGGAGTCCATGCAACCTGGATAAATATCTGCCTGCTGAAGACAACAGTGGTGCAACGTGTAACCTCACATTTACCCGTCTTTATCACCTACTGCGATAGTGCTTCTTTGGTCAAACACTTGGACTTAGAGCAACATCCATGATGCTGTTCCTTGACTGTGTTGCTAGTTTTAATGCAGAAAAATATAAGCAGGGTAGATAATCCAGAAATAATCAGTGGCTTCTGCCTTGCAGCAGAATGAAGATACTATTTCACATACAGGTATACGAAAGAATTAAACTGATCAAAGATCTATCAAGTAGTTCAAAAACATTTATAATTTGCTACACTTGGAAGCCATCCTAGATAGGGAGAGACTTTTTTTCCCCCCACCCCAGTAGCAGTGTGTTGAAAAGAAGTTTGTTCTATTTTAAACGTTGTGTGTACTACAGATCATTATCACATTCCTACCTGGGCAGATAATAGATGTAGCTGGTAAGGAAACATTTCAAATTTGGTGCCATAAAAAATGATTCATGTTTACTCAAAGGTTGTTCAGTAGCAATAAAAAGCAATCATGCATTCAGCTTGTGAAAATGTAATATACAGAAGCAGTGCCTAGAACAACAGGGCGCTTCCCATTTCATAAGAGAAGGAACTAACAACAAGGATCTTTTCAATATAAAGCTCCTTGGATTTAAAATGTTATTAGAGGTGGAGTAAAGCTCTGAATCAAAACTTCCAAAAAGGATTTGTAGTGCCTGATAGAAGAACTTTCATCCTCATGCAACACTCAGGATTTCAGAAGACAAATTATCCCATAATTGCCGAGCCTGAATGGGAGTGAGGGCAATAACCATCGGTGTCAAAACCAGTTCCATCAGGTGTGACTCACCTTGATAGGTCAATACATGGAAATATTCAGAAAGCTGTGGATGGGCAAAATGCTAAGACTCTTGTGTGATGGAAGCTTGAGATAGGAGTGTACATAATCACCTAAATTATCAATAGGAATTGCTTTGGAAAACTGCACTAATAATGCCATGCCACTGTCTTCTGTTGCAGTGAAGTGTGCTTGAGGAAAAAGGTACCATTTATGACGGACAATCTGAGTCACAAGATGGTCACTTCAGTGATCCAGTTCATGTGCATATTGGGGGAAAAAAATAGCACAGAGGCTGGGAAGATGTAAGTAATCAAAATTTTAAAAAACCCAAACCCTGAAGAGTCAGCAAATTCTGACCTTCTAATGGAGATTGTGACTGGAGCTGAGCTGGCAACAGGAGATTTGTTGTTTGCATAGTTTCTAAAGTATTTGGGGAGTCAAGTGGTAATTGTGTATGTAGTAATGTTAAAAATTAATTTTTGGTTCCTTTGAGCATTCGCAATCAATCTGCAGCACATCTGCGTGACCACAGGAACGCAGTGACTTTTACAAAGCCATGGCCAAAGCGTGATATTCACATGACTGAAGCTACTCGAAGTCACCTCAGGGCTGATATGTGCTCTCAGGTGTGCCACAACAGCAGATAATGCACGACAGCCTGAGCAGCTCATTGGCGTGGGAAAGAGGGAAAGGGGAATTGCTTGGATCATGGCTGTCACGGCCACTGGAAATGGTGAAAGAGCCAGGAAGTGTCTTTATAATTCTTTAAAAATACAGCATATGGAAAAAGTCTTCTGAAAAATCAATGTGTACTTAGATGTACATGTGTATGTAGAGATACATAGATATATGATGTATATCATGTGCACATGTAAAAATGAAGCATGCAATATGTGCATCCATGCCCTAATTGACTGCTATTCACATCTGAAATGGCAAAGGCCAAAAGTTCTCCCAAACAACCTAGCGATGGAAATTGTCAGCCATGAAAAAATGCTGAGAAAATTGCTTTAGACTGTCATTCAGATACAGCCAATCAGTCCAGATGTTTGAGTTTTTAGTTATTCCTCAAAATAATCAAAAACTCAAAATAATCAAAAAGAATCAAAAACTGTAAGTTACGTTTATCTCCCACCAGCGAAAAGGACCAGTTTTCTGAACTCATTTTCTGACAATGTAAAAAAGACAATTTAAAACCCTTCTAAATACTGTAGAAATCAGAGAATACCTAAGGGCTACTAAATTTGACTGTAGCTGCTTTGTGTGTACTGTTAACTTAAACGAGTATAAAAGGGGCATTTTCAGGGGCAAAATATTTTTTATCATTCCAATAAGATACAGTCACAATTCCAGTAAGAGAGAGGCAGTCTTGAAGGATTAGTCTGTTAGTGTAACTGAGTAATTCAGGAAATTATGATAGTAAGTCAAACAAGTTGCTCTCTGTGAATTAACTGGATTATAGATCTATAGATCACACTGGTAATTGTAAGCATCAGTTCTGCACGATTGTTACTGTCCAGGTCTATCTGAGTGCATAAAACACACAAGCGGCACAAATCAGAAAAGCTCACATCCCTCCACCAAATGACATCCCCTACTGGCACTGTCTGAGATAGGATACAGAGCTGCATGGACCATCAGTCCAACACAGGATGCTTCTAATCATAGAATGGTTTGGGGTGGAAGATCATCTAGTCCCAACCCCTTGCCTTGGGCAGGGACACCTTCCACTAGACCAGGTTGCCAGAAGTCCCATCCAACCTGGCCTCAAACACTTCCCACGGATGGGCCATCCACAGTTTCTCTGGGTGACCTGTTCCAGTGTTTCACCATCCTCACAGTGAAGAATTTCTTGCTAATATATAATGTAAACCTATCCTTTTTCAGCTTGAAGCCATTCCCCCTTGTCCTATCACTACATGCCCTAATAAAAATCCCTCCCTGGGTCTCTTGTAGCCCCTTTAGGTACGAGAAAGCTGAGATAAGGTCTTGCTGCAGCCTTTGCTTCTCAAAGCTGAACAACCCCAACTCTCTCCTCACAGCCTGCCTTCATACGAGAGGTACTCCAGCCCTCTGATCATATTCGTGGCCTCCTCTGGACTCATTCCAACAGAACCACCTTCTTCCTATGTAGGGGGCCCCAGAGCTGGACACAGTAATACTCTGAAGAAGCTGCTTTGTAATACGCATTTGATACAGAATTAGCTCATTCCCCTCATCCCTCCCACTTTTTGGAACTTTCATCAAAGATAAAAGTTCAAAAATAAGTTACTGGAGCTACAACTAAGTTTAGAACTGCGGGAGAAACATCGCTTTTGCTTTGCCTTGTTTTTGTCACATAATGGAGCTAGTGGAAAGCTCCAAGTTGTGGCTGTAAGAAGCACCTGTCACAAGGCTGTTCCTGGCACGCTGTCACTTAACTGCTGGCCTCAAAACTGTACTGTTTGCCCTTTTTTAAGCATGGTATTTTGCAATATGAAGAAGTGAAAGTGGCTGCATATTTTGAGTCACTAACCAAACCACAGAAAACTCCAGTAAGGATTGAAATTCAGCCACAGAACACTGAACAAGAACTTATCTGAAGGAGGTATCCAGAAAGGAAAGGAAGAAGTGAAAACTTGAGAGAGAGCTAGTTTGAAAGAAAGTGAGCTGTGAGAAAAGATCGGTAAAGAACTTCCATGATTATAATGATAGGGGGTGTTAGAGACTTCTGGTCACGTTTGGCTGCGGGTGTTCATTTCTGTGGGCCGAGGAAACACTTGAAAGGGTTTGGGTAATGCCGGGAGGCCTGGATTTCCCAGGCACAGATCAGCGAAACAAGTTCCTGCTCATGGTTGGGCCAGGTAGTTCTCGATACAAAAGATGTCTTTAGTTAAGAAACCAGCAAAGGCGATGCGGTAACTTTATGTGTATCGCCCCCAGCCTTCTCTGTCCCAGCCCCATCCCCTTCGCAGCTCTCGCTCAAAACTCTCGACTTTGCCCTTGGGAAGCACGATTTGGCGATGAAAGCCACGCAGGAGCTCTCACCCCCTCTCGAGTCCCGCCGCCCCCGGGGGGCCGTGGGGGTGTTCCCGGCCGGCCGGCCGGCCGGCGCTGCCAGCTTTCTTTCTGCATCGCCTCGGCTCGCAGGGACGCCGCGTCCCCGCCGGAGGGGGTGGGAGGAGGAGGAGGAGGAGGAGGAGGTTCGGGCTGCTCGGCAGCCGTACCTGGCCAGGGCTGGGCTCCTGTCGGGGGACACCGGGGGGGCCCCGCTGCCCGCCTGGCCGCGCCTTGACCCCCGCCGGCACCGCCAAGGGCACTGCCCCGACGTGTGCCCGGTGCCCCGGCCGCCCACACTTAAGGGTTTAAAGAGGCCTTTCTCGCCCGGGAGCGGCGCCCGGGGGAAAGGGAAGGGGCAGGAGGGGGCAGGCAGGAGGGGCAGGCGGGAGGGGCGGGGAGAGGCTGGCAGGGCAGGAGCCGGGCGGGGTGCTGGCTCCAACTGGAAAGGAACCGGTCCCAGCCCAGCCGGGGAGGCTGCGGGAGAGACGGCAGCGCTCGGGGAGAGCACACCGGCCCCGCCATGGGCACCGCACCCCGCGTCAGTGCCGCGGCCCCGGGAGGGACGGGGGGCTGCTCGGGGGGAGGCGGGGGGCATCTACCCCGCGCCACGTGTGGGAGGGGGACCTGCAGCCTGGGGTGGGGGTCGAGGGGTAGCGGGAAAAAGCACCGAGGTTTGGGGAAGGTTGGTGATGCAGAACCAGTCTTTGCACCGGGCACGGCGTCCCGGAGCCACGGTCTTACAGGGCGAACCCCTAATTCTGAGTTTGTGCTGTAGGGTGGGTCTGTGAAGGCAGGGAAGATGCCAGAAGAGGATAAAAAGAGACAATGTAAGCAAGAAGAGGAGCAGCAGCAGAAAGAAGAGAAGCGGGAAGGTCTCATCGAATTCTACAGCTCCTATCAGGAGCTATTCCAGTTCTTCTGCAGCAACACAACCATCCATGGTGCTATCCGCCTGGTGTGCTCCAAAAAGAATAAGATGAAGACAGCCTTCTGGTCCGTTCTCTTCTTTCTCACCTTCGGCTTACTGTACTGGCAGTTTGGGATCCTCTACAGGGAGTACTTCAGCTACCCTGTCAATCTCAACCTCAACCTGAACTCTGACAGGCTGATTTTCCCAGCGGTGACTCTGTGCACCCTCAATCCATACAGGTAAGAAATAGACTTGCAGAGCTGTTGACTGCCTTGACTTTAAGGGGTGTAGGATAAAAGCATGTACTCTTGTCCCCCTCAAGGTCCTTGAGGGGCCATTTCTGTAGCGGTGCTGGTGGAAAGAACACTTTTCACAGGCCTTTGCTGCTGCAGGGCATTCACAGTAAGGCATGTTAGTTTAGGCAGCTCTGCTTGGTGGTGTGTGTGAGCAGGCTGCAATATAAACTGCCACGGGGCTAAAGAAGATTTACTTCTCTCCTACAAGGCTGATAGCCTCCAGCAAGGGGTGAGATTTACAGCTAGGGGCAGGAATGTCCAGAATCACCCCAGCAAACTTGCTGCATGTGTTATTCAGAGCTGTTCATGTGCATCCAGCCCTAAAACTGCAAGTCCTCTCTTCCTCCTGTATAGATACAGCGCCATCCGAAAGAAGCTGGATGAGCTGGACCAAATCACCCATCAGACACTGCTAGACCTTTATGACTACAACATGTCTCTGCCACAAAGCGACTGGTCCACCCTGTCTACACAAAAGCGTAGCTCACGGAGCCTGCTCCATCATGTCCAACGCCATCCTTTGCGGAGGCAGAAGCGGGATAACTTAGTCAACTTGCCGGAGAACAGTCCCTCAGTGGACAAGAACGACTGGAGAATTGGCTTTGTTCTGGTGAGATCCCTAAATATTCTGTGCCCTCCCCACTCCAGTCTCTGCCTAGCTACTTCTGTCTCATTAGACCCCTGGCCATGCCTTTCCCTACGTAGAAATCCTATTAATCTGCACTGGCTTTTGCTAATGACAGATGAAGGTAGAGCTGAATCCTTTGCCCAATGTGATCCTGCTCCTCAAATCCTGTTCTTGTCCATGCAGGCCCCAGGGGACTTGTCCACATCACTGTCTATCTTTTCCTAGGTACAGCAGGGAAACTTTGTCCTTCTTGAAGGCAACATCAGTTGCCTTTGGAGAGAACTTTATCAGCATCAGCTGCTGCATTGCCCAATAATTCAAAGGGGTAAAGTATTTGATGGTCCTGGATCACCTGAAAGGTAGTCATGGTTGCATCTGCTCCTAGGTAGCAGCTTCCTCGCCCTAAGGTATCTGTGTTTGCATTTAAAAAGGCACTGAAGGACTGAAGCTAATCACTTGCCAGTTAACTGGAGTTCCCACAGGATCACAAAAGTTTTTCTAGACACACCCTGAGGGAAGGGCTCCCCAGTCAAGAATTTAAAGCTCCTGGTTTTATACCAGGTAGAATTTATGTGCAGATCATCTTGCACACCTCATTGAGACTTGCTGTTTCCTAGGTTTTATTCAGCCTTGCTTATTCACTTGGTATTTCCCTTCTACCAAGGACCTGCCCTGGGTTTGCTTTTTTACATCCCTCTGATCTCCTTTTCATCAAGTGCAGGAGCCCTGTGGAGGCCTTCCACTCCCTCGGTCATCTCCTGCCTGTGCTGAGGGAGAACAGCTCTTCCACAGGCACAGCCTCACCTCCTGGACAAGACTTCTCTGACACAGCTGGTTTTCTCCTTCTCTTCTTAACAGTGCAGTGAAAACAACAAGGACTGTTTCCATCAGGCGTACTCCTCGGGAGTGGATGCCGTGCGGGAATGGTACAGCTTTCACTATATCAATATCCTGGCACAGGTGCCTGATGCAAAAGCCCTGGATGAGTCTGACTTCGAGAATTTCATCTATGCTTGCCGCTTCAATGAAGCAACATGTGACAAGGCGTAAGTAGTGGAAACAGCCCACCAAGTCTTCCCGAAAACACTCATTTTGTGCCTGAATTTGAGGGGAATCAAGGAACCCACATTAGAGAACCTCTTTTCCAAGGGGGAATCGCTCCTTGTTCAGACCTTGTTGTCTCAAATTATGTTTCTTGAGTGTTTCCTGTGGGTTGTGCATATCAGGGCCATAGTTTCTGTGACCTGAAACTATGAACCTTGGAGGATGGTTTTGCCTTTTCCTGGGTTTCACACAAATTAAATAGTTCCACTGGTCTAAATGCCAGAGTGAGTACCGATGTACAGAGTAAAAGTAGTTTTATTCTACTCTCTACAGTAGTAAAGTGCTACATATCAGCCCACATACAGGAAGAGGAGGAAAGAGAGTTGATAGAAAAAGACAGTAAAAGTATTCTACTTTTCTCCTGCTATTATTGGTCAAAAAAGAGGTAGTGGAGGTACTGGAATGACACCCATCAGCAAGGGAAGAAAAGGAGTTGGAAGAGCCATTCTTCACTATTGGGAAGATAAGACAATATTTGCTAGTACTGCTAAAACCCATTTGGACTCTTGAGCAGCATGAAAAATGTGGTGTAAAATCTGTCCAGCTCCAGGACATTTTTTATAGCACATTTTAATTGCTTTTCCCTGCTCAGGTGAGTTTACACAACAAATACTGCCCATCTGCTGTAAGCCCCTCTCCCTGCAGATGGAAAACAGAGTTGTTCCTTTCAGAAAGCCCTTCCCCTTGGTCTCGCAGTCCTTCTCACGCAGTGTGAATGTTTCTGTTCGCCTCTCAGGAATTACACCCACTTCCACCACCCCTTGTATGGGAACTGCTATACTTTTAATGACAACAGCAGCAGCCTGTGGACATCCTCGCTGCCTGGGATCAATAATGGTGGGTGAGAGGCACTCTTTGGTGAGTAAGGAATACAAATTAGCTCTGTTTTCCCTAGGAAAACCACACATCCTGCTGTGCTTAATACTGGTGGTGGCAGGTTGCAGCCCTGCTCTGTCCCAAGCTGGTTTTGCCCATGCAGGAACAGCTGTCTCATGGACATTGCTGTCCCTCACTGCTGCCCACTGATCTCTCTCTCTCCCCCATCCGTGCCTAATCCTTATGTTCATTGCTGCCTCTGGACTTGTGCTGGACCTTCCTGAAATCCCCTCTTGAGCCATAGTGCTGTGCTCCTGGGAGCCTGGTCTTTACCTCCTCCTTCTTCATTTTCCTCTTTCCAGCAACTGATCTGCTTGTGTTCCTAAACCCCATGAAACCTCTTGAGGCCAAATCTTCAGGCTTTTCTTCCACCAGATTCTAAGTCTCTCCATGAAATCTCTCTCAATTCCCCATTCTGCTTTTCTTAAACTACAGCAATGAAATCCAGTTTTCTCTGGCCTCTTCTGGAGCCTCCAGCTTTGTCTCTGGCCTCCCTCCAGCCACCCTTTATTGCTGCCAAGCTTTGGTGCAGCTTTCGTTGATGTCTATCTCTAGACTCACTCCTAACCATTCTGCTCTCCCTACTCTCACAGCCAGCCATGACCTCCCTTGCTCTCTGGCGTTCCCTCAGGTCTCTCTCTGGTGGTGCGCACCGAACAGAATGATTTCATCCCTCTGTTGTCCACGGTGACAGGAGCCAGGGTCATGGTCCACGATCAGAACGAGCCAGCCTTCATGGATGATGGGGGTTTCAACGTGCGTCCTGGTATCGAGACCTCCATCAGCATGAGAAAGGTGAGGAAGCAGCAGGGGTAAGAGCTGTGGGTGTGAGGTTATGGGGAGCTTTAACTTGGTGGGTAGGTACAGATGAGTTGTCATAGACCCAGTGTGTGTTTAAGGGAGGGGATTAATCACATGGAGTGAAGAGAGAGGAAGGAGAGCAGCTTACTGGACTAGACGAGAAGCATTTGGCTGCACTTTATTGGTGAACAATAAAATGGAGGCATCCCAAGGAAAGCATAAAGAGCAGGTACTGATGGACAAGCAGTGAATGTTTAGAAAGAGGACCACAGAGTGCCAGTTGTTCTGTGCAATGACAGTTTGATGTTCCAGGAGATGACTGTGCGTCTTGGGGGCAGTTACAGTGATTGCACAGAGGATGGCAGTGACGTGCCAGTGCAAAATCTGTACTCATCCCGCTACACCGAACAGGTAACTCACTGTCACTGGGCCTATGCCAGCTTGTTTCCCAACTTTCCTGAAATGCTTCAGTCTCCAAAGCGCCATGCTTGTCCATGGGCTCTGTTAATAGTATAATGTGATACAGGCTGCAGTGGGTTTGGTTTCCTTGTTCAGCCTTTTCCACCTTATATGCCTCCCAGGTCTGCATTCGCTCCTGCTTTCAGCTCAACATGGTCAAGCGCTGTAGCTGTGCTTATTACTTCTATCCCTTACCCGAAGGAGCAGAGTACTGTGACTACACAAAGCACATATCCTGGGGTAAGTGGACAGGAAGAACAGTAAAGTTGGTCCACCCCATGTCCCGGTACATCTTACTGTCTTCAGTGAGCTTCCTGGGGGGAACATCCAAAAGCCATTCTTGTCTTGGATGGTTATTCCCTTGGAGCTTCTGGAAGGAAAACTCCTCTGGATTCCCCTCACTGTCACACATCACCTTTTATATAAAGATACTGTGAGCTTACCTGGATTTACTTTCTCTGCTGTTCAGGCTACTGCTATTACAAACTCCTGGCTGAATTCAAAGCTGATGTGCTGGGCTGTTTCCACAAATGTCGAAAACCTTGCAAGTAAGTTTGATCATCAGTCGGGAAGACTAGAAATTCTTTATTCCTAGAAGTGTTGGAAAGCATTCGCTGACCAGGGCAAAAGCTTGAGTCAGTAGCTGAGCTGCTATCCAGAATGGTATTTCTCCCATCAGGAAACCAAAACGACTGAGGAGCATCAGGACTGGTTTAGGGGTCAGCTCCCAAGGACTGTGCATTCTGCACAGAGGGAAGTGGGCAGAATTTCAGCATGAGAGGGAATCTCCAGGTGTGCTTGGGAATGGCAAGACCTGGCCCTGTGGCTCCTACAGATTCAACAGCTAACACAGCCTCTTGCCTTCCAGAATGACAGAATACCAGCTGTCAGCTGGATACTCCCGCTGGCCTTCTGCTGTCTCAGAGGTAAGAAGAGGGTGTCCTAGTTCCCCAGCTCTGCTTCCACCTCCTGTTTAGTCCTTCCTCAACTGGTACTAAACCTACAGGAGGTGGCTGTGATCATGTAACGCAATTTATTGCACTTTCATTTCAGGACTGGGTTTTTTACATGCTTTCACAGCAGAACAAATACAATATCACATCCAAGAGGTGAGAGCCCCTAAACAGAGATCGGGTCCAAACCAGAAACCATCCCAGTGGAGTGTGTGCTTTGAGACTGTCAAGAGTTAAGAATAAATCACTGATGGGAGGAGATCAGGCACAGAACCTGTGGACAAGGCCAGTGGATTTGAGTCAGAGTAAATAAATTCTGAGACTTCAACAAGGGCTGGGGATCCAAGCAAAAAATTTGAGAGGGGTCAGATGCTGGCATGAAAATAGTAAGCCCAAGACACCTGTTGTGTGGTCTGGAATCACAGTACATGCTTGTGGAAGAGTGGGAAGGAGAACCATGCAAGAACTTTTGCCACAAACATTGAGTTTCACAGCACAGTCTCAGAAGAGCAATGTTAAGTGTCAAAGATTATATTTAGTGCAGAATGAGGACACTGCAGAGCAGGGGAAAAGCCTCTGGGTGATATGTATGGGAGAAGGATGGGGGCAGAAGGGGACAGAGAAGAAAATTACACTCGGTGGAGAAATGCAGGGATTAATGAAGTGGAGTTTCTGAGCCTTGTTTTTCATTTACAGGAATGGAGTTGCCAAAGTGAATATCTTTTTTGAGGAGTGGAACTACAAGACCAATGGGGAGTCTCCGGCCTTCACAGTACATACTTTTTTACCACATCTTCTTGTGCCACCCACTCCCCTCCAATGTCCCTCCACAATGGCACATGTTTGTTCCAGCAGCATTGCTGGCTATTGAGTCTCTTTTCCTGCGGCAGGATGTCCTCAGCACCACAGGGACACTGCTAGTGGGAACAGGCAGGGAGGCAAAAGTCTTGAATGAGGGTTGTCCTCACTGCTCTTTCTCCATCTCTTGCAGGTAGTGACTCTGCTGTCCCAGCTTGGGAACCAGTGGAGTCTCTGGTTTGGATCCTCTGTCCTGTCTGTGATGGAGCTTGCAGAGCTGATTCTGGATTTCATTGCCATCACCTTTATCTTGGCCTTCCGCTGGTTCCGTTCCCGGCAGAAGCTCTCCCCACCAGGACCCTCTCCAAACACTCATGATAACACTGCTTTCCAGGATGAGGCACCAGCTCCTGGTGCTCCACACCGCTTCACTATTGAGGCTGTAGTGACCACGCTGCCATCCTACAACAGCCTGGAACCCCCTGGGCCAAGCAGGGATGGTGAGGTGGGACACGAGTGAGGCAGCAGCTGATTCTGCCATTCAGATGGGTGCCAGTTGGAGCAAAGGCTGCACACTTTGTCTGTGGGACCTGCGTTTCCTTCTTTCTGGGGTGCTTCCATCTGGACCATAGCAGAAGACTGCTCTGTGGTTGGCCTGGGTTCATTGCTTTCACTACTGTAGGTGAATTCTTCAGTCTCATAAAATACTATTGCTCTGGGGATCACCAGGGATGAGAGTTGATCAAGTATATCTATGGGGGAGACGTCCCCTTGATTTCCTTACACTCTGTGCATGGGCATGCCTACACATGCATGCATGCATGCTTGCTTGCTTTTCCCTGCAACCAGGATGCTGCCACAGTTCTGGTCTGTCGTTAATTAAAGAGGTTTGGCAGGTGTGACTGGCCTCCTCTTTGGTATGACAAGGGACAGGAGGGAAGCCTCAGCTGAGGTACTAATCTCTCAGGATGCTGAGCTTTTTAAGCTTTCCCTAAGGTTGGAAAGTGGTTGCTCTTTCCTTGTTGTTAATATTCAGCTCTGATCCCAAGACTGCACTGCCCACCCTCTTCTCCCCACCAAGGAGAGGCTACTTGAGCCACTAGCATTAATCTCAATCATTATTATGCACAGTTCTCTGGAGAGGTGATTGACGCTTGCTGCCACTCCCAGGTCCGGGACAAAGCACCTCCAGCAGAGTAAGGTTTCCCATTTCAAGCTACCTGTGTTGCACTGGTAAATCTTAGGTGTATAGTCCCCCTTCCTGGTGATACACAGGCACATCCAGCTATTTGATTGTTTTCCAACAGGTCTGGGATAAATTGATCCCTACATTTGCTTGGCCTTCATGAGTGGAAAAAAAAAGAGTTTGGCAGGATTATGCACACCATCCAAAAAATCCCAAATGGTACCTCTGCTGCCACAGGATCCTGCAAAAGATCAGAACAGCACAGGTCCTACAGGACCTGTTCTGCTTGACTCATCCCTTATCTGATCCACCACAGAGACTCTTCCTCAGTGAAGCACAGGCATAATATTGCAGTCTTTAATCAAAAATCCTTCCAGGAAAAGCCTTAGCCTACTTGATTGGACCATATAGGTAAATATGGTCCTCTTCTGGGGAACTAATTTGGGGATCTTTGCATAAGAGAACACATCCTATTTCTTGCACTAAGCATGCCTACTCTTTCCTTACAAATACTCATACTTCTGCTGCAATGGTGTTTACACAGCACTTTATGGGGTATCAGGAGAGCAAGGGTGATGTCCTTAACCAACAGGATTATCCACTTCACAGGACACAAACACAGATACCAGAATATAAGCATATAGTTTAGGCAAAGACCTGTGGTACCACATACCCAATCACATTGCAAACAGCAGCTTTTGAATTTAAAAACTAGTTAATCATAACAGAAGAAAAACTGAAGTTATTTTAAAAATTAAGGTAGCTGTACTGCCCGTGGGAAGTTGGAGGGGTTTACTGCAGTCTATAAACTGATGCATAATTTTTCCCTTTGAGGTGCTAAACACATTGCCCTTGCCTCGATTACTTAAATGCACTTTTCAGTTCCCAGCAGAGAGTGATTTTAGTCTTCACATACACAAACTCTATATTCTTTATTGCACAGATATTCATGGTTTTTCAAATTTTATCCCAGTGCTCAGCTGATGACCTTTGTTTGAAAGTGAGGCTAATGTCTCTCTGCTGGGAATAGAAGCAAGCAGTTCAAGGGGGTGTCCTTCAGGAAGGGTGGGAGACCAGCAGAAGGGAGAGTCCTGCAACAGGCACTTAGAAGTGCAGGAACATGTATTCCTCCTTGGAGGCCCCCACTGCAAAAAAACCCAGAGCATCTGCAAACATGAAGAAAGTCCACTTTCTGTGTCTGTGGGTGATTTTAAATGAAGTTTTTTTAAAAAGTGAGTAATTAAAGAATGAAATCTCTAAGTTGCCTTAATGAAGGGACTTCATGTTCAGTAAAAACACTGCCCAAGAGGCAGAGTTACTAAAAGTAACTTTGGTCACAATTAAAACAAAGTCAGGCAGATAAAGTAATAAAGGAGAAAAAGCAGGTGCAACACCTAAAACAATCTCTGTATATCATAAATGTGTGATGATTCATATGGTGAGCATGATCTATCCTGAATATCTAAAGAGTAAGACACGATTATTCACATCACATGGTAGCCTGTAATAACCATGTAATTGATGAGACCCACTGCATCACACACAGTTAAGTGGATGATTAAAGGAAGATTAATCAGAAGCATAAACTACTTGAAACACTAAGCTCTCTTCATCATAAAGAAATATAGCTGTAGAAGGTGGTGATGTATTCCCCTGGGGGAAGCTTGCACCATATTCTCTCTCTTCTGCAGAAGTGTTAAAATGCAAAAAAATAAAAAGAGCTTTGACTGATGAACTCAGAGTAACAGCAACATTCGGCATAGCTGTAAATCCATAGTTAAAAGCCTGTACAAACATGAAGAAGCTGTTATTATACAAGTTGGTAAAATGAATAGCCTTCCCTCTCTTGAGTACAAAGATTCCCATCTTGGGAGAAATCAGGTGATCCTCCCAGAAACATCCCTACACTTCTTGCAGGCTGACAAGACCACAAATTATCAGCTCAACAGATGGATAGTGAGCTTGGTCTGGCTGAAAACAAGAAGTGAGTCCAGCAGTGCTAGAGTGAAAGTGCAGAAAATGGGAGTGTTTCACTGAAAATGTGAAAGAGTAGAGAAAAGGGAAGAAAGTGTGCATTTAGAGGGAGCTGGAGGTCAGCAAAAGACAAATTAAAGGTCTGAGCTGGGGTGAATTTGTACAAGAGGAGGAAGTTGAGGGGATATAAATGCTCAGTAGTCTTTGATATGTTAGAGGCATTGCAGAGTTATTTTGAGGAGATGGAAAACGTGCAAAGAGCAACTGAAGGTCACAGGACACTGAAGAAGAATGAGTTGGGTCTTTTTGGGCTGGGAGCATCTGTTGTGCAGGAGGAAGGCAGAAAGCAGAAATACAAGTGCCTGAAGGGGGAAGGAAAGTGCAGAAGAGAAAACCTTTTGTGGATAAGTTGGAGCACTAGAGAGGTTTGTTTTGCAGGAGTAAGAGGCACAAAAGTGGGTAGTTACACATATTTAAGGGTGACAAAAAGGAATGTTTATATGATGGAGCAATTACAGAAGAAGAAGAGGGATGAGAGTTTAGGAGCCTAAAAACAATAGATTTGTGAAAGTGTTTGGTACTGTGGAAATACAAGGAAAGAGAGGTGAGCTCTTTTGGATATGGAACAACCTGCAGAAATGGGGTATAAAGGGTCCCAGCACCTGTGGGACTGTGGCGTTGGCAGACATTTGCAAGTTGATTGAGTGTTAAGAGCATTTGAAAATCATATGCTAGCAGAGAAAAGGGGTACAGTGACTGGGAAATGTAGGGATACTAAAGTTTCTCAGGGCTCCAACTGTGACATCAGATGAATTCAGAGAATCTTGGAACTTCTAAGGAAATCTGGAGTGTAGTGAGACTTGGGGGGATGGAAAGAAGTACTGGGAGAAAGGAACAAATGGGTCAGACCCTCCACAAAGGAGGAAAACTAAGCACAGGATGGTTGAAAAGGCAGGAAACACTAGGGCAGAGAGCCATAGCCAGGCATATCCAGCTATCTGCTGAAAACTTGTCCCTCCAGAGTGCAATAGTCACAATTTGACAGATACCAAAACTATCAGTTTTCCATAAGAATTAAGGTAATAGAGGAAATGTATGGAAGTACAACATAAGTGTCTAGGGAAGCTAGGAAAAAAAATGAGAAAACCATCACTTGGGAAAATAATACATTTAAAATAACTAACCCCTGTTTGCTGGAGGGTTTAGAGAAGCTGGACAGATAAGTGCAAAACTTGTCTTTATAGACTGAGGCCAGACCAAGAAGGAATTTGAGGAAAGGGTTACCAAGCTCTTGGGGCAGGTTCAATAAAAGCTAATGGGTGGAGACAGGATACAGTCAAGGAACAAAGAGGGCAGCAGTGTTGTTGGTCAAAGGACAGAGGGGAACCACAGATATCAGGAACATACCAGAGGGATGGCTGTGTTCAGCCTTGCAGTTCTTTGTACTTACCAATGCGCAATATTTAAAGGGGGCTTGTGAGCACAAGAGAGGAAAGCACCTTCAGTTTTCAAATACATGCTTAAAAGTAATGAACTAAAAAAAGCTTTTTTGGAGATTACAACAAATTTATTAAAAAAAAAATAGTACAAAGGCTTTTGGAAAAGAAGCCTGGCAGGAAAGGACATGAAAAGAAAGTGCCATTTTGGCCTCTGCAGAACTTGTTTAGTGGGCCTGTGCACTGAAGGAAAGGATGTTGTGGAGTTGTTCTTATTTGAAACCTGGGGAGCAAGTAAGGGTGTTCTGAATAGGTGTTGCACTCTATCTCGGGCAAAAAAATAGGTCAAATATTAGCAGAAGTATGGAGGCTGAAGTATCCAACAGACACACCTGAGTTGCCTATTTGTAAACCTGTATCTTTATCTGTTACATCTCTCAGAGAGTATTTGCTTAGAGGTCAGAACAAAGATAAAACCTCTATACCTCCCCATCACTGCATCTCTTCCAGTTGTGGCTTCCAACCCCAGTGGATACCTCAGAGCAGGCACCTCTATCCCTTTACAGGAAAGCAAATGTTGATGCTACATTTCTACTCTGAAGCAAAATCTGTTTGCCCCACCATCGTTTGGTTACTCTCTAGCTGAGAAAACAAACCCCACCACACTGGTGAGAGCTTGCTGCCTGCTTTGAGCAGTATATTGAGGTTTCTCTCCCACCAAATCTGAAGACATCAGATGAAGCCGTTGATATGAAGCTGCATTTTTCACAGAATGGTTTGGATTGGAAGGGACCAACCATCTTAGTTCCAACCCTGCACCACGGGCAGCAACACCTTCCACTAGACCAGGTTGCTCAAAGCTCCAGCCAACCTGGCCTTGAAAACTTCCAGGAATGGGACATCCACAGCTTCTCTGGGCAATCTGTTCCAGCTCAAAGGCATGTTAAACATGTTCCATGTTTAAAGGCAGAGCTTGAATTTTTAATTAGACCCATGAACAACCATTGTCCCAAAGCGTTGGCCTTGCTTTTAGAGCACATTTAAAACCATGTTTTGTCCAGGCTAACAGAGTCTGCAGGAGCAGCAGAAACGCTGATGTGTTAAAGGACAGCACCTCAGAATATGAGTTCCCAGCACAGCATGGTATTTTCAACACCGACCAGAGGATTTATGGTTAGACATGGAACTCTGCAAACATCTACAACATGACTCATGAAATGGGCTCAACCCCAGGGCAATTTTCAGCAGTATGTTCATCCCCAGCTCTGTGTTCCAGAGCAGCTGGCCAGCTTTGGAACATGAGCATTCAAGTCCCCAGGTTTGACTAGGGACTTTGAGGCTGTGTTGTGACCAGTCTAAAAATGCATCTGTCCCAAGAAAACATTTTCCCTATCCCCCTGCATGAATTGGGCTGAGAACTGACAAGAAGACAACACACAAGTTGGCAGGAATTGTAGCATGACTAGTTTGTTCAGGTTGTGCAGGCCTGAACTATGTGGAATTTTAGACTGTACATGCTTCTCTAATCCACCAGCCAGTCCAGACACCCTCCTTTCCCAGGAAGGCTTTTATCTTTGAAGAATTAGTCTAGCTGCCTTGCTCTAAATTCACCATTTTGAATTGTTCTAGGGAACCACAAGCTACAGGTAATACTGTTTTACAACCTAATTTTTGTAGCAGTAGGGGCAGACAAGGGCACAAGCACCTCATTTCAAAATAAGTCTGCACTGGACAAAGGTCTGTCATTTCTTTTTAATGAGTTTCAAGTGTACAGTGAAGCAAAACAAGGGGCACTTACCTTTATTCCAGCCATGCTCCAAGATATGCTGTGAACAGGATCTTACTCTTGGAGGTTTTCATTTGGTTCCTGAACTTATATTCCAACATCAAGGGAGAATCGTTTTCTGGGCTTAAGGATCTGAGGTTATTGAAACCTAAAGGCAACACAGCCTGAGAGCTAGAGCTACCACTAACACACTCTAATGTCCAGGAAGGCAGTCCCCTGAACAGGACACAGGGATGGATGTTTGATGGCTGGAAGCAGAGTTTGGTTGGGCAGCCTCTTCCCCCAGAGCTGCTGGCTCATACATCTTGTTACAGACTTACCAGAGTCAGTCCAACACAACTGGAACTACCATCATTTTTCAATGGAAAACTGGCCACTGCTTTGAGGGCCAGACCTTCAGGTATGTGTATGCTATGGAAGTGACAAAAAAAAAAAAAAAAGACATTCCAAAAAACAGTTTGGCATCCCAACCCCTCCCCACTCATTGACAGACCAGACAGACTCAGTAAGGTGGTAAATTGTGTTTCTTGGAGTTCTTTGAGACCATTAAAAGTACATGAGCTGATTTCTAGAACATGCCAGAGGAGATTACAGTTGTGTTTATAAAGGAAGCAAATAAACTGCACGTGCGTAAGTGGCTGTAATGCAGTGGGCAGCAGAGGCCCTTGTTTTTACCCAGAGGCCCTTGGTGATTTGTTTTGCCCATGCACAGAGACAGAAAGAAGGGTAAAGGGAGCACAGGAGGAGGCAACATACAAAGCGTCAGAGAAAGAAATGAAAGAGACAGCCTAGGGGAAACTTCAGCCCCCAGAGAGACAGGAGGAATGGGGCACCAAAGGCTTGTTTAGAAGAGTTCGATAGAATTGCTGGTCTGGGGGCCTCAAGCTCATATGCCTACCCCCTAAAATGATAGCAGTAAGTAGCACAAGCAGGCCCTGGCTCCTCTTCAGTAGATGCACTTCTGACCATCCATCACATCTCAGTTCCACAGGGAATTAGGGAAGTGCTCAGGGGACGAGGGCTGCTTCACTCCAGATCTTCATCTCTGCCCTCCCCCGAGGTGGAGAGGAATGGAATTGCAGGGGATGAACTCGTGCAAATGAAATGCTGGGGCATGGAAGTGAGCATGCAAAACCTAGCCCCTTGCTAGATGCCCTGTGAGGAGGAAAGGGGCTTCCCCAGCACACCGAATGAAACAAAAAGCTCCTATCTTTTGTACTTTGCTCCCATCTGGAAACTCAAGTGAAGTTCTCCCTGCCTCCTCTTAAGTCTAAACATATTCCAGTGTATTCTAGAACAAAGGCAGAGCTTTCTAAATTAAAGGAATAACCTCTTTCCAGCCTAGATTACAGGCTACAGCTCAGCTTTTCAAAAAAACCATAAAATTAAATTACAAGATACACATTCCTTCAAAGACTCTACAGAAAGAGGGCATCTCATTTAACACCATGTCTGACAACACACTGAAGCACTTCACAGCTCTTGTTACTTTTGATGGAGAAGAACAGGGAGATTGCTTAAAGAATGACAGAGTATTCCACACTGCAAGTTCACCTACAGCAAAGACAGCCTTGGATCTAAGTTCAGGAGAATCCACAGCAAGTAGGAGGATTTCAGTTTGATAGACCTCTAGAGACTGAAGTTACCAAACTGGGACATCTGATGTCCCTTGGCAATATCCATGCCTAAAGCAGTGTTTCCCTTTGAACGCCTAGGTAACCACTTCAAGTATTTTTCCTGTTCCTGCTGAAGGTTAGTGTTTTGTGGAAGCAGAAACAGAACAGATATTCTTAATCAGAAAGCTGTGCAGCTCATTCAGTCTCATCTAGAAAACCTCCAGACCCTTTCACCCCCATTTGCTATGGCAGTGAGCTTCCTTTGACATTCAACCCAGTAACACAAAAGCGAAACACCCATTCCCATTCTGCTATTACCCCAAAGTCTTCCTCCTGGAAAGCTACAAGATAGTAGAAGGCTACAGGGTCCCGGCTTGTGTGTGCATAGATGAAAGGAATATTTGACAACCCTCACCAGACTAATTGTTGTTCTTTTGTTCCTTCTGGAGAGAGACTTTACTCCCACATATGCCTTTTAGATAATAACAATACTCCTTTTCACTTAACTGTGTTTAGCCTGTTGCACTTAACTGAGGTAATGACGTAGGCTCTCTTTTATAAGACCTGAAGTGGCCATGTTCAGACAGTAAGTCATCTGAAAATAAGGACAGGCAGAATAAATCATTTAAGTGCTCATCTCTCCATGGCTAGAGAAATCTACATCACCACACCTGGCTTAGTCAGATGGCTCACAGTCACTGGCCAACACAAACTAGCCTTTATTTCAGAAGCTCGGTGAAAAACTCAAGTCACACTGCCACTCTTTTTAGGCAGAACACTAAAGAATCTCACATGCTTAAGTCCTTCATCCCCAAAGGCACTGTGTTAAGGCATCCTTATTTTGCATGAGTTCACACAGGCACTGTTTGACAAGCTCACACCCAAATATAAACCCCAAAAATTCCCTGCAGAAGAGCAGAAGCAAATAGCTACCCACTCCTCCTTACTTCCTTTTCCTCTAAACTTAAGAGGACCCTCCCTAAAGCTGCAGCAATAGTTGAAAAGTCTAGCCATGTTCAGTAAGCGGCTCAGAGTCCTATACAGAAGACAAATTAAAACCAATAAAGAAATCAATGAAGAAGCTAGGTGGAAGGAAAGGGAAGAGTCGGAGGTAAGAATAGACAGGCAAGGTGATAGGGGGACAGTAGGCTGCAGACTGAAGGAGCTACATTTAAGTAAAAAAGTAGACTGGAGACAAAGCAATAGAAAAAAAGAAAAGGAAAGAACATAAGGGCAAGTTACACCAAAGGTCCCTCAGAGACCTCCAAATTACCCACCAGGGAAGAGTCTTGCCAACCCACCCACTCCAGAGTAAACGCCCCTCATACTTACAAGGTTTACCTGACCTAGCAGGCAGAATTTCCCACTTCTACAATGATGGCATCCCCAATTCCTTCATTACTATGTAGAGAATACCATTTCTGCAATAAGGGAGGGAGTTCCAGCACTTCCACCTCCCTTCCCCAAGGACTGAATTGAACTTATGCAACTAAAACCCTTGAGATCTCAAAGCAGAAAGGAAAAGTTAAAGTACTCAAGAGTTGGTGTTTCTTAACCCTGGAGCCTGAGCTTTTTGGTACTTACTTGCAATCACCACCACCACAATGGCACCAATCACTCCCATCATGATCATCATCTAGAGAAAAAGATTGTCATAGAGTAATACTCAGAACAGATGGACACGTTCACATCCTCCCTGATGGCCAGGGAACATAAGCCAGGCCCTGAAGGCACGACAGCAAAGGACTTAAAGTCTTTCCACAGTGAATGAATCTTAAAGCATTTGAAATTGTTATTAAGCCCTAGCTATACTTGCAAAGCTCTTAGGAGAGGAGTAGCCCAGTTTCCTTCTGTTGAAGGAGGTCATGGCACTGGGAAACTCACCTTGCAGTTCTTCCACCAGTACTTCCTTTTGAGTTTTGCTGCACTACTTTCAAATATTGAGGCACCGGCCTGAAGTGCATCTGCTCGGTCATCCAGCTCTGACAGTTTCTGGTCTCGTTCCAGCACCTTGTCTACATTTACACACATTATATCAACCACCTGCAGCAGGAAGAATAACAGCAGCAGTTGTATTGGTAAAGACAGTTGAAAAAGTAAGAGGTGTAACTTGGCCAATAACGCTGAGATAAAGCCAGAGAGGAATGATACGCTCATCACTTCCCGGTAACAGCAAAATTAACTTACGAGCTTCGTGTTGCTGCCCCAGTGAGGCACAAGGGCGCTACTGCACGGCAGCAGCCAAGCTGCACACAGGGATCCCGGGAAGCCAGGGAAGGTCCCCCCACAGCACACCGCACACACACTGCTCCCCTGAAGCAGCAGGCAGGGAGTAAGAGCTGTCCGGGACGCTGTATAGCTCTATTTCCATAAGGGCGATATGAAGTGTCAAAGAAATCTAACAGGCCTGCTCTTTGGAAGTCATAGCTGGAATTAAGCAGCTTTTAAACAAAGCAAGCTCTCCTCCAGCCTCTTTAGCTTTGCCACCCTGTTTTTGAGTATTGAAGTATTAACGCAATTTTGGCATTGGCGTGACAAGAGGAGCCAGCTCCTCAGCGACGGACACCTGTCAGGAACATCGCTGCTGCAGAGCGGTGGGAGAGGAGCCCAGGCACCCCGTGGGAAGGCAGCAGGGCTGGCAGAGCTACTGACCTCCTGCACTTGGGCCTGCGTCTGCTGCAGGCGGCGATTGCTGCTCAGGTTGGGGGGAGCGCCGGGGGGTCCCGCGCCGGGGGCTGCTCCGTCGGGGGCTCCTCCTTCGGGGGCTCCCCCCTCGGGGGCCCCGGGAGCAGGCTGCTGAGCTGGGTCAGACCTGGGGAAACACACACACGGGCACGGAGGCCGCTCAGCAGAGACGCCCCCCAAACCCACACGAAGCCCCCCGTTCCCAGGCTGGCGCGGTGCTGGCAGCAGCCCCGGGGGTGGGCGCAGCGGTGACCACCGGCCAGGCGCGTCACCGGTGGGGCACGGCCCACGCACTCACCCACCCACCCACCCACCCGCAGTCGGCGGGGCAGCAGGATGAGTCATCCCTGGGTTGTGCCAGTCAGTCCCCTTGGCATGGGGTGAGCACAGAAAAGCCCCAGTCACC
>JAWWEU010000001.1:27813621-27846239 GCA_035583155.1 Acropternis orthonyx
GCCCGCCGTTCCAGCTGCCGCTCGACCCCGCGGACCTGCTGCGGGACGATGGCCGCGGCCGCTACGCCGTGCGGGAGGTGCTGGCCCTCCGCGACCTTCCGCCCGCCCTCGCAGGTGAGGTGTCCCCGCGCCCCCCCGCCGGGCGCGGCCCGGCCCGGTCGTGCCGCCGGCTCACGGCCGTGTGTGTCCCTCCCCCCCTCTCCGTGTTTTCCCGCAGCCTTCAGGGCCGAGTTCCGCGCGCGGGGCGCGCTGGCCGTGCTGCAGCACTTCGACTGCGTGTACAGCGTGCTCCGGTGAGTACGGGGGCAGGGGACCGGAGGGGCGGGCGCTGCCGGCCCGCCGCCCTCACGCACTGTGCTTGCCCCGCAGCCACTTCCGAGCCGCGGGCGCTGCCGTGAAGGAGGACGCCCTGGAGCTGATGGTGCGCGGTGGGTATCTGCCGTCCCCGGCCGAAGCAGCACTAATGGAGAGGGTGCTCTCCCCCGGCAGCGCGATGATGATATAAAGGCTAATGTGACTCGGCCAGCAGGGCTGCGCCCTCAGCCCACTCCTGTCGCGCGGGTCTGTAATCTTGGTGGGCGATGCTGAGCTGTGCACGTTCGCTGTAAGGGCAGACCGACAGAAAATCCTTCAGCCCACGTCTCTGGAAAATACATCTTTGGGGTGCATCAGCTCAGAGCGAGTGTTTCTCTGAGCTGACAAAGGGCTGCGGGGATAGGATAAGACAGTGTGTCCGAGGTTTGGGTTGCAGGGGGCAGCCCGTGTTACAGCTGGTGAGATGTGAGCACACATCTTTGGTAATCTGATGGCTGCTCTAAGCCTCCAAGAGAGAGGATGGCTGAGGGGCCTGGCAAGGAGTGCTCATGATCTTCTGCCTCTCTTCAGTGGTGTCCCATCACTCCAGTGAACTCCCTGCCATCCTGAGTGACTCTAGGCTGAGCCATACAGACCGTGCTGCTCACCTCAATGCTCTTAAGATGAACTGCTACTTGCTGACTTCCCTGGTGGATGCCTTTGAAATGGAAACCTGCAAGAACCGTTTATTGGAGGCAGATCCTGGTGGGAAGGTAGGTAGGGGACTGGGGAAAAAACAAGATGATAAGTTAGAAAATTCTTTAAGCTTGCTGAACTCTGTGGTATCTATCAGATGTTATAGCTGGGTTTATTTAAGCATGATGCCAGCAAGAGCAGTGCATACTGTGAAGCACTGGTGTTTCTGTGAAACTGAGCATGGAAAACAGGCAAAGGGATAATCATGTGCTAAACATCAGCAGGGATTCAGATGCCCAGGCCTTTCTGTTTTGCTCTTCAGTGTCTGGCTGGTACTTACTATGCCAGTACTTTCTCAAGAGTTCCTTTCTGTGAGTAGAGATGATGGTAATGGATGCAGGTATATCCTTTTATCAGGTGAGGCAGCAGTGCTGGCCTCAGTCTGGGTGCCTGTGGGTGCCAGCCATGAGCTGCACTGGACAGGGAGCGGCTTGAACTGAGAGAGGAGAATCTGGGAAAGAAAGTCCAGAGTGATTCTGTGATTTCATGCATATCACTGTGTGTCTCTTAATGTTGTAGAATTTAGTAGACATTTTTTTGAGGGAAGAAGGGTGCTGATTTTTTTTTCCTGTTGTCAAGCTGCTGGTGTATCTCATTGTGTAATCTCCTTTCCAGAACAAGAAGAACCATGCCAAGACTTCTGGATCCATGTGGGAAGAGGAGAGGGAGCCAGTCTTACAGCTACTTACACAGCTGCTGCAGCTGGATCTCCGTCAGCTTTGGAGTGGTTTATCAGTGGAAGAAGAGTTTGTCAGGTATGGCATGGAGCAGATCTAGAGGTGGAATGAGTGAGTGGTTCTCTGGAAGGGAGGGTTAAATGTTAAATCTACTGATGAGGTGGTATTACAGCTATCTGTAGTGTGCAGATTGTTGGAAAACTGAGGAAAACAGCTTGAGGCAAAATCAATGTGTGTAGGAGCCTCTTCCTTTCCTCGTGTAGGCCTCAAAAATTCTGATGTTGTTTGCTAATTTTTAAAGGGTATTGGAGAACCTCTTTGGTTTGATAGAAATGTTTGCTTAGTGTTGTGTGCTAGAATGATGTTGGTTCTAATTGTGATAAGTTTGCTGTCTGTCTTCTGTGGCTTTAGCTTGATGATGGGAAGCTGCTACCGTATCCTGGAGAATCCCAGTATCGGCCTTCAGAGGTATCGTGGCACACGGGAGGCCGTGACGCATCTGCTTGCTAGAGCTCTGACTTACTGTGGTCAAATGTTTGGTGAGTTCCTGCTCTTCTGCCTGCTTCCTGAACATTCCCCGTTGCTTTCCCTGACCTCTTTCTTCCTTCTCGTGTGTGAAAGGTGTCACTCTGAAGATCACGCAGATGCTGCAGCACTTTGAACATGTAGCCCCAGTGTTTGCACAGGCTGTGAGCCTCTGGGCTAAAGAGTATGGTCTGAAAAGCCTGGTGGGTGAATTACTAAGGTGAGAGAAATACCCTGAGTCTTGTCCTTCTATCCCCAGCAACTTGAGGCACCCCATTCCTTGTTTCATCTTTCTGTGCAGGGAAATTGGACAGAAATGTCCTCAGGATTTGGCCCGTGAGGCTTCTGGACTCAAGGGTTATGCTACCTTTATAACTGAACTGGCCGAACAGATTCCAGCTCTGGTGCTATCCAACATGAGCGTTCTCCTGCATCACTTGGATGGGGAGGTAGGTTTCTGCAGTGTTACCTGTCTAGAAAAGTCAAGTGGTGGAGGTGCTGCTATCTGGTTTTTCTGTCTGAAAACAGAACCTTTTTCACAGAGTTCAAGTAGCCAAAACCTGCCCTTTGGGATAGGTTCTTCTCTTATCTAAATGATGCAAAGGAATCAGCAACCATGATGTCTACTGTCTGGTTGTCACTGTTGGATGTTAGAGAATGGGAGACTGCTTACCAGTCTGAGCTCCCAGCTGTTGTCTCTTGGTCTTCAGTACTTACTGAGTTTGTCATTGTGTTACCTTCACTTAACTGCCCTTAAAAGCTGTAAGTGTTTCTCATGTCACTTCTTGGCTTCTGTGGACCTTGCTGGATAGCAGGTTGGATTAGAATCCTACAGTGGTTTGTGTTGGAAGAAACCTTAAACATATCTAGTTCCAGCCCCCTGCCACGGGCAGGGACATCTTCCACTATACCAGGTTGCTCAAAGTTCCATCCAACCTGGCCTCAAACACTTCCAGGGATTGGGCATCCACAGCTTCTTTAGGCAACCTGTTCCAGTGTTTCACCACCTTCACAGTAAAGAATTTCTTCTCACAATCTAAACCTACACTCTTTTGGTTTGAAGCCATTCCCCCTTGTTCTATCACTACTTGTCCTTGTAAAAAGTCCCTCTCCAGTTTTCTTGTAGCCCCTTTAGGTACTTGAATGTCCTCTAAGGTCTCCCTGGAGCCCTCTCTTCTCCAGTCTGAACAACACCAACTCCCTTGGCCCGTCTTGTATAGGAGAGGTCACTCTGTTTTGCAGATGCAGGCAGCTATGTTCATCCAAGGTTAATACAATGTCCATAATGGAAAAAATTCCCTTAAAGCTGGAACCTGGGACTCGGAAGGCCCAAACTCTGGGCCATCCCTTGGCATATCAAGTCATGTCGTTTTGTCTGTCCCTGGTGCAACAACTCTCTTTGCAGAGAGGTTGCAGAAAGGTAACCTCTTTGCAGAGTTACCTGATGCGCAATGCCATTCTGGCGGCGATGGCAGAAGTGCTGATGCAGGTGCTGAACGGTGACGAGCTGGAGGAAGCTGCCCGTGGTACTCGGGACAAGTTCGTGAAGATGCTGCAGGCCCACGTGTGTGATATCCACAGCTTTGTGCGCAGCCGCGTGCTGCAGCTTTTCACTCGAATCGTGCAGTGCAAGGTAAGCCTGTGCTGGGGAAACAGTGTTACCTCAGTCTTCCCTTCCCTTGGGCTTTCTGAGGGAATTTCTGCCACCCTGCCTTTTGTCTGCAGAGATTGAAGTGTTAGGAGAGCAAGGTATTGTCCCTGTGTACTATGGTGTCAACAGTTCCCTTTTTTTTCCAAGGCACCCAAGATTTAGGGATAAGAGAACTGGGAAGCAGAAATTAAGTGCTGCTTCTTACTGGGATAAACTAGAAGAAAGACTACAGTATGCAGCCTCTTTTTTGGACAGTGGCATGGGAGAACATCACCCTTCCTAGATATACTAAGACTCAACTCAACAGGACCCTGGATAACTTAACCCCTCGCTTTCAATGGAGGCTGGACCAGAAGATTCCAGAGACCTAGACTTTTCTGTAAATCTGTAATCTGTGCCTTTTAGTACATGAATACATCTGCAGTAAAATAACTTCTCCCAGGTGTCTAAGCCTCCTTGATGACTGTCTGTGCCCTTATTGTGTGCTAGGCCCTGCCTTTGACTCAGTTCCAGTCTGTGGTATCGCTGGCTGTTGGGCGTCTCAAAGACAAATCTGTCTTAGTAGTTAAAAATGCGATCCAGCTCCTGGCTGCGTTTTTGTCCAACAATCCCTTCTCCTGCAAGGTAATTCCGATTAGTATGGTGGATATGCTGTATGTCTGTTTACAGGGTGAATATCTGCAGTGTGCTACAGCAGGGGAGCAGCCTTTCTGTGTCTTGTGGGAGGGACAGTGTAGCTTTTGACTGTGCAGGTGGGAGCTCTCTAGTTTTCCCAGGTTCAGGTCTCATATTTTCTGGCTCGTCCCTCTCTTGGTGTAATTAGTAGCTTATGCTGAAAGCCAGGAGGGATGTATTTGATTAAGGTAAAAACCTGCAGCAGTTTAATTTGAATCCACTGTGGAATTTCTTTCCATAGGATCAGAATTAATGTTTTAGAATATTCTGCATGGAGCTGCAGCTCTTTGTGTTTAGCTGCACCTTCTCCTGAGTTTCTGAGGCTTAGACTGGCAATTTGCAGCCCTTCCTGTTCTAGGATCAGGGCCAGAGTCTATTATTCTCGTTTCCCAAAACAGGATTATCTGTAGGAATGGGCAGCTAAAGCAGGGAGTGGAAGAGAAAGGAGAGTTTTGGCATTTCAGAAAAAGAAGGATAAGTAACATATTTCTTTTTCTTTCCTGGCATTTTCAGCTAAGCAGTACTGACTTGGCCGAGCCACTGAAGAAAGAAGTGCAGAAACTGCAAGAAATGAGGAATAGTGTCAGATCCACAGCGGGTAATTTCCTTTCTTCATCTTTCTCCTTTCCAGAGCAGTCCAGAATTTTCTTTTCTTCATAGTAAATTTGCTTCCAGGCTCTGGTGGCTTTTTTCTCAGATCTTACCTGTGGGAGATGGTGAGGTCATCCCAGATAATTGAGATTAAACTTGGGATAGTTTTTTGTACTAGTGGTTTTATAAAAGGATCATATTAATGTCCATGTCTAGATCAACAGTCCCTGTAGCTAAATATCCTATTTTCAGGATTTGAACTGAAAATACCTATGAACACCCTTCCAGGTTTCCATTTTCAACACTCAAAGACTGCTTGAGCCATAATTTTGGTCGGATACTAATTTAAGTGTGATCTGTAGGCAGCACCAAGTCCAAACAAGTTATGGTTTCTTACCTGTTTTTTTGGTTTGGTTTTTTTTTTTTTTTTTTGACCTTCCGTGATTTATTTTTGTCAGAATTTTTGTCTTATTCTTACTGCAGTCTGGGTGGGATCAGCAATGGAAATAGCACCTGCCTGGGGAGGGAGTAGGTGAAGTAGAATTCCTAAGTTCCAGATGAGGTTTTCTCCCTGTTTAAGGTGTCACCTGAGTCTTTGAGTTCTTTATTCCTTCTGTTTTTTAAGTAGCTCCAGCGATTGCCCCAGAGGAAGAGTGGGAAGCGATGCTGCCAGAAGTTAGGGCTGCCACACAGCAGCTCTTTCAACCACTGCAGGAAGGGGAAGAGGAGGTGCTGGAAGTTGAGGAAACAGTGGAGAGTACAGTGGAGCAAATCACTCGGCTGCTGAGGAAGCTGAATTACAAGTAAGAAGGCTCTGCAGTTTGAGAGTGTGTTTATCGCAAGGGGTGTTCTCTGTTCAAAAAAGGTTTGAACACCAGGGTGGAGGGGTGATTTCCAGTAATGTTACTCTGTAGGAAGAGATTGACATGGGCACCCAGCACAAGATGCTGGTAGGAGCTGCTTTCCCACATGTTCATGGCAAAGTTGGATGGTTTCCCTTTTGTTCTGCCCTAATGGATTTCTGATACTCTTTTCTCGTGCAACGTCACTGTCCAGGACTGCAGCCCGCCTTACGCAGAAGGCCCTGTGTCATTTCCAGGGGAAGGAACCCTTCAGCAGCCCCATGGAGGAAAATGAGGAGGCAACAATCCTGAATGTTCTGAAGAGACTTTACATAGGTAATTACTTCAGATCAGTCTGTTGCCTGAGTCCAAGATGATGTCAGAACTAGACCAAAACCCCCTGTAATGCCCTGTCCCCCTTTCTGACCTGCAGGGCTCATTCTGTGTGTACTTAACAGCTCATAGAGCTGCACCATCTCTGGATCATTTGCTCATCTAGTTTTAGCTGGATCACATTGGTCTTACTTCATTTCTGGTCAGAACAGTTCCATGTTCCCAGTAGAAGTGCATTTCTGATGCTTTAACTCATGTCATATCTGTTGAGGGGTGTGAAGCCAGTGTTACCCACTCACATCTTTCTATCCTGTCTGACTTTGTCAGGAGTTCTGTTTGCTGAACAGGTCATGGCACATAATGATTACCCTTAGCAGCCTTGACCAAATATCTGATTCAAGCAAAGTCTTGTTTATCTGAGGCTCAAGTCTCTGGGTGTATTTTCAGGGTTTCACGTGCTTTGTTTGGTATTTGTTTCAGCATAACGTTGCTTAGCCAATCCCCTTGAGCACATTTCTGTCAGAGGTCTACTGTCTAAAAATCTGAACTTTGTCAACTCTCCACACTTGCACAAACTTAGCTAGGGAGTAGTAGCGTTTGCCTTCTCCCTGTTTGCCCTGACTTTATTTTAGGGCCTCATCTATCTTTGGGGAACTGTTAAGTTCAGCATTTTAATGGAGCTTACCCCAACAGGACCATGCCCTGTACTAAGCTGGCATGTCTGTGGAGGATCACATTGTAGTACTGGAACTTGCCCTACAGTACGCTGAGATTTTGTAGCCAGGTCTGATGGCAGAATTTTGATTTTTGTATCCTGGCTCTTGGAAAGTGTCACTTTGTGGTAGGGAGAGAAGGGTTAAAATGCCCTGAACGGTACCTGTTTCCCTGTGTCATCAATACTGCTCACAAACAAGTGTGCTGTGCAGGTTCATGCCCAGGTGAAAACAGCAAGGATCCTCCAAATGACAACAGTCATAAGACCAAAGAAGTTGTACAGGAACAGCAGCCTCAAATAGAGCTGGTCAAGCAGGAGATGTTGGTGCAATACCTGCAAGATGCTTACAACTTCTCAGTGAAAATCACAGAAGCTCTGAACCTGATCAGCAAAGTGATGTATGAAAACTCTGTCTCAGGTATGTGGAATAACCATGGGGACCTTTTTTCCCATTCAGCATTTCCAGATCTTTCCCCTTGCTGGAGAGGAGATGTCAATGTGGTGGAGCCCCAGAGGAAGGGAAAGAGTGTAGGAGCTGCGCTTTGCTGAGCAGATGTCAGGATGTTGGAAAAGCAAGCACTGTTTAAATGAGTGTCATGAAAGGGTTGAATAGGCCATGAATGGGCTTTTTAGGAATCCATTTTTTAAATATTAAGGTTGAAAATGTTTTTAAAGCTTTTTTGAAATAATTTGAAATAAAATGGTTTTTAACTTTTTTGAAATGAATAAAACCAGTCAGGTGACCAAAATTACTTCAGTTGTGGAAGCTATCCTGCCTCCTGTGGGGAGGGATGTATGTTCATCATCCTGGCTGAGGTTCTCCCAAAGTAAGTGTGGCTGGTGAAGCTGGGCTTTGTTACATGCTCAATGCCCTGATACAGCTTCAGGTGTTATGCTGGACACAAGAGGGGGACTAAGCAGCTGGTCTCATCTGCCTCACCTTTTCTCAAACTTTGCCTGGTCCTCTTCAGTGCTGTAGTGAAAGGTGGTGATGAGTAGGCCTTGAGTTAATTCAGCTGTTCATATTTAATATTAGAATTACTGTAACCACTTAGACTTTTTTTGAAATATTTATCATGAATTGGCATTTCTGAGGGAGGTGGGGCATGACTCCCTCTCCCATCCTCTTCAGCACATCCACTTGCACAGATCTGGGGTACAGGTGGGTCTGCCTGTGTTCTCTGGGACATCTACATCTGTGTACTAGTAATCCCATTCTGACCTGAGCCCTCTGCAGACAGTACCAGTGATCTTTAGATGCTTGTAGAGTTCACTGTGAGAGCAGTACCCCTGTGAATTTGTTTTAATGGCCTCTCTAAAGGGAATTGGGAAAGAACTGCACTAATGCAACTGTTCCCTCTGCAGTGGTGCAGGAAGCCATTGATTTCTTTGTGACGGTGTCGCAGTTTGGTGTGCCCCAGGCACTACTTGGAGTCCGCAGGATGCTCCCCCTCATATGGTCAAAGGAGCCTGGGATTAAGGAGGCTGTGCTGAATGCCTACAGGAGGCTCTATCTGAGCCCCAGCGAGGATTCTGAGAGGTATGGGCCTTCGTAACCAGAAGATGTTTCGGGTTTGTTTGGGGGTTTTTTATGTCCTCTTTTCCCATCCTCCCCTTTCTGCTGTTAGGAATGGGGTGTGGACAGGAAGAGAACTAAAAGCTGCCATGCTTCATGCTGAGCTGAAACGTAAAGTTGTGTTTCTGGGTATCCCAGCATTCCTGCAGGGACCTGCTGCTGAGCTTCTGCTCTTGGATTGTCGTAGTGTTCTTGTGTAGGAAATTCATGCAGCAAAACTCCATGTGACATGTTATGGAAGGAGATGCTGAGAATTACTTCCAGTTAAACTGCTATGAGGCACTCACACTTGTTCTCATAAATTTCACTCTCATACAAAGCACTGCCCCAAGATCCATGTGCCCAAATTATGTGGGTAGGGTCCCTACATTATAGGAAATGAGGGGTGTCAATTATGAATATTTCTCTTGCCACCAAGGTTCGTGATTGGCAACAATTACCTAACTTTTTTTATTCAGCCCTTTGGGAGTCAGCTGCTGTTACGGAGTCATCCCATGTCCAAGAGTCTTGTATACTTCACCCTCTGTGGGCAAAGTTGTTGGCCAATGTCTCTTTCCCCATTTTGAGCTTATTTAACTGTAGTTGCTCATCCTACTGGGATAATAAGAGGAATGGTATACGGTGTGGTCTGAAGCTGGAGCTGTATTTCTGTTACCAGAGCTCAGTTTTTTTTGCTGACAAGTCATGCATCCCGTGGCCTTATCCAAGCGTAGGCATTCTGCTTCTGATGTACACAACACATTCCTCAGGGTTTGCTGGTGCTCTTGTTGTCAGTTGTGTCCTTGATTTTTCAATAATACACAATTTCTTTATCCTTCACACTCTACAAGGTTAGTTATTATTATCATTTGGGTGCTTTCACACAGATTTCTATTTGCATTTCAGTCAAACTGATCTTAAATATTTTTTATAACAAATTTCTATGTGTGTTAGGTGAGAGGATGTTAAGGGGTCTTTGTTGCTTATCCTTTTTGAGGATTTGGGGGTGGGAGCTGGGTACCACTTGCAGGCTTGTTTCTTCCATACTAGAGAGGAACTGTGTCTCCTCTCTACTCTGGCACTTGGCCCTTTTTTTAGCATTTACCCACTTGTAAATCCTGTTGGATACATGTGGAGTAAGTTAAGTGTGATTCCTAGTGAGATGCACCATACCTCACCCTCATTTGTACCATCAGGGCAATAAAAAGCACCCGCTGCTTCTTATTTCTTCTTGGTAGTATTGCCTGGAGACAGATCTCCTGCAATTTGAGCTCTGGCCTTACTTGTTCATAGAAAGATTTTCAGTTTCTTGCAGTCTAGGGAATCATACTTTGACTTGTGGTTGAGAGTAAACTGGGAAGTGTCTGCTGAGTGCCTCTGGTTGGGTCTTTGAGCATCAGTGCAAAAGGCAATGGACTTTGAGCCCATGTCATGCTCATTGGCACTTGAGCTGGGGTGACCAGGAGTACTCAAGCTTGTGGTGGGGAAAGTTTTCATGTTCCCAGAGATTAGCTCTGTTATCTAATAGATGTTCTCAGCTCTCTAATGGGACAGTGATTGTGACAGTTGCTTTTTTTTTTACCTTTGAATTTCCTTTATTATTATTTTTCTCCTTTCAAAGGGCCAAGGCCCACAGCCTGGTGCATTCTCTTTCTCTCATCATGGTGGATGCATCGCTAGGAACGATACAGTGTTTAGAAGAAATAGTGAGTATTTGCCTTGCCTGGGTTTGTATTTGTGATCCTGGATCATATTATGTTAAAATGGTAGTCACTGCAGTTAATGTCTTTGGGTTTAAGTCCACTCTCCTCTGCCTCTCCCTAGTTTTTTAATTGCATTTCTTTTCCAGATCTCAGAGTTTGTGCAGAAAGATGAAATAAAGCCTGCTGTGATCCAGCTGCTCTGGGAGCGATTCACGGAAAAATCTCAGTGCTCGTCACTGGAACGACGTGCTGCTGTGATGCTGCTGGGGATGATGGCACGGTGAGCCTGGGGCCAGGTCGAATCCTGAGAGTGGGCGGATGTACAGGCAGTCAATTTTTTATTGAAGAACTGTGGGTGCTGCATCAACTGACCCTTTTGTTTTGTAGTTTCAAAAATAGTAACCGTATCATGGGGTAATGCAGCCTGGAACTATGCGTGGTTGTGCTGGGTCTCACCAGCACTAGTCTCTGAATGAGCATGACATTATTTTCCTTGTGTTCAGAATGTCCATCCCTTCTCTGAGTTTACTGTGTCACAGCTCTGTAGCTTTGTCTATGTTTGGATAAGAACAGTGCAAAGCTGCTGAGTAGAGATGTCTGGAGCTTTTAGCATGAAGGGAAACGAATCAGTTTCACTTTCTGGGGGTAAAAAGAATGTATCTTCACTTAAGGTTTTCATTTCCTCAGTTTCCCAGCCCAGTAACCCATTGGTATGCAACTTACCTGCTGGTTTCTTCTTGCTATCCCTACATCAGTCCTTCATCAGTCAAAAACAAGCCTGCAGAATGATGATTCTAAAGTTCCTTCACAGGCAGAAAGGGGAATAGGTGGGTGTGGGGTTTGGGTTTTTTTTCTGGGTGATGTTATTGTTTTGTTTTGTTTCCCACAAACCAGTAGGGAAGGAAATGGCACATGGCACCAGTCCTTAGCTCCTGGACTCTCTTCTAGTTTGCAACATTTTTCTTTGTCTTATCCTTATAAGTTTTGCTCTTTTCTGATAAGAAAGAAGAGTCAAGAATCTTCTTTCTCTAGAAAGAGGCTCTGCCCAGTGTTGATCGCTTTGGAGAAACTCACCTCTTTGTGGAGAGTGGATTGCACTGGCTTCTGCAGAATATTGCTTGCTATTCCTATCGCTATATCCTGAGTCATTGAATGGGTTTTATTTTTTTCCCCTCTTACTCAAACTGCTGCCTTCCAGAAGGCACAAGGAGTATTTCTCTTGGTTATCCATACTGCTGTAAACTTTCAGCAGCACCTCATGTAATACCTTCCATTCTGCAGAGGGAAGCCAGAGATCATAGGTAGCAACCTGGACATCTTGGTGACAGTAGGGTTGTCTGAGAAGGCATGTGAAGACTATCGGCTGGCTCAAGAAGTGTGCAATGTTATCTCCAAACTTGCTGGTAACCCTAAGGTGAGACTCCTGGTTTGTTCTTGAGGTCATCCAGAAACAGAGAAGGGTGGGGAAATGGTTTATATTGAGAAGAGAGAGAAGTAATTAAATTTCTACTGATTTTGAAATTAAGTAGGTTGAGACCATTCAGCAGCACTGTCTGGAAAGCTTAGCACACATCAGTGAACATGTAGTAAAAGAATTTTCATTAGGCAACAGGCTGAATTCAATTAGTAAAGAGTTCAGTGCACAAGAAAATATGTTTTCCTTTCAATTCTCTTCTTCAGACTCCCAATTCTAAACTGATTTGTGTTTTCTCAACCATGAAGCCCTTTCCTCTACTGATGATTTCTGGTGGTGTGATTCTTTTGCCCTCCCTATTAATTGATATTCAGGAGTTGTCAGCTGTACCAAAGAATATAAAACATGAAAGGTTTTCAAACCTCTCCATGTTGTACTTAGAACAACATGATGGTTGATGGCTTCTTTGCCCGAGAAACTGTTGGTTTTTTTTTTTTAATGCACTTGGAAAATAAACAAAAAAACTCACCTCTTTCTGTTTTGTTGACGCAAGCATTCAGGCCATTTTGATTCAGGAGTTCTATCATAAAAGCAACCCTTCCCACAGAACCATCATTCTGTGTTTGCCTGCTCCTTCCACTGGGATGTTGCTGCAGGAGCTTAATGAATTAGTGTGTATCACAACATTCTTAAATGTTCTGAAGATGGCTGTAATTCAGTTTTAGGTTGACTGAACTCTGCAGCTAAGTTTGTGTGTGAGAAGGGACAGAACTGAAAATACTTGGCTGACTGTAGTAGCTCTTCCTCTCTCCCTCCACCCACCCTCCCAGCCAGAAATTCAGTACAGAAGACAGGATTGTGGTGAATTGTGAATTTTTGTTTCCAGCTACTGAAAGCTGGTAAATCCTCTGTTTTGGTTCAGCATATCTTCATCAGGCAGACACAGATGTGCTGGGATATCTTGGGTATTGTCATAGTTGGTTTAGTAGTTCTCTAGGTTATCTTATGCCCGACCTAAAATGTGGTGGGACTGATACAGAGTATATGCAACAGCCTAAGTGTGAGGTGGTCTCAGATCCAGAGCTATCTGTTATTTCTACTGATGATATTTTCCTTTTAAACAAAACCTTGTGGTTTTGGAGTACCACTAAGCAAGGGTTTTCTAGATGACTTACAGTTGATGACTCTGAGGATGCTCTAAAGGTTTCCCTCTACATTCATTGTGGAGAATGAGTCAATAAGACCAGATTTTAAAAGAATCCTTTAGAGATTTCAAAATAGTTATTTTATTTAAGGTGGGATAGTGGAACTGTCTGGGTTGGCCTGGAATCTCATTTGGCCAACCTTTAAATCCATCCAGTGCTGTCACCATGCCTTCAAAAATGACAGTAATGTCCTTGCTGTATATTTAGTTGCAGAACAGTATTGTGTGTCCCTGCCATGGGCCTAGCATGGGTTTGATTAGCATTGTGCATGCAGCAAGGTTAAGTACTGGGAAGGTAGTGGGGCGACTCTCATGTGCTGTTCTTATGTGAGTAACTGATCTGTTCTCTCTGCAGCCAGCACTGGAGAAGAACAGCACACCTTTTCGACTGCCACAGAATCACATGCTCTTTGGTTGCCTGAGTGAGACTGTGAGTAAAGGTGAGCTCAAGTCTGCAGTGGGTTTGGAGGAGATGAGGTTGGGCTCCCTGTGTTGTCACTGGTATATGTGGTACCCCTCTTCCCATCAGGCTTTGGCCAGCCAAGTACTCACTGGATCCCCTTCATGGAGGCAGCGGTAACGCTCATCTACCAGCTGGCAGAAGGGGCAGAGGAGATATGTGCTAACATCCTGCAAGTGTGCAGTCAGCAAGCTCTGGAGAAACTGCAGGAGGCTGATGGGCAGAATGCTGGTGAGGAAAAAAGCTGATGGAGGAAATCTGTATCTATGGTTTCCAGTGCTGAAACTGAGTGGCCTGCAGTAACTGCAGGAGAGCAGAGCTGAGGGGCTGTTGGCATGGAAGGGTCCAAGTGCTGTGAAGGTGCCTCCGGAGCATGGAGATGGGTTATACAGTGAGACGTGGCAGTAACTAATGGGGGAAGAGGTCTAGATAAATACTGAACTGTGATAATTTTTCTTCTTTAGATTCAGGGGATTCTCCCAGCAGAGATTCTGATGGTGCTGGCAGTCTCCCCACGTTCATGTTGGTGCACCTGGTGTCCCTTGTGGGACAAGTGGCAATGCAGCAGGTGGCCTATTTGGAAGTGTCAGTGAGTGCAGAGCTACGCAGACGCCGCGTCCTCAAAGAGGAGAAGACCAAGAAGAATTCTAACAGCAGCAAAAAGAAGCAGAGGTCCCAGGTGAGAAGCAAGGTTTTTTTCCTATGAGCAACTCTTCCAGTGTCCCAGCTACAGCTGACTTCTGGAGAATACACTACTAAGGTTGCACAAGGTCCAGGGTAGTGTGTGCTTTGGGAATAGAAATGGACATGTGTTGGTGAGGATTGACAGAGAAAGCTGAGGTCCTTGAGTAACCCTCAGTAAAACTCTCACATTGGTCTTAGGTTTTGAAGAGGCAGAGGGGAGGGAATGAAGGGTGAAGTCCTGGCCATGCTTATCTTCCCGCTTCAGGCAAGCATCTCCTTTTCACTCATCACCTCTTTTCTTACCAGTGCAATCTTTTACAATTTCTGCTAGTGCTGAAGAACACTCATTTGTGCCCTGAGTTTTGGAAAAGGGCTTCTAGAATCCTGATCCAGAAGACTTGAGAGTCTTGTCCTCTCTTAGGTGTAATGATGAAGGCTTAATGGTAGCCTTTTTAATGGAATCTGTGTGATAGAAGTGCCCTGTTTGGTTAAGTCTACCTTGGAACATTTTCCAGAGTGTAATGAGGCTGACTTTCTTAGGTAAGAATAGAAAAAAATGTTGTGTGTTCTCAGGTATCTGGTCTGTATTAGACACATACTGCTGTGCCCAGAGAACTCTGTAGTTCATTTCCTCATCCACCTGCTTATCAGTGTCACTACCATTTTCCACACAGGAGGAGGTTAACTATGAGATTTTCTAAGAAGCAGCAGTTGGATACAGATTTGGTCCCCACTGCAACACCCATATCTCTTTTCTTCCCTTGTGTTACTTTTGCCTTGCTATAAGGTTTCCCATAATCTTGCTCATGAGACCAGCAATTCAAAGACTGCTTTGAACTTCTTGTTTTTAGGATTTGAATGTTCCTTAAGTTGTGCAGGACTCACTCAGTGATGCAAGGTGCATCCTAGGTCTGTCTCAGCTTAGTCGTGTCAGTAGCTTAAGCTTTCTTTTTACATTCTGGACAACTCAGTACATGGGAGACATGGGGCTCCTGGAGTGGGTCCAGCAGAGGGCAACAAAGATGACTAAGGCACTGGAGCATCTCTCTTGTGAGGAGAGGCTGAGGGAGCTGGGCCTCTTCAGCCTCGAGACTGAGAGGGGACCTCATCCATGGCTGTTAGTATCTGAAGGGAGAGTGGCAAGAAGATGGAGCCAGAGTCTTTTTGGTGGTGCCAGCCACTAGGATGAGAGGCAATGGACAGAAACTGATGCACAGGAAGTTCCACTTGAACATGAGGAAGAACTTCTTTACTATGTGCATGATGAAGCACTGGAACAGGTTGCCCAGAGAGATTGTGGAGTCTCCCTCACTGGAGATATTCAAGAACCATCTGCACACAATCCTATTTAATGTGCTCTAGGAAGACTGTGCTTGAGCAGGGAGGTTGGACCAGATGGCCCACTGTGGTCCCTTCCAACCTTGTGATTTTGTGGTCAGTGTCCTATGGCATGTGGCCTGGCAAATCCTAGACAGCTTCATTCAGTTCTTGGGCAAAAAGTGGGTTATAAAATCTCTGTCAAATCTCTTGTTCTCCACTCTGGTTGTGTGTCTGGTAATGTGCATACACCTCACACCTGAGAGAAGAGAACTTTGTGAAGAAAGGGGTTATTGTTGCCTGACATGCTTTTTACAGTGTTCCTTTCTGCACAGAGCGCAGGAAATGAGACCACTATGGAGGAGGAGCTGGGCCTTGTAGGAGCCACAGCTGATGACACTGAGGCCGAGCTCATCCGCAATATTTGTGAGACAGAACTTTTAGATGGTAAGCATGGCTGTCAGTGAGGAGTACTGGCTCTGTGTGCCTGTGTGAAAGAACAGATACAGTGGGTAACAGATCCCGAACGAGGAAGGCTGTTTTCTTCAGAAGGAAACATTAATTTTTTGCCTGGTGTAAGTTTCCATGTAGGCTGTTTGTTTGCTCTGCCTTTCTAGAGGTGGTTGTTCAGTGGTGAAAGTGAGTCAACCAGGTACTGTAGCTTGCAGCAGTTTTGGGATAAATTGAGTAATTGTTTTTAAAGCAGGATGCACAAACAGTGCTCTCATACTTGCTATCTTTATCCCCACTCTCTAGGGAACCACCTGTTCTCTGCCTTTGTTCCACTAGTGCTCAAGATCTGCAACAACCCTGGGCTCTACAGTGACCCAGCATTGTCAGCTGCTGCAGCCCTAACTCTGGGCAAAGTCTGCATGATCAGGTAATGCCAAGCTGTCCCAGAGTTCTTTTCCCAGCCTTCCTAGTCCTAAAGCACAAGCAAATATTGCAACTCCTTTTTCAAGGAAAGAACAAACACTGAAGAATGTTCATAGGTTACTTTTTTCTTTAATTATATATTTTTTCTCTGCTCTCTGAGAGATGGAATTTTGGTATCTGTCCCTTTTTTCATGTACCCTATCTTGTCAGCTCTGAGTTCTGTGACTCCCACTTGCGTCTACTATTCACAATGATGGAGAAGTCCACTCTGCCTGGTGTGAGATCCAACCTCATTATTGCAGCAGGAGATCTGGCCATCCGCTTCCCCAACCTGGTGGAGCCGTGGACATCACATCTCTATGCCAGGTAATGCTACACTCATTGTTGGGAGAGAGCAGGACTCTGTGGCAGGGTGACACTGAGCCTCCGGAAGGCAAGAATGACCCAGGAAACCAAATCTGAAGATGGTGCAGGAAGGCAATAGTCCTGGCTATGGAATAGGCTGCCATGAGTATCCGTAATCTATAGACACTCGCTCTGCTGCTTCCTGCAGTAACTGTTTGCTCCTGTCAGGTTGCGGGACCCTTGCCCCAGCGTGAGGCAAACGGCTGGACTGGTGATGACTCACCTCATCCTCAAAGACATGGTGAAGGTGAAGGGCCAAGTGAGCGAAATGGCAGCTCTGCTGATAGACCCAGAGGAGGCAATCGTGGGAGTAGCGCAGAACTTCTTTGGTGAACTCTCCAACAAGGCAAGTGGAGGCTCGGGGATCTTATTTCACAAGAACAGGGAAGGGCTGCTGGAGGCTGGATCAATGACATGAGTCCTGGAGAAGGTGTGTTAGTGGTGTAGAGCAGCTGTCTGCCCCTCTGTGCTGCCTAAATAAGGGTAGCTAAAAGATTTTGCAATACAGATTTTTGCTTTGTCCCTGCCTGATGTTGTTGAATTTTACCTCATCCATTCACATTAGAAGGCAGGCTCCAAAACAGTGCCTTGTCCCTTTGCATTCTCATGTATGCCTAGAACATGGTTTGGAACAGTTTTCTGCAGCTTACCTTTAGGCCTTAAAGTGGAGTTCCCTGACCTTGTGACTCAGGCACCTTCTCTGAAACCTTTCCAAGTTATTCTTGGCTGTGTGACATTTAGATAGTTAAACTGAAGCAGTTTCAGCCCAAGCAGGTAAGAACAGTACAGGTTATTTCCTGTACACTGTTCATTCAACCTCACATGGGCCCTTCAGAGTTTGGCATTTACTGCCTGAGAGGCTGCAATGACACTGGGGCTTTTCTGTCTTGCTTTGCTTTGTTAAAGCAGAGCCAGCCACCTGTCTGCTGACTTCCTCTCTCTGCAAGAAAACCACATAAAAGCAGTGGGAAAGGGAATATGGATTGGACCTTTTCAGGCAAGAAGGGAAGCACTTCCTTGAGCTGAAATGCTGTTTCATTTATCAGGAAGCTTTTTTCCTTGGGTTGTGACCAGGTTGGAAAGCAAGGAAACTGCATGCAAGCATGCCAAAGCAGAGCTGCATAACGATTGCATCCTGTTGGTTGGCTGGGTTTTTTTCCCCCCTTAACTTAAGCCAAGTAGTCCTGGATAGGTTTGGCTGGCTGTGCACAGCTCCTTGCAAAAAGCTGATGTTTTCAGTCAGTAGATTTGGAGTGAGGAGAAACAAGGTAATTTTAAGTGGGCAGCTTATTTGGCTTGACTGAAGTTATCCTTTATAATTCTGTATCTCATGTAGAAATTTGTGTTCTGAACAGGGTAATGCCATCTACAACCTGCTTCCAGACATAATCAGTCACCTCTCGAATCCTAACTGCGGCATAGAGGAGGAATCCTTCCACACTATTATGAGGTATTCTGAGGCTAAATAAACCTCTTAGGACCAGGACAATGTTTATGCAATGGGGATGCCAGATCCAGGGAAGAAAAACTACAGTGACATATGCAAAGCACTTTTTCAGTTGTTCCTGATTTTACTTTTTCAAGTTTGTATTTGAAATGGATTCCTGCTGAGGGGAATTGATTTTTAAAGCCACATAGTTGGGGGTGAGCAGAGACTCTACAAAGAGTTACCACTAACCTTTCCCTCTAGAAACGGGAAATAATTGGTTTTATGCATGGGAACACGGATATGCAACACTAGGAGAATACAACAGGTTTTAAAGACTATTGCATTTGTCATGTTGGTGGCATACTGGATTTTTGTGCAAGCAGTTTTAGTAAAGCTGTAGTTAAAGTAACAGGCTTGGGTTTAGGGTGGTTTTTTAGTGGTTTCTTATTTGTGGTGTTTGTTTTTCTTTTTTCAAGAAAGCCTTACTCTATAGTACAGAGACACTGGAATATTTCCATCTGAGGTTATTGGTTGCTCATAGACAGCACAAATAATGTCATTATTGGTAAATTATAGAAATTTTCCTCTCATGTCTGAAACTTAACCACATGAGAGTTTTTCTGAGTTCCTTGAATCCCTGTGGATTACAGTGGGGAGTATTGGACAAAAGTATTGCTCTTGCTGAAGAGAAGAACAATAAAATCTGTGATTTTTCAATAACCTGTCTATCTGTGAGAATCCAGTGCATTTTGGAAGAGGGATGGGATTTTGGACAGGCATAAAAGTCTTTAGTGAGGCTGAAACTGAGACTGAAAATAATGTATGGCGGCAAAAGTAAATAGATATTTTGCTTCAGCTTTCATTAAGGAGGGTAACTGGGAAATACAGCTTGTGGCTCCTGACAGCACATGTAGAAGTGGAAGTTAATATCTGAAGTGGAAGCAAATCATCACAGAGAGACAAGAGGCAGCATGTAGAAAAATTCCAAATAATTTTTAAATTCAGTACCATTTTTAATAAATGTCAGACTTGGAGGTGTTAACACAGACTTAGAGAATAATAAGTGTAGCACTTGCATTAGAGTGTGATTAGTGAGGTTAAGAAAACTATAGATGGACTTTTCTAACTTCCAACAACATACAGGGAGAGAACTGGAGGTGTCTGGCAAATGAGAGAAAAGGCAGTGTTCATTTAACAGAGTAGACAGGTGTCAAATTAGTCTAAAGATAAATAATTTTCAAGAAGACCTGATAATCAGTTATCGCGCTACGTGATATCCTTTAAATGGGGAAAAGAAGGGAATAGCAGTTGAAACTGAACTATTTCCCCATGTAGCACTCTGAAATCCTTCCAAAGTGAAGGGGATTTGGTTTAACTCAGAAACCATGGTGGACAAAAGCATGGACTAGGAACAAAGCAGTGCCTTATGCTCAGGGACACTTGCCAATCTGGAGAACTAGGAGGTGGAAAAAAGATAGGGGGAGTCGGGGGGACCATCACTGTTAAAAGACTAACTTTGGAGAGTGAGAGGTACAGTTATAATATCTAAGATGAAAACTAGCAGAACAAAGCATAGGGTTGAATGTTTAAAAGTTGTTTAACCTCTTCTGTAGAGCTATGGCTCAAGTTGAAGATGCATTCCACTTCCTGCTTTAGCAGTGAAGTTTCTTCTGGTATAGAGAAGCATTGGTGGTGCTGGTGAGACCTTGCCTGGAGTACTGCCCCTGTTCTAGCCACTTAAGTTGAAGATGAATTGATGCTGGAACAAATGCAAAGGGAGGACTCTTGAGAATGCTGTCTCTGTTCTGTATCTTGGAAAAGCAGCTTGGTGTGGTGTTTGTAGACATAACAAAGACTGAACAAACAAGGAGGTGCTTTAGAGCAATTATATCAAGGCCAGTGGCAACCTGACTGAGCTTAAGTTACCAGAAATGCTGGTACAAGGAAACTGGAGGACAGCAGGACCTTCTTAATAAATAGAAGTTATTCAGTGATTTCTGTGAGGACATAGTGCAAAATGCCCAAGTACTTAACTGTGTTAAAGTCCATGTCTCTCTATTCCTCAAGAAGCTAAAAAATGGGATTATGTTAGCATTTAACTTCTGTTGGGCTTTGTTCTCATTTCAGTGCCAAGTGGTGCTCACTTTTGCATTGATCCAAAATACAACACACTTTCAGGAAATTAATAATGAAAAAGTCAAAAGAAGGGTTTTGAAAGGGGGGGAAATAATACTGCATGCCACACTGCTCCCCTCAAAGTCTGCTTGTCAGACATACTAGTCTGTCAGTGCAATTTGTGAAGTGAGGAGATCCTCTGGAAGTGTTGCTTGCTCTTAAAACTGGATGAAAGAAAGTCAGCACTGCTGCCTCTTCAGCACTCCTCCTACCTGAAATGGGGTTTCCGCTCTGGGCTCTCAACTCTGGCTGTTTTTTTTTCCCTTGCAGGCATCTCTTTTCATATATTACAAAAGACAAACAGACGGAGAGCTTGGTGGAGAAACTTTGTCAGCGATTCCGGACTGCCAGGTGGGTTGTAATTGTAATTTTCCTGAGAAGCGCTTAAGCTTCTTAGGAATTGTTAGAAGAAACAAGCTTGTATGTGATGGTTGTAACAGCTTCCCATCATATTCTTCACGTGGCAAAGTGACAAATGCTGACAATCTGGATTAGGTCCCTTTTTTTTAAATTACTTCCTAAAAATACATTAATATATATATGTATAAATTAAGGTTTATGGTTTTAGTATACAGTGATTGGCCCCTCTGTGCTTAAGGAAAAAGTTCTGTGACAGTTTAGATCCGCATTACAGCTAAGCAAGGGGACCCACGTGTGGGTTTTACATACCTCTGTGGTCCTTCTCCCCAGGCTATTCCCTTGCAGCTCAACTGGGAAATCAGTGCATTCAACTGAGAAGCTGGGGTCTCCCCAGCAGTCCTGTCTGGGGTGATCTCAGCTATGAAGTTGATATTGTCCTTGTTCTATGTGCATGGGCTGCTCGCTACTAACTCTATGCCTGAGACTCTCTTTGGTTTTCTTTAATTATTTTATTCAATGGCTTCACCATGCACTTAGGCTTTTGCTCTGCTCTGATTGCAAGATGTGTATGCTTTGCTCATTGTGCTGATTACAGAGTATATAGTGCAGGACCCATCCCATGAATCTGGGATATCATTTTGCTTTTGCGGTTTTAGGGTCTTTTGCTTCCTTTTCCCCTGTTCCCCAAGCCACTGACCCAGGTGTACTTTTATTTTTTCCCCCTAAGAAGAAAAGTAATAGAAATTTATCTGCTTCCCTGTCACGTATTTTCAGTGATATCTTCATTTTAATGTCCACTGACTGTTGTGCCCTGCCTTTCTACATTCCTGTGGTTTTCCTTCTCCATTGTTGTGGCTTTGCCCTTAAGATTTGAGCTGTGTCTGCTTATCTTGGCCATTTGTACACAGTGCCTGGCATGTGATCTGCTCAGCTGCCTCAGGGAGTTGCATATTTCCCAAAATATTTGGATTTTGTTTCCTGAGCTGGAGTGGAGAGTGGTTCTTCTCTCCCAAGTTGCCTCCTAGGAACAGTGGTGAGCTCTTCACACAACATTTGTAAATAACTATCTTTGTGTAAGTTGTGTCTAGCCTTTGGTAAAATGTCCTTATATTTCTGTACCACAAAGATGATCAGCTTGATGAACACTAGTGGTAATGCCAAAGCAAGGCTCTCGCTCCAGGTTAAAACAGGAGCTTATCAGAAAAGACTTTGCAGCCACCATCATCCTCCTCAGCGTTTTGGAGTTCCAGATGTAGCAACTTGCCAGGTATCATTCAGACTTTAAAGATGGAAACACTTGGATGCTGCAGCTTTGTTCTCCATCTGTCTGGGTTTGAGCAGAGCATTCTGAGAGAGCAGATGCGAGACAGACTTCAGGCCCTCTGCTTTGTATATATTAATAATAGAGGCTTCGGCCTCCCTTTTTTTCCCCTCCCATTCCATCACAGTGAGCTACATTAGTAGTTAGTTTGTGCTTTTGTTTTTCTTTCCCTTTGTTTTTTTTCTAATAACTTTTGCTGGAATTTGAATGTAGTCCTTCTGTGATACAGCAGTTGTTATTTGTTGACTTTATAACTAAATGAATATGAGCTTCTTTATGTAACTGGCCAGGAAAGAGAGAGAAAACATCAAATACAACTTCTGCTTGAGCTCATCTCAAACATGCAAAAATGAGCAGCCAAGGGATTTTTATTATTCAGTTGAAATAAGGTCCTTCAAGAAGAGTCCTGACTTCACTGAGTTGTCTTCTCTTCCTGGTCAGCAATAACTTCTGACACTTTAAACAAGTGACTGTGTTCTTTAGCAGTGGAGCCTTCATGTTTTTCTGAGACACACTAAGTCAGTGTCTTTGGAATACAGTGGTGGTTGTGTGTGGTATGGCACAGCACCCTGTCACTGACTTGTGACGGAACAATCTGAATCTCATGTTCTGCCAGGCAGAAGCACCTGCAGGAAATGCTGTAGTTCTAGGTGAGATGTGCTCATCTCCACACATCCCTTTTTGTAAGAGCTAATGGCAATCTTTGTCTTTCCCAGAACGGAGCGTCAGTATCGGGATCTGTCCCACTGCCTTACTCTGCTTCCAATCTCCGAACGGGGCCTTCACAAGCTGCAGGACAACTTTGACTGCTTTGCAGATAAGCTTCAAGATCCAGCTGTCTACAGTTGTTTCCAAACTGTGCTGGCTCGATTCTGCAGAGCAGGTGGCAAACCTGAGGCTAAAGTAAGGATGGGGGGCAAGTGTCCAGGCCAAAAAAGCAGTAGTTTTTACATACAGTGATTGGAAAGCCCTGTGGTTTTCCATTTTAAACAGACTACTCCTCACCGCTAACAATTTATCTGTTTATTTACCTTGATGGCAATTCTGCTATGGATGTAATACTTCTTTCCCCTCCCCTTCTGTTTTTTCCCCCTGCACTGTTTTATATCTCCATCAGGCTCTAGCCGAAGAGCTGGAGCAGAAGTTTTCTGCCTCCCGTAACCGAGGGCTGGATTCAACGGAGACATGCCAGGAAGGCAATCAAACTCCAATGCCAGTGCCAGCCAAGCAGAAAACAATAGCAAGTATGTTCCTTTTGTGAGGCTGCAGCCTTCCCCCGATCCTGCAGTCCAGCAGAGACACCTAGGGACTGTTCCTTACCCTTCCAGACAGAATGGCTGCTATCCTTCTCTTACCTTTTTTTTTTTCCCCCTGCTTCTTGTCAGGTTCACGCCGCCGGCCCCTGAGCCCAGCCAACAGGGATGATGATGATTTTGTCACACCCCAGTCTCGCACCCACCGAAACCAGAAGCGTGCCCAAAAGCGTCCTCCACGCAAAAAGGTTGTGATCACCTTCTCCAGCTCTGACGAGGAGAACAGCTCTGAGGATGGTAAGGCATCCTACGTGTACCCTGGAAAGGGGAAAAGGACTGGAGATTTGGCCCAACAGGAGTGTCCCTTTGGTAACAGGCTTCAGAGCACAGTGGAGGTTGCCTGGAGATTTCTCTGTTCAAGGCAGTGAAGTGCTGGTTATTGACACCTTTTCCTCTCTTTAGAGCTATCAGCAGAATTAAGAGAGGAAGAAACACCCACCAAAACAACTCCCATCACCAGATCTTCAGCCCGACGGCTGCGGTGAGAGAACCATCTGCCGCTGTCTTTAACTAAAAATAAAACTCATCTTATGCAGCAGTCACCTTCTCTTGTCTGAACTACCCCATAATATGACAGTGCTTTAAATGAGGACAAAATGGAAGTTAACACCAGGCTAAAGCAATTCTTTTGATATCTCCACAAAGAAAGGCAGTGCTGAACATAGCTGCCACTTTGACTGATTTTGCCCTGGCTTTGCATGTGAGAGTAAGCTGCTTTTATTAAAAAATAAATAAATAAATAAAAATCTTTGAAAGAAACTCTTTCTAAGAAAAGCCAAACAACTGCTCATTCTTTTCTCATTTTGTACATGCTTATAATATGCTATTCAGCTTTTTTTAACACAGGACCAGTATGGTTTTGCTGGGTTTAGGCCCTGTTATGTTTGATGCTTTTTGAAGTTCTTGCCCTGTAAAGCTCAGTAGGGCTCTGGGGGAAAGTTACCTGCATCTTTTTCTTGTACAGATCTCAAGGTGTTAAGGATTGGGGAGTGAGGAGAAAGAGAGAGAAAGTAACTTAGACTAGAGTGCCTCCATAAACAGTGTGCAAAGTGAGTAGGGAAAAAATACATCTTTAAAATGCTTAAAAAAACTCAGAACAACCCAACACTAAAAACTTTAACTTTTAATAACTCTGATTTGATCAAGTTACTGAAGTATACTGAAAGCACCACTGTGCTTTTTGGAATGTATTTGCTGCAATCCAATTATGTTTCAAATAAGACTGGCACTTATGCTCTTTCCTTCCAGAAATGCTACATCAGTGTTCAGGTTGGTCCTGGCACTCTTTGAACTGCCCTGTGAATGTGAAGTGCCCTAAATTAGATTTTGTGTTAATCACATAAGTAGCCTTTAACCTCCTGTCTCGGGCAAGTTGGCATTTGTCCCAGAGCTATTGCTACAGAATTATTTCCTCTTACCTGTCAGCGGTCTAGAAAGCAGACTAGTCACTAGTTGGGCAGGAAGGGGGAAAGGTCCTGCAGATCCGCAGGTTCCTGCGGATCTGCACTCTCGGTCTCTGAAGACCTACCAAGTTCCAGCAGTCACAGTTCCCCTCTGGCCTGGCTGCATAACTAATAATAACAGTCTGCTATAGCTTAATTTGATCCCTATTTTAAAGAAAAAAACTGCATAGCTTTGAACTGACCAGGCCTATAGTTTTTCATGCTGATACATGAATGGACATAAACATCTTAAATGCTTATAGAAACAAGTAAAGGGGGGAATGATATGGTGACAGGTGTATTTACTGGAGTGGGCTATGTGAGCCAAACACCACACTTTTGTCCCATGAGTCAGTGAGAATACCTGCCCACTGGCATAAGAGCCAGATACCAATATGGATATTGCTCCAACTCCAGAGCACGCCAGTAGCAACAGGACAATCACATGGAATACAAAGATCAGAAAGCTACAGCAGTATTGTTCCTCTCTCCCTTCCTCCCTGATAAAATATTCAGTGAAGGCTACAGGAGACACAGGCGGCAGCTATGGCATGAACAGTGAATATGACACAGTCATGCACACTGTACGTGATTCCCCCACCACCCACAGGTTTGTCACTCACATATGGCAATAAAAAAAGAAAAGTACAGCATATCTGGACGTCTACCCAAGCTCAAGGCTTTACAATCCTGTGCAATCAATCTTGCATATACGTGAGATAATATGTTGACAATACTGCAGTAGGGGAGATATGAATGGGTGGCTAGAGGAAGCAAGGTGGCCATAAAACTCAGTATTGGCTCACCTTCAGGCCACGCTTTTCCACTACAAGTGGTTAAACTTCCTTCAACAAAGCCATGCAACCACCTTTCTGAGATGGAAGGAGGGCTTGGCAGTCAGTGACTGGACTGACACAGTGGCTTCTTCACTGCTTTGCAGTCTGTCTTTTGCTCTGTCCTGGCTAAGTGAGAGTGGAAAGTCAGTGACCGCGAGCTCCAATTGGTCCCCTTCTGCAATTTGTTCAGGTGGAGCATCCCGCCTCTCCTCACTGTCCTCTCCTGACACTGAAAGAGTCCTGTGTCATGGATAAAGGAAGTCCTGCAGAAAGATGAGGCAAAACCCAGGACGGGTTTGGACAGCTACACAGTGGCTACTGCCCTAAGTAGATGGTTGCTACCCTTCTGTTCCTCCCAAGCAGATATTTTGGTGGCTGCCACAATGACCAGGAATCACTACTGAAGGACTAATGCCACTCTCTTGCTTCTGAGGCAGTGGGATTACTCACTGCCAAGATCAGTGGTGTTTCCATTCTCCACTGGACTCCTGACCACGATTGCTCTGAACTCCTGCAAATGGTACCAGTGGAATAATGCGATATCATTCTTGCTTCTAGAGCCTGCAGCAACCCTTGTCCTTTCCATCACCGTGGGCCAAGGCATGTTCCCTCAGGGTACCTCACTGAGTTCCCAGTCCTCCTACTCTCCAGTTGCCCTGCTCCTTTCCTGTTTAAGCAACTGTTTGTGATTCAGCAGGAGACCACTTTTCTGGTGGTCTTGCAAGCTCTAGAATCAGTGGCCCAGCATTAGAGGGGGAAGGGTTTTTACAGAGGAAACTTGTTACCATCAGAGAGGAAAGAAAGACAATAACCTATTTGAGTCTGAGAAAACTGGGGCAACTGGGGACTCGTCTGCCAAAGCCTTTTCACTTCACAGTCATTGCCAGGACATGTCAGAGCAACTATTCAGTGCTACTGCAGTCCCAGCAAGGATTTGGGACGCAGAGCAGCTGCAACATCACAGCACCTGAATCATTGAGCACCTGCATTTTATCCAGACTTTGCTAGATTTACAAGAATTTACAAGAATCTGCAAGAAAATTTGCAAATTTCTGCAGTCTCTGAAGTTTCTTGTTTGGTAGGGAACAGTGATGGCTCCTTCCCTCTTGCTAGCCCCAGCTTTTGCTTGACCTAAGGAAAGGACTTGTCACTTGCGATCTCAAGGCCTGTCCACCCCTGCAGGGCTCAGTCTTTGTGCAAGTGGACTGGAATTTTGAAGCCATTGCAAACACATTTCTGGCATTCTTGCTGTATGGGGCCACCACATTCAGAGGATGCCAGGTCATGCTGCTGCTACATTTTTTATCAAAAGCAAAGTGTTGTTGCTTTGGTACTTACCTTTCACTCAGGAAAGACCTGACTCACAGCAACCAGTGTGTTCAACCCGAGATGCACCTGCCTGCGGCTCTCTTGCCAGCATCATGAGTGCTCTGGCAGACTGACTCAGCTCTTTGTGGATGGTCAGATGTGACTAGGAAGTACAGAAACAGCATCCTCTGGGACGTCTTGCATGTGGGATGAACACGTGCTGGCTTCCCATCCTCCTTCCTTTCTTTTCCACCCCTCTGAAACTTCCACACCACGGTGCTCCATACCCTACTGCATCCAGCACACGGAGAGGCAAATGAATGCCCGTGTGGACAGCACATTCCACACCTCTCCAGCAGTCACCTGTGCTTTGTGGATTAAAAGTCTGGCATGAAAGTAATCCTGCTCCCCACTAAATGTCTTGGTGAAGGACATTAGCAGGGACCTAGGGAGCACCCCATGTGCCAGCCCAGGCAAGGGGGTGACAGGGGACTGCCAGACAGGGGCATTGCATTGCTCTGGACCCAGCACCAGCCATGGGTCACAGGTATCAGGTAACAATATTGGATGTCCCCAACTGTGCAAAGGGTCTCCTGCTTCCAGCATCAGTGCTCCAGACTGGAGCCCCCTAGTTACTTCTCATGGACTGGATGCAAAATGGTTTATAAAACTTTCTAGCTCCTTGGACAGTGAAGAAAGGGACCCACAATTTGGAGGGAGGGAGGAGAGACAGAGAAAATATCTGAACTGTGACTTTTGTAATCTCCGCAAAAGACTTTTTTTTTTCTAGTTTTCTTCTTTCCTTGGAAAAAATAAATAAAAGACCATTTTTTTTACTAATTTTCTTGTTTCCTTGAAAAAATAAACACAAGCAGGCAGCAGAACACTTCCTGTTAAGTTTTGACCCAACTGCTTTGTGCAACAGTACTGAAGAAAAGGAAGTTTTAGGTGTTGTATACCCATTACTAATTCTGTACTGGGGTACAGTCCCCTCGTTCTTGTCCCCTGACAAACTTTCCTGCTTAGTTTCTGCCTTCACACCCAGGCTGACTTCTGCACCCTGATCTCCAAACAGTGACCTCATTGGCTTGTTCAGCTGGTGAGAAACTACAGTAAAATGGGAGAGGTAAACAAAGAGGGGGGAACTAATGGCCAGAAGATTTAGGAGGTAGGAATCTGCTCCTTGCCATCCTGCTTTCATTGTGTGCCTGAGCTTGAGAAAGCACAAGCTGAGCCTTGACAAGGTCTTTTCTGTGACAGTTCCTCTGGAAACTCAGCCCAGTCCTCCAGATGGTGACTCAGGACAACCAGCCCACAAATTATATGCCCACTAGTACTAGACCCACTGTCCTGTCACTGCAGCAAAATCTGTATAGTACTGGAATTCACCCACCTTCTGCAGCAGGGGCTCTTCATTCCCAGGCCAACTGTCTCACCAAGATATAAATACTAAACCCAAAAGCCTGTATTGTCACAGAGCTGAATTTGTGTGTGCTGTGTGCAGCCAGCAGTGTTTCCACCACAAGCTGAGCTGTAGTTCATGCTCATGCTGATTAGAGAAATAGCAGTAACAGCACTCTGCCTACGAGGAGTATGTTCACTACCACTACACAATGCAGCCTTCAATATCCTCCTTAAGTGTCACCCCATTCCTGACCCTTACAGATACCTCCAGGTCCTGGCCAGCAGCAGCTCAACTCACACTGAGTGAGTTGAGTTGAAGACATTACTCTTCCCAGACACTCAGTAAACACCTTTGTGTCCTTTTTCTTTAGAGGAAGGGGTCTTGCTGAGCTCACCCTGAAATATATCACCCTGGACAAAAGGGCTGAAAGGTTAAGGAGCTCCGGGGGGTGGATCAGCAGGGAGCTGGGGGCCAGGCGCCTGCCAGAACCAAAGCTATAAAGGCAGAGAGGGGCGAGGGACCGCATTCGACACGGATGCTGCGAGTCCTGCCTCACCTCCCACAAGCCCTGGGATAAGATGCTGGGGCTCCAGTTGTGGCCTTGCTCGTTTTTCCTCCTCTTGGTCCTGCTCTCTGTCGGCGTTCAGACTGTGTCCTTACCAGGACAGAGGCTACAGGTAGGAGGGACTGGGAGAGAGCTGAGGGAGGTTTCAGGAGTGGAGAGACAATTTGAGGAAATTGTGTGTTTGAACCTGGAAGAAGGGGTGGTCCCAAATTCCAGCTACTGGAGGCCGCTGCCTATTCTCACTGCTCCACCCCCTTCAGTCCAGCAGCCTCAGCTCTAGGGTGACTTTATAACCCAGCTCCTAAGGAGCCACTAGCATTTCAAGACAGGAAACATGCAAAAGGATTTTAGTGCTCTGCAGAGGCTTTTAACTGTAAAGAGCCTGCTGCTGTCTAAGCCCGCTCTGTGTCAGCAGCCACCAGAAATTACAGTCATATCTCTCATTGTGTTCAGTGCCTGGCTCTGGTGTTTCAGAGGGAAGATGCAATCTTTGGCCCAGGATTTTCATTCCTAAGCTCAGTACTACCCCTCAGTAGACCATCTTTAAGGTCAAGAGCCTCTGTCAGGATACCAGCTAAGGGCTTCTTCACTTGAGTAAATCTTTCATTCTCAGTAATTGCAGCAATAATATTTTTCACTTTCAAATCTACCCAGCTCCCTCTTACCAAACCCTGACCTGATCCCCATCACCTTGCCTTCACATCACCCTGGGAAAGCTCCAGGGAAGTAGTCAGGACATGAACTAAAATCACAAGACCGATGCTGGTATGACTCACCACTTTCACTCCTCACTGAAGATGCCCCTGTCCGCCTCAGTTAACTCGCTCCTGCAAAGAGCTGCACAAAGGCATCTTCAGCCTTAGCTCAGCGTCCACGTGAGAGACAGATGTGGAATGGTTACCGCAGGCTGCTTCCCAGCACAGCCATGCCGTGCCTCTGCTGCGCCCAGTGCACCCCTCAGCCCTTGTCTGGAGGCTTCCAGCAGTGCTGGGGGTGCACAATCAGCACAGATAATCTAGAAGATTCCCAGCAGATGGGGAGTCCCCCTTCCTCACTCCCGCTTTGCTTCTGCCTCTCCCTCGTAGCAGCAGGTATTTGAGGTAGGCCCATCCTTCCCACCAGCCCTGTGGAAAAAATGAAATGCCACACAGCGGCCTGAGCACACAGAGGTGCTCAGCATCCACAACAGGAGCAAGGACTGAAGCCTGTTACCTTCCAAATCTGAGGTGGGGAGCCGGGTATATAGTTTGACAAGAGCAGGGTTATCTGCAGGCAGGCAGAGGCTCACAGCAGCTGCCTGCCTGCTGTTTGGACAGCAAAGTCATTTCAGACAGCAGCAGCCAGTGATCTGGCCCTTCCCTCTGTCTGGATGCAATGTCACAGGCACAATGCTGTGCACAGACATCACTTTAGGTTCTGCCTGAGCCCTGAGGAGGCTGTGAGCAGTGGGGTGCAAGGGGGCACAAAGATTTTAGCCAGGAGCAAAGGCATCTCTGCTCTCACCCCCCTCTCCTCTCTGTTTATCCCAGATGCTCCTTTCGCGGTTCCTGCCCCTGGAGCCCGAGTCCCCACTGGCCGAAGAGGACACAAAGGAGGGGTCCAGCTTTGGTCCTCAGCAGCTCCCCTCCACCCTCCCCTTCCTCCCCTCTGGCACCAGAGCCGCCCGTCCTTCCCTCTGGCGCAAGACCCTCGCCAGTCGCAAGTGGGCACTGCCTGGAGACTGGGCCTGGAAGGCCATGCCCAGGGGCTGCTTTGGGCTGAAACTGGACCGGATCGGGACGTTCAGCGGTTTGGGGTGTTAGCTTTGGAGGGGATCCGAGGTGAGGTGACCTGCAGCGAGGGGGGCTCGGACAAGCGGGCAGGGGAGAGTTCGGCACACAGACAGCACGGAAGGGATGGGGGCAGCGGGGCAGGCCGTGGGGCCGAGGCGGGCAGCAGGGCCCGCGGGGGCGGGAACGGCACGGCCCGGGCACAGCAGGCTCGGGAAGCAGCACGGCGCACCGCTGGACGGAGCCCTGAAGCTCCCGCCGCGAGGGAGCGGCGCAGCAGTACCGGGGGGGGCTGCCCGACCCCTCAGCTGCCCTCCTCGGCCGCCGGACCCCCGGCCACGCCGGCAGCCCTCTCCCCTGCCCGCCGCGCCCGAGGAGTGGCTGATTAAAGGAGCTGAGCGAGGCGCGGCGGGGCCGGTGCCGGGCTGTGGCTGCGGCCGTGGCTGCCGGTGCCGCCGCCATTGGGCGCGGGGCGGGCGGCACGCGCGGCTGCGGCGCGGGCGGGGCGGGGGCTCGGCGGGTCCCCCGGTACCAGGGCCCGGCCCCCGGTACAAGGGCCGCGCTGGCTCTCCCGGCCCGCACTCCGCCGCCGGCATCGCACACACCGTGTGCCCCGAGCCTGCCCCCGACAGCCTCCCGCGGTGGGATGAGGCCGGGGCACCGCTGGCCCTGGCACGCCTTCGCGGCCCCGCTGCTGTGCCACGCGAGCCATCATCATCCTCTGGCCTTTAAGAAAAGGTTGTAACCTCAGCTGGGTCTAAACTTAGCCGCCAGCCCCTCGGCAGCACCGGGAATAGCAGTGGTATAAGGAGAGTTGGGTTACGCCCGGGCTCTGTGACCCCTCTCGGTGCCGCACCGAGTACCTGCCCGCCTCCCCCTCCCCAGCATCAAAGCCCCGCTCAGCCGAGCAGCCAGCGGGACATTCCCGCACCCACCATTCCCATCCCCCTCCGCCAGCCCAGATCTCCATCCGCTAGAATCACAGGACTCCATTAGAATCACAGAACGCTCTGAGTTGGAAGAGACAGCACTGTTCCCACACCTTCGGGCGCTGCCCCCGCGGCGGGCCCGTGCCCCCGCACCCGCGCCGCACCGGGGCGGGATGCAGCGCGGCGGGGCAGCCCGGGATGGGGGCGGGGAGGCGAGCAGGATTTCCGCCGTCACGTCCCGCGGGCAGGGGCGGCAGTGCCGCAGTGCCTCATTGAGATGGGGCTCACGCCGCAGCCCGCCGGGCACCGCATGGACAGACCCACCGGGAGGGTCCCGGCGTGGGGGGAGGGAGAGAGAGCTCCCAGGCAGCACCTGCAGCGCCGCCGGCAGTGGGAGAGGCAAGGGGCTGCTCCCTCGGGGCGTCCCCAGCATCCCTGCGGACCTTTTGCCCTTGCCACCATAGAATTATACAAGGCCTCGGAATGCACCTTAAAGATCATCTAGTCCCAATCCCCCTGCCAAGGGTGAGGGGCACCTTCCACTAGACCAGGCCTTATCCAGTCTGGCTTTGAGCACTTTCAGGGTTGGGGCACCCACGACCTCCCTGGGCAACCTGTTCCACTTCTTCACCGCCCTCACAGTAAAAAATTTAATCCTAATATCCAGCCTAGATTCCCTGTCTTTCAATTTGTGCCCATTACTTCTCGTCCGATCACTACAGCTCCTATCGCACAGCCCCCGTCCGGCTTCCCTGAGGGCCCCCTTCCGACACCGCTCGGTGCAGGGGGGCGCAGGCTGCAGCGGGGGCTGGGGGAGCCTGCCCTTTGTTACCGTGTGAAAGCACCACACATCGCCCCCCGGGGCAGCCCCTCCCCGGCCATCACCGGGGGGTGCCTCTCCGCCTCCGGGGACAGGGGCCAGTCGCCCATCCCCGCCCCGGGGGCGCCCCTCCCGCAGGGACCGGGGCATCTCTCGCACCCGCCGTCGCCCTCTCCATCCCTGCGGCGGCCCGGCGGGCACGCGAGTCTGGCGGAGCCCGCTCTGTCCCGGCGCGGGCCTTTGTTCCCGGGGGGCGGCGGGCGGGGGGG
>JAWWEU010000001.1:27846836-27907206 GCA_035583155.1 Acropternis orthonyx
CCGGGGGCGGGGGCGGGCTCGCAGCGCGGGCACCCCCGGGGCCGCCCCCAGGCGCCTCCTCAGCGAGACCGAGCCGTTAACCGTGCCCGGGGGGGGTGCCGCCGGTTTCCCTCAGCCCCTCACCGGCTGCTTTTGCCCGCAGGAAACATCCCGAAGAGGCAAAGATGGTGAAAGTCGGAGTCAACGGGTGAGTGCTGGAGCGGGGGGGCGGGGAGTGATTGAAGAGGGGGGGCAAGGTCGCCTCAAGGGCGCGGGGGAGGATCTGGGGGGGGGCTTGAGCCCCACCGGTCCCCGCTGTCCGCCATCGCCCCCCGGGGCAGAACGGTGCTGCTGAGTCACTTCCCTGCAGATTCGGGGTGACTCACCCCGGAAGGTGCTGCCGCTGCCTGGCTGCCCCAGTTTCCCCCCGCACGCTTTCGGGGATCCCCGCAGCCTCCTCCACCGAAAGGTCGCCCGGTGGATCGTGTGTCGGTGGCGGCCCCGGGGATGTGACCTTCTCGTGCCGGGCCGAGGAGTAACCGGATCCTCGGGGCCTCAGTAAATTTAGCGCTTGACCTTTCCGGGGCGGGGGTCGCTCTTAATCTTTAACCGGGGTGCCTTGGCCTTTGGACGGGCTGCTGGGCTCCCTCCTTCCCTGCCGGGCAGGGAGCAGCGGATGATCCCGAGGGCAGGCTGCCAAGGACTCCCTGCCGGACCCAGCCCGTCAGGTTCCCTGTTGCACCTTCACACCCGTGTCCTTCTCTTTTTCCAGATTTGGCCGCATCGGCCGCCTGGTCACTCGGGCTGCTATCCTCTCTGGCAAAGTCCAAGTGGTGGCCATCAATGATCCTTTCATTGATCTCAACTACATGGTGAGTTGCCTTGCAGTGCCCCCTCTGGGCCTTTCCGAGTAGGGCTCCTCTGGTTCTGTTCTAGTAGCTTCCCAGGAAAGCCAGGTGTCAGGAGCGTGGCAGGTGAGATGCCTGACCTTCCTCCTCTCTCTTTTTTAGGTTTACATGTTCAAATATGACTCTACTCATGGTCACTTCCGTGGCACTGTCAAGGCTGAGAATGGGAAACTTGTGATTAATGGGAATGCAATCACCATCTTCCAGGAGTAAGTATCTCTCTTCCTTTTGTCCCTCTGAAGTTTGAATGCAGATGTCTTGTGGAGCAGCTCTTACAGTTCTGTCCCTCCTCAGGCGTGATCCCAGCAACATCAAGTGGGCAGATGCTGGTGCTGAATATGTTGTGGAGTCCACCGGTGTCTTCACCACCATGGAAAAGGCTGGGGTGAGTATGTGCCACAGTGGCACAGGAGAGAAGGGATACAGCCACTCCTGCCTGTGGGGCACATGGCCGTGTACAGAGCTGCTCGAGATGGGCCTGTGTGGGAGAAGAGTTTGTGAAGAAGTGAGATTGGAGGGATCCTGAGTTACTTTAATCTCTTATCTCTTTCCCTCCAGGCTCACCTGAAGGGTGGTGCCAAGCGTGTTATCATCTCTGCCCCCTCAGCTGATGCTCCCATGTTTGTGATGGGTGTCAACCATGAGAAGTATGACAAGTCTCTGAAAATTGTCAGGTAAGGAGAGAGGAACATGCTTTCTGGTCTGGAGCTCTCACCAGCCACATGCAGTCTCCTCACATCTGGCTGATGTGCCTTTCTCTCTCTACCCCAGCAATGCTTCATGCACTACTAACTGCCTGGCACCCTTGGCCAAGGTCATCCATGACAACTTTGGCATCGTGGAGGGTCTTATGGTAGGTCTGCAACTTGGAGAGTGCCCTATCCACAGATCACCTCGTGAGAGGGAAAGCATCTGTATCTCCTTGTGTCCCCTGGGATGGGGAGGAACCTGGTATGACTGTGTTCTTACTCATGTGCTCTTTTCTCAGACCACTGTCCATGCCATCACAGCCACACAGAAGACAGTGGATGGACCCTCTGGGAAGCTGTGGAGGGATGGCAGAGGTGCTGCTCAGAACATTATTCCAGCATCTACTGGAGCTGCTAAGGCTGTGGGAAAAGTCATTCCTGAGCTTAATGGGTGAGTGCCCCTTCCTGAGCGTGAGGAGGAGGCAGAACATTCCTAGGAGAATGGAGAGCTGGCAGAGGGGTCACAGATGCTGTTCTTTGCTGACTCACTTCTCTCACAGGAAACTTACTGGAATGGCTTTCCGTGTGCCAACCCCTAATGTCTCTGTTGTAGACCTGACCTGCCGTCTGGAAAAACCAGTAAGTGTTGTGGACAAGGTTAACCTTCAGATGGTGCCCCTGCTTCCTCTAAACTCCCATCTTGCATCTGGAATGGCCCTCTCTGCATCCAACTTTGTTCTGAAGACTTGAGCTTTGTGAAAATGGCCCCTTGTGGTGCTCTCATGTGTTTTTCCTCCCTCCCCTGTCCCTGGTGGACATTTTGTGTGAGTTGGGATCTGACCATTTTCCATCTCTCTTCTCAGGCCAAGTATGATGACATTAAGAGGGTAGTGAAGGCTGCTGCCGATGGGCCCCTGAAGGGCATCCTGGCATACACAGAGGACCAGGTAAGGAACGCCTGGTCTCCTGGCCTGCAGTTATTGTTGCTTGCCTCGTTTTTTTGACTGGGGCAGCAGCTTTACTGGAATCCCATTAACTGTATGTTACAATTTCCTGTGTGTTCCAGGTTGTCTCCTGTGACTTCAATGGTGACAGCCATTCCTCCACCTTTGATGCGGGTGCTGGCATTGCACTGAACGACCATTTTGTCAAGCTGGTTTCCTGGTACGTGCAGCCTTGGGGTGGGGGCTGGCACAGACAGGTTACAGACTTAGGTCCTGCTGGTCACTGCTGGCAATCCAGGCAGATACACCGACCCATGTGGAGTAGGGTTGACTCCAACTTTTAACAGTTTAATGGAGGCAGATTGCTTCTTACCTTGAATGAATATAGCTTTTTCCTTCCACTCTTGGAGGGGTGGATGGGGTGCTTACTGCTTTCTTTATTGGAAGTGGATGGGAACCTCCCTGGTTCAGGTGTGGGGGATGGAGCAGAGGAGCAAGAAGAATGGAAGAAGGGATGCAAATGGGTCAGCCCTGACAGCACCTGTTTTCTGTCGCCAGGTATGATAACGAGTATGGATACAGCAACCGTGTTGTGGACTTGATGGTCCACATGGCATCCAAGGAGTGAGCCGAGCACACAGCCCCCCTGCTGCCTAGGGAAGCAGGATTCTCCCTCGTTGGAGCCCCTGCCCTTCTTCACCACCGCTTAGCTCTGCATTCTGCAGTGAGAGGCCAGTTCTGTTCCCTTGTCTCCCCCACTCCTCCAACTTCTCCCCGAGCCTGGGGGAGGTGGAGAGGCTGATAGAAACTGATCTGTTTGTGTACCACCTTACATCAATAAAAGTTATCACCATCTGAAATGCCTTGTCTGTCTGTCAGTGTGAAATAGAAAGGGGTATGTAATGAGCAGATGCAGGCGCCTGCATGGCACAGTTTCTGCTGGATGCGGCTGCGGTGAGAAGAGCTGCTGAGTGTAGCCTGGTGAGCAGCAGGTTCCACATGGCAGAGACACAGCCCTCCTGCCTGTGAGCCAAATTTAGGTGTGGTACAATAGAAAGCAGCTCTGCAACTCATCCACCTTCTGCCTCTGGATTTGCATATCTGATGGGTGTATGCAGAATAAAGTGCTGAGCGAGGTGACTTTGGTTTGGTAAAGGGCACAAAAACCTGAAATTAGTTCTTCTGCCTCAGTAGGGGACATGGAAGATGCTTCCTGGTGTTACAAGGAAGGTATTTCATTTGCTTTTACCTTTTAAAATTAACTGGCTTTGCCTGAGACGAAATGGCTGCCTAGGGACGTGTCAGAGGCCAGTGTCAGCATGGTGGTGGCTAGTCTTTAATTCTAGCTTAATTCTGTGCGTAAGGAGGGGCAGTTGCAGTTAAGCTGCTGAGCAGAAAATCTCTGCAAGGTGAGTGCCAGCCTTCTGACTCCCTGTGTTACCTCTGGAAGCAGGAACACGGCCGGGCAGGGACAGAACCTTCTGTGACCTGTGAGCGCTAGGGCAGATAAGTGATGCACTGCACAAAATCACGTGGCCTGCCATTTTTAGTGGCTTAATTTAACATCTCAGGGCTGATGTGTTGTTATCTCTCTGGCAGGCAGGGTTGGAGCTGTTGTCTGGACCCCAACTGCTTTGGGCCCTGATCTGGATGTAGCAAGGACTTAGCTGGAAGACTCAAACTCCCTGGATCAAGGTATGCTGAACACAGTTTCCTGGAGCTGCTTATCTCCAGTAGTTGAGCTGTGTAAAAATTAAATGTTTGCTGGACGAGAGGGCAATGACTCAAAAGTCGTGTTGCAAAGAGAAAAAGGTTAAATAACCTGCCCCTGGATAGAAGCTGGGACTCTGAGCAGCTTGTTAGCCCTGGGACAGCAGGAATATCTGGCTTACCCCACAAATGGCCCAGTGGGAGCTTTAGGTAACTCTGGAGTTAAATGGGAGCTGCTGACGCTGGGGCTCACTGGAGGCAGCCCTCCCGCAGAGCATGTTTTCTGCTGAGGGGAGGTGTAGCCTGCAGACCTGTCAGGCTTACAAATGAGTCTTGGGTTGGTCCCATCCTGTCCCTGATTGCTGTGCTTGGGTGCTTTGAATGGCTGTGCTGTGTGGTGCTGCCTGCATATTTGTGTGCACGCTAGTCAGCGCCTTGCTTGCTAATCTGGAAGCGCAGGGAGGCTACTGAAACACCTTGTGGCATGGCGGGGGAGGCATGGATATGCCTGTTTCCGAATGTAAAACAAATGTATTTTGAACTGGGTTAAAAGCTGGAGCCTTATGTTTTCTAAGCAAGGTAAGGCTGCCTGAAAGTTCACATAGAGCAAACAATTCTTGTTATTTAACAAGAGTGAGCCCTATCCAACCTGAGATCAAATTGCAGTGGGAATGAGTAAATTCATACAACCTGGGGGGTGGGGTGGAGGAAGAATATGTGCTCTCAGAACAATTGTTGGGAATGTCTTGAATAAAGGTTCACTGTGTTTTAAAATACTTTCATCTAGTTTACAATCTTGCTTGAAATTCCTAGAAAAACGATAAAGTATTTAGGCAAGGCAAGCCAGGAATTAGTCTCTTTCAAACACGGTTGGTGTTGTATGGAAACAGGGAGAACGAGTGTGGCAAACAAGTCATGCAGCTTTTGGACTGCCTGGAGGGCTTGGTTTCCTCTTTCATGTAACCTCCGTGAAAAGCACAGCTTCTCCTGAATCCTCATTTTGCATCCAGACACTGTGCCTACAGATGGCACCACAGCAAGGCCCCTCTGGGCAGATGGAAAAGCTGGCTCAGCGGGCCAGCCTGTCTGAGTACTGCAACCCTGACCTAAAAAAAAAAAAAATCCTTTTTTTTTTTTTTTAATCAAAAAAGATCAATTTGAAAGATTGATGTATATGACTGTGAATGGCATTGGTATGAAGATGGGAGATCTGCACAAGTGTTTTCTTCAAAGTAGGGGGGAGCTCTAGGTTTGTTGTTACAGCATTTCTAAGAAAAACTGATAGAAATGCTTGTTTGGGCAAGGCAGGTGCTCGGGCAAACATAAATCTGTTGTTCAGCAAAGGAATGAAAAACAATCACATCACTTTGCTAGGACAAACCAACTCCAAGAGCAGCTGTGATAAGCCAGAATCCATCCTGGTTTGTGAACACCTTGCAAGGGGAAGGCACAGAAAGACACCAATCCTGGCTGAAGACTTGACTCTGCCTTCGTCAACTGGCCAGGCACCAGGGCTCACTGTGCTGGGCCATCATGGGAGAAGGATGGACCTGGGATATGGGTTCACTCCTTTGCAGGGCTGTGCTGACAGGAAGCTCTCTGGCCAACCATTTCTAGGGGGTGGTAAGCTGTAGCTTTTATTTTCTTTTTTAGGACAGCTAATGGTAATTAGCACTGGTGTTATGGGAAAATGTAGTTTTATGGCAACTTTGAACATTTAGAGAAATTATTTTGTACTTCATTGGCACTTGCACAGACTACCACACACACATTACTTTCCCAAGAAAGGGCTAGTTGGCCTCAGGTCACCTTCTTCTTGAGATGTCAGCATGAAACTTCAGCATTAAGGAAGATGCTATGTAATGAAAATCAGCTTGAGCAGAAGTGGAAACTAATTAAGCGTCCTTGAAAAATCACACCAAAATATAACAAAATGATGACTGCATAAGCATAGTAAAAAAAGATCTTGGACATTTAAAACATAATATGTCCACTTCTGAAGTAAATCAGTCTTTGAGCAAAGCAATTGTCAAGATCAATGCAAGGAAGAGGAGATACAGGTCTCTGATGGAAAGACTACGATACAAGGCATATATTGAACAGTGATAAAAGACAAATGCTTTAAACAATAATGTTCCAAACTCCTTCATAACAGATGCCACTCACAAAATGCAGGTTCATGATGTAAACTCAGGGGTATGCAGATACCCCTGTGGGCTCCAGCAGGCATTTAATCAAAAACAAGCTGCCTACCTTTGGGCAATCATACTGTGTGCACACTGCAAAAACAAATAATTTGTTACGTACTTGTCTGGGCTGAATGCAATCTCTTACTCTAGGACAGCTGACTTACCTCCATATATTACCTTACTATGGAAGTGTCATCTTCTTGAGGGAGTTATTCTCAATTAAATGTTCCTAGAAGGAACAGTAGTGCTGGGATATACTTTACTGCGTAAGATTTGAAAGGGCAGCCGTCAAAAAGCTGAAGCTGTAGTCAAATGGAAATAGAAGAAAAACTCATAAATACTAGAGAACTTAAGAGCCTAAAGAAAAAAGAAAATGCAGATTTTCAGGAGATTCTGACAAATAGAAAATATGAAAACCTCATTCAATGCATCTCGGAGACAAGACAGCTGCCAAAAAGCGGTAAGATGGCGTGGGAGTGATTAGGGAAGCTTAGGGCCATGACAGAAAAGTAAAGTTGATGTTTTGCCATCAGAGGAGCTTTGGGGTATTGCCAGACGAGAGATTTTCCTTGGCAGTGATGAGATGAAGCTGCAATTGCAAACCAAAGCATCGGGACTTGAGGACATATCTGTGACATTAAAGGGCAGCAAACCCTCAGTACAAAGTGCCAGACTTGGATGGTCTCCAGCATGAAATGGATGAACAGGTAACCGTGCTGTAAGCACTTCACCACTCACCTCAGCCCCCCACGTGATGAAAAGCCATGGGATTTAAGAAAAAAACAGGCTGGCAAAACCTTTCAAAGGACTGCCCTGGGACAGGAGAGATGACCTTTTGCAGGTTGAAAACTAGTGGCAAGGCTGGTGGAGACTGAGAGAGAAGACATGAGTGTCCAGCATCTGAGGACATTTGCCCCACCATTCAATGCCTTCAGAACAATTTGGAGCGTGGGGTGCCAAGGTTTGTTTGTTTGTTGATTATGCATAATGATCCAAGGTACTTAATACTGAAGCAGTCTGAGGAAAGGTGCAGAAAGATCTTGTGACCAAGTGACTGGGTTATTAAAATGTTAGGCAAAATTCAAAGTTGCTAAATGAGAAACAATACATATAGCGGGGGGAGTGGGATGGGACACAACTCTGACACTGTGAGTCTCAAAGCCCTTCTTTAACGTTGCCCAAACCTCCGCCAAACAAATAAGCAACCTTTGTTGACCTTGCCCTGAGCCCCGGGACAGAAAAAAAAAGAGGCAGTTTGTAATCTCTATAATCTCTAGCTTTTTAGTTGCCGAGTTGGTTTAGGTCCTGGACCCCAAGCACCAAATCTCAGATGGCCTTCAGCTTCCCCGTCTCCTCAGACTCCTAGTATGCCTTTATCAGCTTGACTAAACTACCATCCAGACCATCATCATGAAATGACTTTAGGTACTGCACAAAAACTCTCGCTGTTTTTTTTTTTTTTTCTTAAGGAGCAAAATAACTAAACTTTTCACTCTTGAGACTTTTTTGAGCCTGGAATTACAGTTAGTAGTATTTGCGCTATCCAAGTTTCTGATGCAAAGCAGGACAAAGCACACCAATGTCACATGTGGACAAAAGATGTTTAGAAATGCCATTTGCTTCAGCACCTGGCTGAGGACTCACACAAGGTTGTGAATCCTGCTCCCTAAGTCTTTCCAACACTCCTGTTGTCACAAGGAAGGTTAGTCACTGATATTTCTTGCTCATAGATGTATCTATGAGTGGCTGTATATGTATGGCAACAGAACCTATGTTTTGACTCTATTAAAAAATACTCTGTGATACCTCTTGGCATTTTTGAATGAGAAGGCTTATTCTTTTTGAAAGTCTGTAATTTCTAGATATCAAGAATGGTCTCAGTTTTGTCTGCCAGTTCCTTGTCCTTCTGTAAGTGTGTGCAGATTTTTTCCTTTCCTTCGTGATATCTCCCTTCCTCCCCCCTCCACTGGTTTCTCATTGGCTTTGGTACGTGGCCTGTCAGACTAATCACTGACGTCACTTGCTTGCCGGTCCACCCAGGCTTTTCTTTAAATGTCTTCCCCAATGCATTTAAACACTGACCTCAGCAAACCATAGATTTCAGCAGCCAGTGCTTTTTTCCCCCTCACCACAGAGGTTACTGTGCTTTGCAAAACACCCTTTGCAAGAACGCAGCGACAGCGCCGCGCTTCATTTTCAGCATCGCTTACTCCATCTCCCCAAACAGCCTCAGGCTTTGTGCCGTGGTTTGTTCATCACTCCAGCACCCCGTGCACCTTCTCTACATTAGCGTGCTCTGGGTCATCTGTGCCTGGAAATGTAGCAGTGTGCCTTTGGAGGAGATCCTGTCAAGGATCCTCCTTATTTGCTAATGGCCTGAAAAAGTGCTTCATCATTCCCTTCTGACCACAATCTCCTCTTTCCATAGACAGAACAGACTTAGCTGGTGAGTACTTCTTCTTTCTCTGCCTTGTTCTGATTTTTTTCCCAATTTCAGCCAAGAAAAAAAAAAATTCCTTACCGTTAGGATTGATTTTTCTTTAAACATAACTAGAACAACTTGTTAGTGTCCTCAGACATCCAGCTGTTTTTTTCTGAGGTGATGTGAGCTGTTGAAGACCTGTTTATACAGCTGAATTATTCCCCTACCCAGAGTTGCTATAGTTGTTATAAGGTCTATTTTTGTTAATTTAGGTCAGGCTTTATTATTATTTTTATTAGTTATTCTTATTTCTAAGTACTTTTGTCACGTGGCCACTTATTCATGAAGTAGTTCAATGAAAGCTGTCTTCTCGTGTGTACTAAATCAAAGTTTTTCATAAAACTGGAACAACTCTGCTCTTTTCAAAGGTCTCTCTTATTTCACTCTAAAAGAGCTACACAACACCACACAGTTCTTGGCTGTGACATTTTTGTCCTGGCTGATGTCTCAGTTTGTTTCTTGGTTGATCCCTTGTCCTCAGGCAACCATCAGTCTTAACCCAATCTTCATCTGTCACAAGGGCATCTAAAATCATTGCCTTACTTGGGCATGCCATCCTTTGTAAATTGATGAGAAACTCTCCAGCATATTCTTTGGTATCCGCAGCCAAAGTTTCCCATGACAACATAATGTTCCTTTTCACACAGGGCAGAGATATCAACACGATTTTTGGAGGGATTCAGAAGTATATAAAAGCCCCTTCAGTGCCCTGTGTGTCAGAGCATTTTGTTTGGCTATCAGCTTTAGAGTGAATGTGACTTTTAACACATCTTGTAAACCCAACTCACAATTGCTCTCGGCTATTCCCCCTTTAACCCAACAGGTTAGACTGAGCTAGCAGTTCATGTGACTGTGAACATTAAAAATACAAGTTAACTACATTTCTTCCTACCCTCAGAATTCCTGTTTCCTCTTGCACTTTGCCCAGATGCAGTCTGCTGTTGGAGCTGAAAATGCTGCCTCTTCACATCTGTGGTAATATTGGTCCAGCTTGATCATGAAGCCTTTTGATGGCCACTTGAGCTCCTCTTCCAGCGTTACCTTAGTACCCAGCTCTTACAGCTGCTCTCCAAGCTATGGCATCTATATCCCCCCCACCAGAGGACCTACAGCATCCTCTCCTTGCCCTGTCTCAAGGGAAAGTGAAAAACTTAGGAAATTCACACGTAAATTACTCCACACATTCTCATACATCTGTTGGAAGATTAAGTGATGACTGGGCTTCCCTCAAGCTGCCTGTAGCCCTTCCAGTTTTCCATGCTGTCTTATTATCACTCCCAGCATTAATCACCATGTGTAGGGGCTTGCCAGGTATTTTCAGGAGCCTGTCCATGTATCACCCAGGTGGGTATCCAATGAGACAGCACTCCACCATATTCTGCATTAATTCTCACCTCTCCTCTTGAAAGGGGGTTTCGTACCTGTAGCCAGAGTATTTCACATACTTGATCATGTGCACATTCTGGGACACCCTGTGCCACATGTACCTGAGACACCAACTATAAATATATAAAGAGTATGGCAAAGGTACAAGGCTTAGGAAAGTCTGTCTCCCAGCTCAAACCTAGAAACAAGAACAACTTTCTATGCAGTTTTGACCTCTCCTAACTCTTGGCTAAGAAATGAGAGGAACAGATTACCAGGCAATCAAAAGTTGTTTCAGTGAAGACTGTCAGCATCACATTTAGGTCCAACTAAGGAATCCTGATATGAGGAAAAACTAACTCACACAAAGGCAAGTCGTGCAGGACAAGTGACAAAGCGCCTTCAGCAGAAGGGTGCTGGGTGGAAAATACAGGACCTTAACTGACTTAACAGACAAGTGAGACTCTCAGTGATATCTAAAATAGATTGGATCCAGGAATGAGTGAAGGGATGGCCCAGGCTCACTTAATACAGGGAGGACCTGGGCTTCTTAGTGGTTAGGTTGGCTAAACCCTCTTTAAAGCCAGTAAGAACCATCTCACAGTCATGTAGTGAGATGCAAGGAAAGCAATGCCCTCTCTGTGGGAAATTCTGCTAAGTATTCATCATGAAACTGAGTGAGCCTGGTCAGAATCCCAGAATAAGTAAGGCAGGAAGGGATCACAGCAGTTCATCTGGTCAAACCTCCCTCCTCAGGCAGGGTCATCCTAGAGAACATGGCACAGGATTGCACCCAGATGGTTCCTAAATATCTCCAGTGAGGAAGACTCTACAACCAATCTGGGCAACCTGTTCAAGTGCTTCGTCACCAGCACAGTAAAGAAGTTCTTCCTTTCTTCAGGTGGAACTTCCTGCATTCCAGTTTCTGCCCATTGCCTCTTGTCCTATTGCTTGGCATCACCGAGAGGAGCCTGGATCCATCCTCTTGACACTCTCCCTCAGATACTTATATACATGGAGGAGGTACCCTCTCAGTCTCTTCTTCAAGCTAAACAGGCCCAGCTCCCTCAGCCTTTTCTTGTGGGGTGCTTCCTCACCTACTGATCTTTGTTGCCCTCTGCTGGACCTGCTCCAGGAGCTCCATGTCTCTCTGAGCCTGGAATTGGACACAGCACTCCAGATGTGGCCTCACTGGGGCTGAGTAGAGGGGCAGGATCATCTTCTTTGACCTGCTGGCAATGCCCTTCCTAATGCACCCCAGGATACCATTGGCCTGCTTGGGCACACAGGCACATTGCTGGCTTAATGACAACCAAGACTTCCAGGTCCTTCTCTGCAGAGCTGCTTTTGAGCAGGTTGGCCCCCAGCTTTTGCTGGTGCCTGGATTATTCCTCCCCAAGTGCAGGACCCTGCATTTGCCTGGGTTGAATTTCAGACAGTTCTTCTCAGCCCATCCCTCCAGCCTGTTGAGGTCCCTCTGAAGGGCTGCACAGCTCTCTGGGGTATCAGTCACTCTTCCCCACTTTGTGTTGTCACTGAACTTGATGAGGAGACTCTATCCCTTCATCCAAGTCACTGATGAATAAGTTAAACAATACTGAGTCCCATACTGAACCTTGGGGGACACTACCAGTGACAGGCCTCCACCTAGACCCTGTGTCACTAATTATGACCCTCTGGGACCTGCCACTCAGCCAGTTCTCAATCCACCTCACTGTTCACTCATCCAGTCCACACTTCCTGAATTTGCCTATGAGGACATTTTGAGAGACAATGTCAAAAACCTTGCTGAAGTTCAGACAGACAATATCTAGTACTCTCCCCCCATCCATACAGGCAGCTGTCTCGTCATCGAAAGCAATCAGGCTGGTCAAGCATCATTTGCCTTTAGTGAATTTGTGTTCACTCTTCTGCTCACCGTCTTGTCTTCCATGTGCTTAAGAATAACCTCTATCACCTTTCCAGGGATTGAGGTGAGGCCAACTGGCCAGTAGTTCCCTGGGTCCTCCTTGCCCTCTTTCAAAACCAGGGAGACATTTGCTTTCAGGCACCTCTCCTGATTGCCACGATCTTCCAAAGATTATTGCTATGATGTCTGCCAGCTCCCTCAGCACTTGTGGATGCATCCTGTCAGGGCCCATGGATTTGTGGATGTCACATTTGTCTAGGTGATCTCTAACGAGTCTTCCTTGACCAAGGCAGAGTCTTCCTTCCAACATTCCTCTTCCCTGGTCTCCTGGGTTGGAGATTGCTGAGGGCTGGTCTTGTCACTGAAGACTGATGCAAAGCAGTGGTTCAGTATCTTATCTCTGCCTTTTCTGCATCCTCTGTCACCAGAGTCCCTGCTCCATTTAGTAGCAGGCCCACGTTTTCCTTAGTTTACCACTTGTTGTTGATGTATTTGAAGAAGGCCTTCTTACTGTACTTGACAGCCTTGCCCGGATTTAGTTTCAGATGGGTCTTGGTTTTCCTCATCTCATTTCTATATACGCTGATAACATCCCTATATTTGTTCCAAGTAACCTTTTCCTGATCCACCTCCTGCATATCTCCTGCTTGTGCTTGAGTACTGATAGGAGTTCCTTGTTCATCCACAGAGTTCTCTTGCCTCTTTTGCTCAATTTCTTGCTCATGGGGATGCACCATTCTTGAGTCTAGAAGTGGTTCTTGAATACTGACCAGCTCTCTTGGAATCCTCTTCTCTGCAGGGCCCCTTCCCATGGGATTCTTCCAAGGAGGTCCCTGAAGAGGCTAAAGTTAGCTCAGAGCCACGTTGAAGACTGACTGTCCAAAGATGATGTCTCACCTTTCAGATGAGTCCTAGGGAACATCACCAGGGAAGGGGTAGGGGAGGTGACTCTACATGCCACAGGATCAGAAACACATTCAGTGGGGAGGCAGGGCTCACTTCTGGAGCATGCCTGGTTCTGCCTGATGAAGTCCTTTGCCAAGAGGCTGATCTCAGCATCAGGAGCAGAGAGTAAGGCAGCCATGGCAGAGAACGGTGTCTCTCACCCCAGCTCAAAGGCTGATCGTGTCCTTCAGTGCCTCACGTAGGCAGGATGCTCAGAAGTGGGTCTGTCCCAGCCAGGGACAGCTCTTGCCTCGAAGGAGGGAGAAGCCAGAGTAATCACTAGCATATTTCCAGACTGCCTGAGTAAGTCTCCAACAACATGGACTTCTGAGGGATGGGGAAGGTGATGAACCAGCATGTCTAAATATTCAATGGGAGGACCTCATTGCCAATCCAGAGACATGATCCTAAAAGGATGGTCTTGGACAAATGTTCATGGAGGTCAGCAGTCAGTAGCCCCAGCCTCAGGTCAGATGCTAACAGAGTGACTGCCCAGATGCATGCTGCCACAGAATCCCATTCAGTCCATGCTTGGGCTGTACTTGGGAATTAAACATTCACATTAATGCACGGACACCGAGTGAGACAAGGACTTGATATTGCTTCCTGAGCAGGCACTGCTGAGAGGTGTCCTGGAAAAGGGGTAGCATTAGGGACTGAAGAAGCAAGAGAGCACTGAGTAGTTCCTAGACATCACTGGTGGGGAAACAGAGCCTCTTGCTGGTGATACAATTCACCAGAGAACAGCATCTTGCATACGTGGGTGGCGGAGATCTCGGTTTCACTGCAAATGGGGTTCTGGCAAGCTCTGTGGCACTGGGGTCCCCACGTGTCCTGGTACACGGGTGTCTAGCAGCACCTGCTGCTTCTCTGGGCAGTGACTGCTCATGGCAGAGATGCCAGAGCCTTCTGTGCTTCATGCTTGAAATCTCTCAGGGTATGTACTCTACAGTCTTGTGGGTTCCTTAAGCAGTACTGAGTCAAAGGTATGCACATCCTGGATTATGCACGGGGGAAGCCAGACATTGCCAGCCACTCACAGAGCAGAGAAAGAGCAGAAAATGCTGCAAAGACATGTACAGGAAAGGGGATTTGCATGAACCAAAAGATCATCCAGGCAAAATAGAAAGTGATCCCTGATCAACTGCATGTGAGGCATTATCACTTGAAGATAAAAGACTGAAATATTTAAGTATTTCCTCTGGCTTTAGCTCTTTAAGGAAGAAAAATAAAAAGGGAAGAGGAAAAGAAATGGAAACAGCTGGACAAGGCAGCATGGAGGGGAGGCACACGCCTCCCATCCACCCACACAGCCGCAGGCAGCCAGGGCAGGGGAACACACTGTTGCTGCTTCCCAGCACCCTGCTGCTCCCATGAAACACTGCCCTGCCTTCCCTGCGAGAAGCGAAGATGGCACTCACAAGTCAGAGCCCAGCCACAGCAGGGCATCGCTGTGGAACTGCCCTCTCCCAGCACCAGCAGCAGCAGTGCCCCAGCTCCACCCTGGCCTCGAGGTTTCCTCGCTGCTGACTTCTCCTGACGTTTGCAGGGACTCGCCTCCCTGCCGGCTCTACCCAGCCAGGTCAGCCCACACTGAAAAGCCAACACATGCCTGAACACATCTTACAGGCACGGGCCGAGGCCCTCATCCTGCCCAAACGCTGGCACGGATGCCACAGCATTCCCAGCTCAAGCACAGGGCAGCACTGGCTACCCAAGATGAACCTACAGAGAGAAACTCTTGCGTCCCTCAGCCCCCATTTTATCTACCTTTCCTAATTTTAGAGATGATCCAAAAGCCTCTACTGCCACATGCTTTCTCTTCCCTTCAGGACCTTTAGAGAGAAGCACTTTTTCTGCAGAGCTTCACCTGCCTTGGCTGTGCAGCCGGACTTCACTGCTCAGTGGAGCACACTGCCTCTCCAGATCACACTGCCTCTCAGCAGGCTGCTCATCCCCTCCTGACACCCTGCCAGGCCCCAGTCTCCCATCACCAGAGGAGCACATGCCACAGGCCAGCCAGGCAAATGCTACCAGAGATGGTGGGATTGGGGATCCCCCACTGCGGTTACACCGAGGTTGGATGTGGGACCAAGGGCAGGCAAGAGGATGCTGTAGGGATCTGCTGGTGTGGCAGAGGAGACCAGGCAATGGGACAGGAAGGTCCACAAGTCACAAGCCAGGATCAGCTGCATTTTCAATCCCTCAGCCTCAGCATTGATGATGCTCCAGGTTAAGAACAAGGCAGCCCACGCAACACTGATGCTACACACAGTCCGTTGAGGTCCAGTGGCTCTCAGAACAGGGATCGCACCACTGTCCCATCTGCCAGTTCCACCTGGCATGCATGCCCAAGGGACAGGACTGTCCCATGGGGGACCCCATCGCTGCGGGCTTGGGAGTCTGGTGGAGCACACCCTCTGCCTGAAGCCACGCATTGCTCATGACAGCACAGGGAGAGCCCACACCCGGCAAAGCTGTAGAAAAGGAAATTGTCCCATTTAATGACCTCACCCCCATAATACAGACGTGAGCGCATCGCCGACGGGCGGCAAAGCAAAGTGCACAGTGAGCGGGGCTTGGCCCCCACCCTGGAGCAGGAGTGGGGGGACTCAGGGTGCCTGGCATGGCAGGGGGACCAGCCAGGCCCCCGGCCAGCAGCAAGGACAGAGAGAGCCCCGGGCTCGGTCCAGTTGGCACCAGTGTCAGGTCCAGTTTGCAGGGAGGTACGGCTCTTGTTCAGCTCCGTGTAGCGCAGGGAGGGCAGGGGGCAGGTCAAGTGTACCAGGACGGAGGCCAGAGGAGGTGGGTCTGGGGGGGGGCCTGGAAACAGGTCCTGGAGAACGCCACTGTGGCAGGTTTGGAGCCTCCCTGCCCGAACCACGGTTTAACCAAAGCAGGGAAAGGGAATAGAGAAGGGGCTGAAGGTAGAGCAGCCTGGGCAAGGGCCCTCAGGTCTATCTAGCTATTCCCGTTTGCAAGATTTCTGGTGAGGGGGGGGTGTGGGGTCTGCCAAGCACCCCGAAATGGGAGTGAGCCTGAGTGACAGACGTTTACCAGTGGTTCCACGTCCCTTACAGTCTCTCTCAGGCATGACTCAGGCACCCCCATGCCAGGAGTGGGGTCCGAGGGAGCAGGGCCTCCCCTCATTATCTGATGGAAGCGTCACTGGGTGGATCACGGTCAGATTCCTCACTCTCCTCATTCGGGGCCGACTCGCTGTTGGAGGTCGGGGTGAAGGCAGGAGACTTTCTGCAGAGAAGAGTAAAGAGCAGCAGTCACAGCATCGCACAGGGCGAGGGAAAGGACCCAGTTCAGTGTGGGCAGGGGGCACCAGAGCAAGGAGGAGAGAAGCTTAGGTGCCCCTCTCACTCCCCTGGGGGGTGTGTGTGTCTGTGGGAATCCCTGGGGACTGCGGAGGGTGTTCCAAAGGACAGCAACCAAGAGGTCAAGAGCATGAAGCAGAGCTGGGAGAGATACTGGAGGGGCCTGTCCAGAGTAGGACCCTGACAAGGCATGTAAGGCTAGGGGTCTGTGAAAGCCCACCACAGAGGTCCCCAGACTGGACCCACCCTGGCTCCACAGGCCTTTGGGGACTTATACAACATTCCTGCACAATGGCAGCACCTCTCTCCATCAGAGGTGTCTGGCTTCACCTGTCAAAACTGACTCCTGTGTGCTGCCCACTTTGTGAAGAGCTGGCACCATGACCTGTGGGTAGCCTGGTCACCAGGAGTCCAACAGCCTCTGGAAACTGCCCTCTCTCCGTGCCACACCAGGGCAGGGCAGGAGTACTGCCCTGTCCTTCAGCTCCCACTCACCACTTCCCTGGCTTGAGACCTTGCCCAGCGCATGGATACCCCGTCCCTCCTGCTAAGTTCACCTGTCCCCAGACTGGGTGATGAGCCGCCGGCAAGTCTCCATCTGCACATCCAAGCCTCGTTTCATGCTGCACATTTCCATGTACTCATGAAGGTGCCGGTTCATGTCATTCTTGGCTGTGGCCAGTTCCAGCTACACAAGGGAAACAGTGCAGAGATGAGCAGGGCACTGGGCACAGCCAGACCAGGGGCTGCCCCTTTAACAACAACCTACTCCAGCATTGTGTCTCCCTCCCTCGGAGATCCCCTCCCCTATTTCACACCCTTCTGTGCCATGCCCTTCCCATTTCCTCCTTCTCCTACCTCTATTTGGTCGATGGTTTCCTGGTACTCCTTCTCACGGCTCTTGAACAGTGACTCTGTGTCCTTGATCACCTTCTCCAGGCTGTCATCTTGCTGCTGAGGAGAGCAGATGGCATTTTTAGAGGCAGGGAGGCACCCAACATGAGGAAGCAAGGGCAAGAAAGAAATCAGAGAAAGAACTGGCAACACCAGGAAAAGAGAAAGAAACATACAGTGTAGCACAAATAAGGCATGAGTCAGTTCTGCCAACATGGAGTTGACAGCCTTAGAACTTGCCACACTGGGCGGTGAGCACATCAAGCCAGAACAAGCTCAGCAATGCACAGAAGCTTTAGAGAGCACAGACCATTCCCAAGCATTAAACATCCCCAGGGGACTGGTGGAGGACAAAGACGTGCGATGACAAGGGCTTTGGCCAGACATTGTGGCCTCTGTTTGGGCAGTTCTGCTGCACAGTGGGCAGGTGGGCTAGAGAACATGAGCAAGAGATCACCAGAGACCAGCCCCCAGTCAGAGGACATCTTCTGTTCTGGGAGGACTGTGGCTCTCCCTTGTGTGTGGACCATGCCCTCAGCACATCCTTCAGGCTACAGGTCCCTGGTTTGTCTCAACAAGGAGACCTCAACAAGGATGCAGCAACATATTCCTTTAGAAAGGGTGGAAAAGCATCTGTACAGGCCTGCAAAGGCATAGACGAGCTGAAGTCTGGTCTTTGAGGGAGCATCTTCCCAGGCTCAGGTAGGGCCAGGTGTCCCAGCCCCAGGCTGGATCCCCGAGGTGACCTGACACCACTGTTACCTCCCCCTGCACCTCTGCAGCTGCAATGGCATATCCAGAGAAGTCCTCCCAGAGGAGCAGTGTTTCTTCTGTCTCCTCCCATGTGAGGCTGTCACAGTCATCCTCAAAGTCATACTCCCTCCTGGGGGCAAGGAAACAGCACATCAGAACCCAGCAGGAAAGCCACAGCATGCAGGAGCTGTGTCAGTGCCAAAAGCCTTGTTCCCACTCACAGGCAGGGCTGCAGCTCTTGGAAGTCTGGCCAGGGTGAATTCAAGTGTGCCCAAACCCAATAGTTGATGGAGAAGGGGCTGGCTATACAGTCAGGAGCTCCAGAAAATTCAGGCAAGGACTCCCAAAAGGTGACAAGGGAGGCAAGAGAAGGGGAGCTTGACCAGCTGCCCCCCACAGCACAGGTGGGCTCAGGTTTCCAGGTGGGGTCAGCCCCACCGTGCCACAGAGAATAGGGTGCACATACTCTGCAGCAGCACCTCCCATCTTGCCCTCCCCTGGGAAGAGGAGCTGCAGACCATCCCACCCTCCCCACTCCGGGCACCAGCAGGGAGCCTGGTGCCGGAGCCTGGCGCGACACCATCAGCAGAGGAGCGCGGCAGCCGCACTCACAGCTGGTTCAGCATCCTCTGCATTTCCTCATTGATACTCATGGCCGTGGTCTCGTCCTCCTCTTCCTCTTCAGGTTTTCGGGAGGCATCGCTCTCGGACAGTGAGGTGTCTTCGTCGCTGACCTGCTTGCGCTCCCGCTTCCGCCCCACCGAGGCTGGGACCTTAACGGGAGACAAGTGCAGAGACTACAGAAACGAAGCCGGGTCCGAGGTCAGGAGCAGGTAGTTGGGAGGAGATGGAGGGGAAAGGAACGGTGGGGGGACAGAAAGGCAGGGAAAGAGAGAAAGGCAGAGAGAAAGAAAGGAAGGAAGAAAAGAGAGAGAGAGAGAGAGAGATGGGCTCATTATGATCAAGTTAAAGATGGATGCAATGGATAAAACATGGTTTTAGCATTTTTTAAAATTAAAACTAAGCAACTAAAGATGGAATCTATGAATCTGATGAGAAAAAACAATGTGGTTTTACTGCAGAAAAACTCAAATCACCCACCACCCCAGTCCAGAGACAGAGAAACACAGTGACAGAAACAGGAAAAAAGAGACAGAGTTTGAAAAAGGTGAAATATGTCAGTATATACAGTCCAACCTTATTTATAGTAAGTTTAAAATTTGTAAAATTTCCCAACCAAATGAAACTAACCAGTTGCTTCTGTAGGGACAAATAGCGAGACAGAAAGGCAGCAACATCCAGAAAGAGAAAAGAGACAGAGACAGAGAAGAGAGACAGAGAGAAGATGACGGAGAGGGGAAGGGGAAGGAGAGAGATGGAGTTAGAGACAGACGCTTGAGCAACTTGTCTCCCTCCTGCAGCTGTTCCCCTACCACTGTGGGGTCCCCAGGCCCAACACAAGAGGTCAGCAAGAGGCTGAGGGGACTCTTGATGCCCAAAGCAACATCTGGAGCTTTCCACCTCCTGTCTGTGCCCTTTTGCCGGGTCCTCCCAAGAGAGACAGAAAGCAAGGGACTGCAAGGAGTGAGGGTGAGGGTGACCAAGCGTCTCCCCTAGCAGGGGGCTGGTGTTGTCTCTTCTACCTCCTTTGGGAATTCTCCTCCCCAGAGCTGGTAGCTGAGCATGGAGCAGCAGCAGGTGCTTCTCACCTGAAACATCTTGATCATGTCCTCGCAGTTCCGTTGCTGTGCCACATCGCACAGCTTGGCAGTGATGTCGATGCGCCGGCAGATGTCCATGTCCACCTTCATGGCCTTCTCCTGGATCTTTGTGTCCAGCTCTGTGATGTTCTGAACCCACAGAACCACAGGAAGGGGACAAAGGAGGAATATTAGGCAAGGCAAATGGCAATCAGTGCCCCCACTTTCCCCCTCATGCAGGACTGTATCTGCATCCCCACTTTGCTCACTGCACCCCAAAACAACCCTGCCAGGCCACCTCTATGCGGGATGTACTCCTCCAAGGAACTGCTTTTCTACACAGTCCCACTGCTTGGGTGGGACAAGCTGTGGGGTTGGAGCGGGGTTAGGGACTCACATTGCTCATCAGTCCCTTGAAGACAACAAGCTCTGCCTTGAGCTGCTCCACCTTCATGGCCAGCTCCTCCTGGCAAGCTTCTGCCTCCTGGGCTTCCTGTCCCAGGCAGAGGGAGACATGAAAATCAGCATCAGTGTGGGGCAGCTGGGGTGCAGGGGAAGAGGGGGACACTGATGCTCACCTCCTGCAGCTCAGTCACCCGGTCCTGAAGCTGGACACGCACCGTGTACTCCTCTTCCCATCTAGGGAGACAAACATGCTGGTCAGATCCCATGGGCCTCGCCTCGCTGGCTGCCAGAGAGAGAGGACGGAGCAGCAGCTGCTCACCCAAAGCTATCCCAGAGGGGGGGGGATGACGGCACCAGGGCGGGAAGGAGAACATGCCCAGGAATGCACAGCCTCTTTTTCTCAGGCGATGGCAGCTGCCAAGCCCATCAGCACCCCCGGCCACAAACCCTGCCCCACCACAGCTGCCTGCCCTGCGATGCGGGGAGCTGGGGACACCAACCACAGGCTCTGCATGGCAGCTGCACTGCACACCCTGCCACACTGGGGCTGGCCCATGGGGTGACACTGGCCCCTCCATCCACTCCCAAGCCTGGGTCACATTAGGTTCAGCTCCAGCACTCAACAACAGGTTTGCAGATATTGCAGAGTTGCCCTCATGTGCATCATTTTTGTGACCACATTTCTGTGTCTGCAGTGTTGCAGTCTAGGCTGTCCAGAAGCACAAAACCCAGTCTTGACACCAAACCACCTCACAGTGTGAGTGACCATGAGGTGCATCAACATGAAGAGCTACTCTTCTGCCTCTGCCAGTGCAGAGGGCTGCCTGTGCAGGGACATGACCCTCCTTGCCTCTACTGCTGCATAACAGGCTGGATTACAGAGTGCTGTTTCATCCCAGAAGGAAGCAGGATAGACTGTCCCAGTTTATGCCAGGCTGGCTGGTGGGTACCGTATTGGGCCCTGCAGCTTTGCAAAAGGCTGAGCTGCAAGGCACCTGGCCTTGCTATACAAAGACACATCCCCTAGCAATTATTATATTATATTTCACTGCATGAGATCGTCCTCTCGGGTCATGCTGCAGTGTTGGCCCAGTCCACGGTCTGTTGGGAGGCCATCGAGCTGTAGTGCTCTTTGCTAAATGACTATCCCATAGAGCAGGGGGGTTGGCATGCACTGCAGTGTGGCATGGGGCAGGGCTGCTGCATTCTTACCCAGCTCCTGGCTCTTCTGGGAGAGGCAGATTTTTCTAAGAAAGCGAGATTACTCTGGGAAAGCAACCAGAGCTGGGCCCTTCTGGTGCTGTGACCTCTGGTTTCTATTTAATGCTTGCAAGCACCAACACAGACACTGTGACTGTGCTCGAGGATGTGAAAAATCTCTCTTCTCACTTATTCACACCAAGTTTGAACAATAAATCCTAAGTTCTAGGAGATCAGAAAGCCTATGAAAAGCCCTCACACTTGTTATCTCAGGGTATTTGGACAATCTGACAATGTGGGAGAACCCTGGCTTATGAATTTCTAAGCTCTTAAAGCTACCAACACTGCTCCTTACTCAAACAAGGACAAAGCGTGCACTCCTCGTGTTGGTGTTGGATCCGTACACAGCTCCAGAAGGGGAATCAAAGGGGGTTCCCATCCCTTTGGGGAAGAGAGAGATGAAGGGAAAAGAAAGGAGAAAGTTAAAAGGTAGAATTGCCCTTATATGGGAGCTGCTCAAACAAGGCCTTCCTCCCCAGGGACATAAATGCCTTCCACCACAAGAAAAAATTTGCAGCATCTTTCTCTGTGAGGCACTTCCTCTTTGTTGGTCCCCGCCTCCCTCCAAATCTCTATATATCCCGGACTCACTGGGGAAGTAAAGCACAGCTGCAAAGCCTGGTAGGAGTTCATTTCATACCACTGCTATGGAAGATGAGTGCAGATCAGATTAACACCAATTTAAAGGCAGAAGGAAAGAGCGATTCACCCCACAAGAGACCAATCTGTGCACCCATCCATTATGAACCTCTCTCCCTCTCATCTTCTGCCTGGCTCCTTCTTCCCTGCTCCCTCCTGCAATGCACCACTCCTAATAATAACCTGCCTGCAGCACCGCACCCGCAGCCCAGCGTGGCCGGTGCCCGTGCCAGGTCGCTGCCAGCTGCAAACAAGGCTGCCCCACACAACCCCACGGCCACCAGCGCACGCCAAGGGGAGATGTGGGTCCTCCCTGCACCACTGCAAAGCAACAACCTGCCTAAAGGCTGAAACACAGCAGAAGGCAGTGAGGGCAGGAGGGTCCCACAGCAGGCAGACCTGACCACCTCCTTGCCAGCTATGGTACAGCCCTCCCAAAGCCAGGGACATGAAAAGATGCAGTGCTGTCCCTACAGCACACTCCATCCCCCTCAACAAGTTCACTTAGCAATGCAAACAACTCTCCCGTCTTTAAAAATCCTGTTCACTGCAAGAGGCACTGGGGTGCCTTACCCTATGCACAGCTAGTGCACACCAGTGCTTTGGGCTGCTCAGGGCTGGAGGCTGCACAGTCCCCCTCTTGCCATGTCTGACCTAGGTTTGAGCTTCACCTTCAGGGCCCTGTAGCCTGGCACACCTCCTTGGAAAACAATTAAAACAACAAAAGGCATTATTGAGGCCTTTTAATAAACAAGGGGGCTTATAATAACGACGGAGAGAGACTTTTTACCAGGGCCTACAGCGACAGGACAAGATGCAATGGTTTTAAACTGAAAGAAGGTAGGTTTAGACTGGACATTAATTAGGATTAATTTTTTTATGATGGTGGTAAGACACTGGAGCAGGGTGCCCAGAGAAGCTGTGGATGCCCCATCACCAGAAATGTTGAAGGTCAGGGCTCTGAGCAACCTGATCTAATGAAACCCCATGGCAGGGAGGTTGGACTAGGTATAATCCTTAAAGATCCTTTCCAACCCAAACCATTCCGTGACTCTAACACACTGTGTCACAACACTACTCAGCATGTCTCTGTGACTTGCAGGATAAAAACTGCTTGTAAATACAGAGGTAGGAAACAACAAAAATCTGATGAGATTCACAGATCCCCAATGCTTAGCAGGTCTATATGACACTCACAGGCACCCTTTGCCCCTCTCCAGGCCACCCACCCTCAGTCCACTCCTCTCAAGTGCAGCTCCTGCAAACCTCTCTCCTGCTGCTGCATATATTCTCACCCCTCCTATAGCCCCCACACCCCTCCCAGACCCCTGACTTGTATTTCAGGCCCTGTGTATCCAGAGAGAAGCTCCTGCTGTGCTGCTCTGAGTGCTGTGGGGTGCACGGCAGCAGCACTGCCCTGAAGAAAGCACAAACTCCAGCACCCAAGCCACGGATCAGAGGATAGGGAGGTCCTGTGTTTATACAGTTTCTTCCATCTGCTTCCAGGCTTGTGGCAAATGCATGACACCAGCTGCACTGTCCCCATGGCATATCACAGCCCACCACAGCAGGGAAGTCTCAGCTCTCTGGGGATGCTGGTGTCAGCCCTCAAGCATGGAGAAGGGTGTGGAAATGGGATCCTCCTGCCCCATTCCCCTGTTTGGGACCTGGCTGTACCCATCAGAAAGCTCCCAGTGCTGGATAGGATCTGGGGGTTGGGTCTGCTTTCCCCCAGCTCCTGGTAACACACTCCAAAAATAGATCTCACCAGTAACACTGGCTCACAGCAGCTTGTGGTGCCCCCTCTGCTCACCCTCAGCAGTCCCTCTGTCACCTTCTCTGCAGCCTTCCCCAAAGCCCACTTTCCAGAGCACAACAACCCCTAAAAGCTCTCCATTCTCCCAAAGTTTCAGCAGCACCAACAAATCCAACTTGCTTCTCTCTGGCTGACCAGCTTCATGGCTCAAGCTCTCTGGGCCAAAAAGGTGGTGGTTCCAGCTCCCCACTGTCTAATCTGAAAATACAAGGCAAGGAGCACCTGGAGAAGAAGCCCAACCCCTGGCTTAAAAATAAAAAGCCTTAGGTACACGCTGCAATCGGTGGGAAAGAAGAGATGCCAACTCTTCCTTTCCATGTGCCTTGCTCAGTGCCTTCAGAGCATCTGACGGGCAAGTTTGTTCAGCCAAAGCCTTATAAAGCCAAAAGCATAAGGTGTCATCTTGGATCCCCAGCCTTGATCTCAGCACTGGAGCCCATGGCTGTGCAGAACCGGTCAGTGGCACAGCTCCCATGGGTAGCTGGGTGCCAAATCAGTTACTTTTAACTGGTTCTAAAGCACACTAACGTGACTTCTGAAAAAAAACAACCAGTCTCTCGGGCCGTGTCAGTCACCAGTGACGCTCTCACCCGGCCCCGTGCCCTGACCCAGCAATGCCAGCCCCTGCCTGATCTCATCCTACGTGCGGATCTGGGAACAGCCTCAGAAACTGTCCTGAAACAAAAGCACAGCCGGCGCGACTGGGAGAGCAGCAGCCACCCTGCCCGGAAAAGAAGAACCGGCCAAGAGATTAGCCTTTCATTCTGCTTCACCCTTCTCCAAGGCACATGCTATTTTGGGTGGAGAGGAAAGCCCCCGAGGAGTGGGGTGCTGTAGCACAGCTCTCTGCTGCGAAGGCCAGCTTGAGAGCACTGGGGAGGGAAAGGTCCTGAGGGAGCCAGCCACGCTGCTGAGGGGCTTCCTGACACCTTCCGACACAGCCAGAGAACTCTCCTCCTCTTCCCGGCTGCCTTTTGCAGCCTAAACCGGCTCACTGCTGCATGCCCACCTTCCTCACCTACTTTCTGCCTGCTCCTCCTTCCCCATTGTTTCCAGATCCCCTCCCCTTTAAAACACATCTCCTGGAGTCATGTTATTCCTTCCCTACGCGGAAAGGCATTTCTAGTTCTTCATACAGGGGTGATAGGATGGAAAAAGGGTCAACGAGCGTCCCAAGAGTGTTCACCAACAAAAAGGCAAGCGAGGAGACCCGGGCACAGACAAATGCTTTCAGGGCTTCACGTTTTTTCCTTACACCCCCATCTCTGGCTGCGCGGAGCCCGCGCTCCTGCAAAGTCTGGCGAGGGCTGTCTCCTTCCCTCCCTGCTCCTCCCGCACGGCGCCCACCGGGCTGAGCCCCGTAGCCTGCCCGGCGATGGCTTCGGTCCCTTGGGGGATGCTGCTGTAGCCCCCCCCCGGGGGATGCTGCCGGGTCCCTCGGGGGATGCTGCTGGAGCCCCTAGGGGGATGCTGCTGGAGCCCCTCGCCCCCGCCGCCGCCGCTCACCTGCGTTTGTACTCGTCGCGCTCCCTCTTCACCTTGGCCAGCACGTTGTAGAGGGCGCGGATCTCCGGGGTGATGGTGTCGATCTGCACGCCCACCCCGTCGGGGTGGACCCAGGAGACGCCCGGTCCCTGCACCAGGGTGGTCTCGGGCCCCGGGCCGAGCCGCCGGGCTTGCGAGAAGGACCAGATGGTGCCGGGCATGAAGCGGGAGCCGGCCGAGAAGGCGGAGGGCTGTGCGGGGGAGCCGGGGCGGCAGCCGGGGGACCCCAGCGCCCGGGCCGGCCCCAGCCCCAGCCCCGGGCCCAGCCCCAGCCCCAGCGTGCGGATGGGACCCACGAAGCCGGTCTGCACCGCCTGGTCCCGGCGCGGGGGGCCGCGGCCCCGGCCGGCCGCCCCCTCCTCCAGCGCCTGCTGCAGCTGCTTCTCCAGCTGCCGGTTGCGCCGCTCCAGCTCGTGGACCTTGGCGAGGAAGCAGCGGAACCGCAGGTTGAGCGTCTTGAGGACGCTGATGTTGGAGCCCAGGTCGTTGCGGAGGGCCATGGCGGCGGGCGGCGCCCCCGGCAGCGGCTCGGCGGCGGGCGGCGGCGGCAGCTCGGGGCCCGGCAGCGGCAGCTCGGGGCCCGGCAGCCCCCCCTGCTGCTCCTGCGGCAGGAGGAAGAGGTTGGGGCCGAAGAGCGGGTTCATGGCGGCGGGCCGGGCCGTGCCGGGCCGTGCCGGGGCGGGGGGGATGCGGGCGGGCGGCCCCGGCGGCGGGGGCGCGGCTTCCGCTGCGGCGGGGATGCGGCGGCGGGCACCGAGAGCTCGGGGGGGCGGGCACGGGGAGCCCGGCGGGACCTCCCTCTCCTCCCCCCGGCCCCGCGGGAGGTTTCGGGGCGTCCCGGGGCGAAGGGATGCGGATGGTCCAGCAGGGTCCGGCGGGCACGGTCTCGGGAGACAGTGCCGCTCCGGCACCGCCAGGCACTGATTCCCGGCATCAGCGTGGCTCCTTCTTTTCAGTTTTTTATTCTTTTTGCATAGAGTTTAGCGCTTTCCCCAGTGCTGCCTCCCTAAAACAGGACATAGCTTGCCCTCTGCACCCCCGAAGCCCCCTCGTTTATCCTCACCGGAGCCCCCCCGGGCAGCCTGGCCCCTGCCCTGCCCGCAGCCCGCCCACGGGGAGCTGCCACCGGACAATGGCCATCCAGAGGGCAGAGAAGGCGGCCAGCCTCTCGGATATCATGCTTGGCTTGCAGCTGGCGTCCTTCTTCCTCGCTCACAGAGCAGCCTCCAGACTTGTTTCGTGCATCTTATTTTAGACTTCTTTAGTTCTTTCCGTAAGGTCGTTCTTTCCACGACCCCAACCGCCAGGTCAATATTGCAAAAAGCACTGGCATCGCCCCTCACCCTCATCGCCATCCGGTGGGAGAAGACTGTACCCAAATTGATCAATACACAAACATTGTGTGTTCCCTTGCTGTCTCTGTGTGCTCCTGGCCCATTCCCCCAGGATTTCCAGTGCAGACCTGAGCCGAGTGTGGCACTCGTGCCAAGCAGCCTCTGAGGTCTCAGCTGAGCCATCGGCAAGGGGCGAGTGAGCGGTGGGTTTGAGTTAAAGGGGATGCCCAGCACCACACTGCATTGAGCTCTGTGGAAGGCATTCTCCAGTAGGGTGGTGTGCTACAGCCCTCCCCTATAGGCATCCAAGGTGTGACTCAGTCCACGCTTCCAGAGACTTCCCAGCCCCACGGAAGATGGCTGGCATTGTGAGTCTTGACTGAGCCTGCTTATTGCATGTTCCCTGCTGCCTCTCATTCAGGGCTACAGGTCTCCATCGCTCCCTTACTCTTCTGCCTTCCTGGCCCTGGAGCAGGCCAAATCAAATTTGTACCTCTCCCTGCCTTGCTGTTCCCTGCCTGTCTCCCCTGTCCTTCCCATGCCTCTAGGCTCCCCACAGCAGTCCCCAGTTGCATTTATAATACCTCCTATCCCACCAGTAACCCAGCTGCATCCCTCCTGACACACCCATGAGCACTGGAAATCGTAATTGGATTTCAGTCCCCCCCAGATAGGATTAGGTTGGGAAATGAAGTGATCTTTCCTTCTCTGTCACCTCCTTTTTAACATTTTTCCACTTCTGAAGTGGTTGTTCCCTTGCTCTTCCTCTGACTGGAGAGTCTGAGCTGTGACACACAGTGCTTTTACCAAGGGAGAGGAAGGCAAGAAAGTTTTCCTCACAGACAGGCACAAGAGATCCCCATCTTCCAAAAACCAGCACTGAAACAGCAGGCAGTAGGGAGCCATATGCCCAGCGGCAATACCACCAAATAAACAGCCAGGGAAAAGAGAGGCACAGGTAGGTGGACAAGAGGGATCCCGGTCAAGAAGCTTGTTTTGAAGCAGCGGTGGGAGCTCCAGCTCGGAGACCTCCCAGCACATGCCCTTTTAACCTCCTGCCACGGCCCTTCACCCACCCCCCCACGCTGCCCCAGCCTGCCTGGCAGCCCCGTGTTTTCTGCCAGTGCCGTCCTCTCTCACATCCCCCTGGTTTTACCCCTCCCTACCCGTTGTACCCAGGCAAGCCGAGTCAGGCAGGGGTGATCTGCTGCTGCATGCAAGAGCAACGCCACAAACTGTGGAACAAGTGCCTTCCCGGGCTCTGTTTGGCTTGCTTCTGTCCTGATAGGGAAAGCCGGCACTCAGGGATGATTAATGACATGCCAGTGGAGGAAGGCATTGCCATCCATCAGGAAAAGCTCTTTCACTGGGAGGCCAGCACAGCGCTGGAGCAGGTGGTGGGATCTCCATCCATGGTGGTTCTCAAATCCACAGTGATGTGACCTAGTGCCAGGACAGTCCTGCTTACAGCAGGGACTGAGCTACAGACCTCCAGCACCTCTACCTACCCACACTCCTGCTGTCTCCTGGAAAGGACAGGGCAGTGTGGAACCTCCTTTTGTTTCTGACTTTTCTTGCTTGGGATATTTGCTGGGGTAAAGAATTCCTACTGACACAGGAGATGGCTGGGGTGAAGAGCCAGTTCCTAGTTTCTCCTGAGGAAGCCCAGAACCTAGAGATGATCCTCCTGCTACCCAGGGGACCACAGCACTCCTCCACTGGGCCTTGATCTCACTGCAGCACAACAGCTCCTACTCCTCATCTTCCCTTCTCTGTTCACCAAAACCCCCACCACCTCTCCAGCTCCTGCCCCCAGTTATCAGCTCAGGGTCAGCAGCGGCACTGCTGGACTGCATGTGCTGGCACGCAGAGCTGCTCACTACAGCTCTTAAATTACACCTCTAACCAATGTAAAAACATACACTTATTCACAAACATGCTGATATTTATCTTACTTCCACAGATTTTAAGGCTAAGAAAGAAGCACTACAGTTTCTGACACGGTGCAAAACAGACAGTGCAAATTTCTGTAGGTCAGGTACTTGTTTGGGACTGTGTGTCTGATTGTTGACAGCACAGTAAAAAGAGGTTGAGCCTCTACCATGAGCCTCCATGGGCAGATCAGGGTAGATTCCCCAGGTGGCTAATGACCTTTTAACACACCCCTCATTTGGATTTGTCTAGCTTTAACATCCACTGCCAGGTTGAGATGCTCCTGCGCTCCCACATCTCAGAACCTCTTGCTAGCTAATGCATCCTCCTTGCAAAGGTGCTTCCAGGTGAAACCTGTTCAAATTAGCTCCACAGCTTTCATGGAGGCTTTTTTTTTTTAAGGCTAGGTCTCATTAGTGAGTCTATACCCCATCTCCCTGCTTTTCCTTCCAAGTACCTCAGTGGTACCTTCTCCCTTGCACTGCATTGCTGGAACGTTTCAGTGCAAACTCTCCAAGTCTTCCAACTTCCAAGATTCTTCACTAAAACTGACCCCTAAAATTGCTTCTTTCCACAACCAGAGGCAGATGCTGCAATGAACACAATATTTGGGTGCCTTGCTGCCTAGCAAAGCTGTCAGCCCTGTCAGCTGCCTGGATTTGTGTGCAAACATGGAGAAATTGGCACAGAGGAGCAGCTGCCAACAGCAGCTGGGTCATGACCACAGTTACCAACACACAGAAACATGCACGCGTAATGGCAAAGGAGGGAATGGATTTTCTTCCAAAAATACACAAACACCAGTCCAGGAGGTGTTTGTGTACAAGGCAGGTCTCACGTGAAGGCAGTTCTAGGCACTACAGCCAAGAGCCTGGGGCCTAACTGACCTTACCTGCTCAGCAGCTCCCCACTGATTCCATCATGCAGGTGGGACTTTTGGACAACCTCTTCAGGGGCTCTCCATATTCTCCCTAGCAGGGATGGACAGCCTGCTGATGTGACCTTGGTCATTTATGGGTTCAGCCCCTACAAAAGTGTATGCGTCTATGGGTGTTACGTATAATACAGAGTGTGCTGTGATCTAAATTTTATACCCAAGTCCCTGAAACGTGCAGTGTGGGATTTCAGTCCCTTTCTCTGGATACAGCCAGACACAAGACAATGCAACCTCAGGCTGCCTGCGCAGCACGGAACAGACATTACAGCGTATGACATCACTGGAATTAGTGACCGACATGCATTGCTGCTGGAGTTTCTTCTTTCCATCACACATCCTTGTCCCCTCCCCAGAAGTTGTTGTTTGCCTTCCTCTGCCACGCTAAGGGTGCAGCAGCACAGTGCCCTACATCTCCCTCCCAGCTTGCAGAGGTGAGCTGCCAGCTGGCTGTCTGCACTGTGCCCTGATAAGGCTTCTCCAATAGACTCTCTCTTTGGGAAGAAGGATTGAGCACAGCACGGTGGAACTGATATCATGACACCTTACACGGACTTCTCTCACCCTGCTTTTAATTTATGACAGCATTTTTACCCCTCAGATCTGCTTTCAGTCCTTGCTTTGCCTCACTTCTTGCTTTGCTCTGCGCCTCAGGTCTCACAAACCACGTTATCAGCAACTTTCAGATATTAAAACACATTAAAGGAAGGTACTGAAAGATGATCCAGCAGTCATGTTTTCCAAAAATCTCAGCTTTCAGGTAACAAAAGACTCCCAGAGTAACCAGGCAGCTGCAAACACAAGTCTCATGTGACCCACAGCCGAATGCAGAGGGAAGCCTGCAAGCTTCATGCCTGGCTAGGTGCATCCCCAGTGCCACCTCCAAAACTCAATGGTAGCGTTTCAATGCCACACTCAACATTCTCTCTCCAAGCTGTGATAACTACAACAGCTGAAATAAAGGGCAGGAGGGGAGCAAACCATTAGAGAGCTGAAAAGTTCTCCTCTCTCTTCTCAGTTATAACAAAAGGTTTGCAGGCATGCCAAGAGAGCAGAATAATGCTCAGCAAGGAAGTTTTGTTGACACAATTAAGGCAGCAGCTATTCCCACCTTTCAGAGGTGACTGACATAATTTGGAGATCCACTAGAAACCGGTTACGTTGGGATTCCAACCATGGTCTTTCTATCCCTGCCCCTGTGGTTAAGAAGATAAACTGGTTCTCAAGCTGAGACTGCAAGTCAGCATAGGGACCTTGACGGGCAGCAGCAGCACCACAAAGGGGGACAGGTTAGGATTGCTCCTGAAAGGACAGGCCCATTGCTGGCCAGAGGTAAAAGCCCTTCCAGCTACAAGTTGCCTTATAGCTGAAAGATTGCCATATGGCTCGAGTTTTGAGTTGTACACTAAAATTCCGTATTTCATTGCTCCTGGGAAAACCTTCTAGAACTGGAAAAGAAGGCTGGAAGAGAAGAGGCAGGACTCAGCCTATCTGGAAGCTCCTGTTTCCCACATGCAGTGCAAAGCCTTGTGTGGCAAGGGCCCAGCTGAGGGAAACAAGGTGCCAGGCAGTGCTCAGGACTCACCTTGAGAGCACCAAGGGGCAGGCACAGCAGTGGGACTACCTCCCAGGGATGCAAGAGTCACAAAGCTAGGCCAGATTAATGGTCCCTCTAGGCCAGATATCAGTTTCCACTGCAGGATGAGGACAGAGGAGTTTGTGACCAAGGCAAGTGAGAGGTGATCCCTCCTCACAACACTTCCCAGGCTTTAGCAGCTCACAGCTAGTGGATGTGCTGAGCCAGTGGTGTTTACCAGCCATTACAAAAACCATTTTCCCCTTGTGCACACAGCTGTGTTTTCAACCTGTATAAGCTGCTAACATCCACTGTATCCTGCAGAAAGGAGTTCTATGGCTACCTACACTTTTGGTGCCTTTGATGGACCCTAGGGTTTTCTTTTTTTTTTATGTTCACTGGAAAAGAGCAAGCAGTTGTTCCCTGTGCATCTTCTCCATGCCACTAACAGCTTTACACACTGTAATATCACTTCTTTCCCTGCCTTAAAGAGTCTCTAGCTGTTTCTCTCACTGAAACCATCCCATACCTTAGGATTTATTGGTCCTCTCTGAACATTTCCCAGTTTTACAATCTTTATTCAGATGGGGGGTACTAGAAATGCAGTATTGAAGCAAGAATTTCTTCCCTTGGGTGCTATTGCACCCAGCATTTATTTGGTTATTCTGAAAGACACCAGAAAACTTCCCTCAGGTCCCGTATGTCTGGCAACCCAGACCTCACCACACAAGCCTAGATTGAGATGGTTGCATGCAGAGGCTCCTCTCTGCCCTAATTCATTGGAAAGCATAGGGGGGGAAAGTAATTTTCAACTACAAAGATACTCAAACACGAAGTTACTCAACACAAAACAATGAAGCCAGCCCCCCCCCTCCCCAGTCAGAGTTACAGTAAATGAAACACACAGATAGACAAGCCCTAAAAAGCAGAAGATAACAAAGGCTGCAACAAGGACTCCTGAGACACTGAAAGATTGAACTATTACAGGAACCACTCAAATGCAACCTTGAAGAGCTTCAGACAGAAACTTCACAACTGATAAAAAGGCAGTATTATTGTGGGCTTCATGGGAAAGAGCAAATTTATGATGGGTTCGAAGGTAACTGTGGGACTGTGCAAACTCAATGTTTTAAGATAATGGGAGCAAAACTTAGGATGTTTAGAAGGATTGAAGGAGGGGAAAGGGAGGGATCAAGCTAAATCAGGGAGAAGTGAGCATGGGAAATGGGAATGGAGATGAGGAATAAATAGGAGCCAGTCACACGGAGACTGGCTGCTGGTCAGCATGCCTGTGTGGCTGAGCCCTGCTCCCGATTACCACCATCTGTCCTGGCCTCATATCAAACTAATCCTAGCCACTTCCTCTGCACACATGCACGTTGGTGATGTGTTAGCTCACTGCAAGCGGGACTAGTCTGTAAGTAGGAGAAGAGCTCTGAGGACCAGCTACCAGTAATACATGAAAGTGTGGGCAGGCAATCCTCTAGGCATGGTGTAGGTTTCATGGGCCAACGAGTAAGAACAGAGTTACGCCTTTTTTTGTTGTTCGTGCTTTGTGAGTGCCATTTGTGTTTCCCTGGGCACTCACCACAGTGGTTTTCCTCGGTTCCTGCTAATCAGTCAGTGCCTGGTTCCATCAGCAGTGCATGGGCGTGTGCCTGAGGGGGGTTCTGAACCACTCACTGAACCTGGTAATGTGGGAAAGCTGCATCTCACACACAGCAGAGCAGGGCAGAAAGGATTCCCTAGGTCCTACAGCCCACTGCATTCAGCTGGCCTTAACACCAAACACCAGGAGAGCACAAGTTCTCCCATGAATCTAATGCTTGGCAAGGAAAACAAATCCAGGCAAAGCCTCCTGTGAGCTGAGCTACAGAGACAATCACAGAAACAAGAAATACGCCTCAGGCCTGTTACACACCCAACCCCACGCACGCTGCGGTAGAACAGACACTGGAGAGCACACTTAGTAGAAAAACTTACTATTAATCTAGAAAAAGATTTATTCACTGGAGGGAACCAAAGAAGAGAGTACCTTCTCACACAAACAGCCCAGACCACTGTTTGGTGTATCTCAAGGAGGAGCAGCCATATCTGGGTCAACAAGCAGAACAAAATATGACTGAACAGCTCTAGAACCAACAGCAGTCCCTGCTCCAGTCTGGAAGGCCAAGAACCAAGAGACTTCTGGGGACCAGCAAAAGGGTGAAACAGGGACAGTCACAACAGGGAACTGGTGGCACTAAGTGACAGGGAACTAGAGAACAGCACAGGACCAGTGCCTACAAGCTCCACCCTGACAACACACTCAGCTGACAGGCACCACATAATACAGGCCTTCGAGCAAGCAGCTAGGATTTCAGCTCCCACTTCCTCACAAATGTCCACATGGCAGGGGATAAGGACAGACACCAGAAATGCCAGGGCATCAGCTGGGAGTAGAAGTAAGGGGGACGTGGGTATGTTTCAGAATGTATTCCATGTTCAAGGGAAGAGGACAAGACTTGAGCAAGAATATAAAACTTTTAATGGGTCAGTGCATCAGTCCTTGATGCAGAGGGAAAGGAGCAAAAGGGGGCTATTGCTGTCCCAGGTGCCAAGAGATGCAGAGATGATCTGCACAGAGCACCAAAGTGATGGGACACACATAGCTGCAAGCAGCCTTTGCTCTCTGAGGAAGGGACCAACACCTGGAAAAGCAGTTCCTCTCACTGTCCATTTGCTTTCACTCTGTGTTTCTTTTTCCTGGCAGGGATTTTAGGACGCATCATTTTGGGAGAAGGCCGGCCAGCCTTCAAGGGTCTCCTCTGTGACTGCAATGAATGCTGCTTCTTCTTCAAAGCTGCTTGTGGCAGCTTCTGCCCTTTGTCAGCTTTTGATCCCTCAAGTTTCTTCTTTTTGGGTGGAGGTTCCACAATGGTATCAGGGCCAGCAGACGGAGGTGCTGCTTCTGCAGCAGGTTCTTCATCTGAAAGGAGAGAAAGGCACTGTAAGAATCATCCCCATGGCTTCTGCAGGGGAAGCAGCCTGCGAGAGCAGCCCCAGGCAGCTCAGCAGAGTTCCAGCACTAGGGTACCTTTCTGTGCCTGGGGGATGGCGTTGGAGAATTTCTTGAACTTGGCGATGAAGAACCCATCCATGTTGTGCGTGTGGGGATAGAAACGCCGCGTAGACTTGAGGGAGGGGTGGAAGCGACGGTCCTTGAACCTGGAGGAGGAAGTGGGTGAGAAGTGAGAATACCTCTGCTCAAACCTGGCCATCAGGGAACTGTCACGCATGCAGCTTGTGACCTGGCACGCACCTGGTGAAGCCTTCCTTGCCAAAGTCCAGGCCTGTGGCCACCAAACGGACATTGCGTTTCCTCAGGGCATAATCCACAACCCATTCATTCTCCTCCACCTGCCAAGGGCTAAGCATTAGGATCCAAAACTCACCAGTCCCCCGAGGAGCAGTTGAACACAGCAGAGTGTGGAAGGGACTTACCATGATGGAGCAAGTGCAGTAGACAATGTAGCCCCCTGTCTCTGAGGCAGCGTTGACCGAATCTATAGCGCTAAGAATCAGCTCCTTCTGCAGGTGAGCACAGCGCAGGATGTCTTTCTCATCCTGTAAGAGAAAGATAGGTTAGGATGCCAGGGGCATGAGTAAGAACTCCAGGCCTTTACTCTGGATGAAAGGAATGACAGGAGAACAAAGCACACACGATACAGAAGATTCTGAAGTCTTCTGTAGAACTAATCTCAAAAAACTAATTCTGGCACAACACACAGAATAGGAAAGAGGTGGAAAAATCAGTGTCCCTATTGCAGGCATCTCTCACGAACAAAGCTGTCTTCAAGTCCTTCCTCTCGTGACTCATTCTTGAGTCCCCACTGGTCACTCACCTTGTTGGTTTTGACAGCAGGATCCTTGGAAATGACACCTGTTCCGCTACAAGGAGCATCAAGCAAGACACGATCGAATCCTCCAAGCACCTGCAGGCAGATGTACATTTGGAATTATGCTCACCGTGGGGACTCAGAACAAGACCAAGATGAAAAGGGGAACCAGAAGACTGCAAAGGCAGGAAAAGATCCCTCCCTCCTTCCTGCCCACCTTCCTGCCTTTGTATCAAATAAACACACTCCCCAGCAGCTCTGCTCATCCTCCTGTGACAGGTGCCTTTGCAGAACACAGCTTTACTAAAGGGACATCACAACGACTTTAGGTAAGCATGGTAAAGACATCCCAAAGCAGGCAGGACGTACCTTGGGGAACTGGCGTCCATCGCAGTTACTCACGACAGCATTGGTGACTCCCAGCCGGTGCAAATTGCCGACCACACTGCGGAGCCGCTCGGCATTGCTGTCGTTGGCCAAGATCATACCTGTGTTCTTCATAAGCTGAGCTGCCAGAGGGCAAAACACATCAGCAAGGGGCTGCAAACCTCCCACGCTTCTGTCTGTAGGGACAGCCACCCCCTCCTTTCCTCAAGTCCAGTCCCCCTCTGTTCCCCCCTTCTGTATAGACCACTGAAAACTCATGACTTTGCAGAGCATCCCTCCCAAGGCTCTAGAGTGGTACCTATGTAGCTGGTCTTGCCTCCTGGGGCACAGCACATATCCAGGATGCGTTCATTCTCCTGTGGAGCCAGAGCCATGACAGGGAGAAGACTGGAGGCTCCTTGCAGCATGTAGTGTCCAGCCAGATACTCAGGGGTGGCACCTGGGCAGGGAAGGCAGAACAGAAGATGACACGTGAAAGAAAGGGAAGCAAGAGTGGGTCAGCTCAGCCCAGTGACTGGAAAGGTGATCTCACCAATGGGCACAGAGGAGTCATAAATAACAAGTCCTGTTTTTGACCACTTCCCCAAGGGGTCAAGATTCACACCACGGTTGATTAGAGCCTGCAAGACAAGGAGACAGGACTAAGACACCACTCTGTGTGATAGGCAGTGCCGGACACAATCCCTGGTTCCTGTTCACCTGCGCTAGGTCCCGTCGCCGCGTCTTCAGCGTGTTGGTGCGAATAGTCACGGGGCGGGGAACCTCGTTGGCTTCCAGGAAGTTTATCAGCTGCATGAAAGAAGGGACAGAGCACACAGACAAAAATGAAGACCCCGGGGAGGCAGCCAAATCCTCACCGGTTAGCAGAGCTATGGGCGGAGCAGGATCCCACCTCAGGGAGCGGGAAGATGTCCATGAGCTTCGTGAGCAGGAAGTCACTGTAGGAATAGTAGGCAGCCATGTCCCGGCGCAGCACTGCCAGGTACTCCTGCCGCGGGCGTCCCTCCTCCCGCTTCACCCCGAAGTCCTGCAGCACCTCCAGGTTGCCCTTGATGCGCTGGTGAATGATGTGCAGGTCAGGTGGCTCGGCGGGTAGAAGACCATTAAAGAATCATAAACAGATGAGAAACTTGCACAGAGGGTCTTTAGAAGTACAATGAGTAGTGCAGGACTCGCACATCACAACAGCACCTGCGCCAGAAAGGCTTTTTTGGAACATGTTCTCATCAGAGCTCAGCAGGGAGGGGATTCAAAGGATGGAACCAGACAAAAAAAGTTGACAAGGCAGAACTACAAGGTGTTGAAAAGAATTGGGTTGGTTACTTTAGATAAACAGAAACAAATAGGAAAAATAAAAATCCAACAAAAGAAATACTGAAAACATAACCTTGTATCAGAAAGGAGACTAGAAGTCCCCCAAGGGCAACCAAGAGATAGAGCGGGGAATGAGAAGGGACAAGATTAAACTGTACTGAGAGGCAGGAAATTAAAATCACCCAAGTCCAGGAGCAAGCACTTTGGATGCTGGAATTGCTGTGATCAAAGGCTCTAGGAATGGGTTATACAGACACCTTCCAAGCAAATCACAGTAGAGAGGAACAAACTACGTGATAAGATATCCATATGTATTTAGGACTAGAAGGGAAATTAGGGCATGCTCCAAGCTCCATACAGGGAACAGCAGATTTCCTAACTGTGCTGTGCAGAAGCACAGCATTATACACTATCTATTAGGACAGCTCATCTAAAAATACCTTGTCACGCACAAACCCTCTTGCTAAGCAATATGCATGATAAAGTCCAAGTAAAGCTCTCTGGTTGTATCCAGGCCTTGTGCTGTTGCGTGCATATAGCTTATGGATGTCACAGATAAAAAGGATATCCTCTCTCTCAACCTCTTCATTAGTTGGCAGTTTAAATTGCTCATCTATATCTAGGTTGAGCTGCAGATCTGGGTTCTCTTTCTCCTTCTGTCCTATTTTCTGTCTGTTTGTTGCCTCTGCCGCCTCTTCTTCCTCTTCCTCCTCCTCCTCTTCACTTTCATCTTCACTGAGGCCTTCCCTAAGGACCAAGAATGGGACAGATGCTTTATACAAGAACAGGATCACACACTTCCCAACTACCATTTTTAACCGGGAAAGGCTCTGCAGCCTGGTGATGTTCTCATATCCTCACCTGTTGGACTTCTGCTTCAAGGCAGCTTTTTCAATAGGCAGCAACTAAACAGAGACAAGATTAATGAAACAACATCCACAGTTGTCCCCATCCCAATATCTGTAAAATTTACTTGCTCTGTTTGAAAAGGACAACAAACAAAACCACTAAATGTTATGCTGAGATCAGCTGCTAAATTTAAAATTGTTCTTGTGAGGGGAACAAGGGGAAAGCTCTCCATGACCTCAACAACCCCCACCAGTAAAGCCATCCTTTTTCCCCAGGCCTCATGGGTCCTGTCAGCCAGCAACATCATGTATTTCTTGTGTAATTAAGGGCAAAAAGTTCCTACCTCCTCTTCTTCTGATGACGAGGCACCATAATCATCAACCATCTCCTCGCTGCTCCCATCCTCCTCCTCCATCTCCCAGTTGCCCTCTTCCACCTCACCATCACTGGATAACTCCACATGGTTTCCTTTAGTCTGGATTTTCTTGGCTTTGGCTGGAGCCAGCCATTTTGAATTGTCATCACTGAACCCAGACTGGCCACGAGCAGTTTGTCCTGCTGCCTTTACAGCACGTTTCTCCTTCTGTGGGGACACCTGCTCTTTAACTATAGGCAGAAGAAGCAGTTAAAAGTTAGGGATTATTCTCAAAAGCAGCTACTCTGCTTTTCCAGTTATCATACAAAAAGGCCTTCATCCTGGGCCTGAGCTGCCTGTGCAAGAGAAGGGACTGCCTGTTCTCTGCATCTCATTCATAAAGAAGGGCATATTCTCCCCTCTTCCCCAGTGAAACCTTAGGGAAATCTAACTAGAACTGCCAAATTAAAACACAGTTACAAAATTCCTACAGCATTTGCTCTAACATATTACAGCACGCTCCTTCCCAAATCTTTGTCTATCCTTCCTTCTTCCTTCCTTGGGCTACACAGGACACAGCACAGCGATTTAAAAACCTCAGCTGCACAACCAGCCTGTAACAACCTCGCTGTAAATGGAGGAGTCAGAAAGGGATTTAGCACATGGAAGAGAGACCCTTCACTGGTTCTTCAGACAGCACTGCTGCCTGGCATGGCAACCACCAGAAGTTAGGTAGAATTCACTGTTGTTATCTATTAAAGGCCATCCAAAGGAGGGCAAGGGAGATGGTGAAGGGCCTTGAGGGGAAGCTGTACGAGCAGCAGCTGAGGGCACTTGGGTCTGTTCAGTCTGGAGAAGGGGAGATCTCACTGTAGTTACAACTTCTGGTGAGGGGGAAGGGCAGGCAATTGATCTGTTCTCTGTGGTGACCAGTGACAGGACCCGAGGGAATAGGTGGGATGTCAGGAGAAGGTTCTTCACCCAGAGGGTGGCTGGGCACTGAACAGGCTCCCCAGGAAAGTGGTCACAGCACCGACCCTGACAGAGCTCAAGAAGGGTTTGGACAGGGCTCTCAGGCACATGGTGCGATTCCTGGGGTGCAGGGCCAGGAGGAGTTTGACTCGATGATCTTGATGGGTCCCCTTCAATTCAGAACATTCTACGATTCAATGATTTAAAGCAGTGAAAGGCCACCCCCGTACGGGCCCGGGCCGCGGTGGGGGGCACGGCTGGGGGCAGCAGGACCGGGCCAGCGGTGCTGGTGCCCCTCACCCCGGGTCGGGCCCTGCTCCACTCACCTCCTGCCGCTCCTGCTCCCGCCGCTGCCCTCGGCCTCCTCCAGGCCGGCCCCTGCCCCGCCGCCGCCGCTCCCAGCCGCCTCTTCGCAGCCCTGCAGCGGCAGGGGGAGCGCCCATCAGCCCCGGCCCGGCTCCCCCGCCCCGCCGGGCGCCCCTCCCCAGCCCCTCACTCACCTCTTCCTCCCGTGACTGGAGAGCTTCCTCTTGCCGGCCTGCGGCTCTGCGGGGAGACACGCGGCGGTCAGGCGGGGGCGGGAGCGGCGGGGCGGCCGCGGGGCCGGGCGCGGCGGGACTTACCTGGCGGCAGGAAGCGGGCGAGCTCCGCCTCGGCGCCGCGCTGCTTGCGGGCCTTGCGACCGGGGCCGCGCTTCTCCCGCCTGGCCGGGTCGAGCTTCCGCCCCATGGCCGCGCACCGGGCCCGCCGCACGCGCCGGCCCCGCCGCACCGGCGCACGCGCCCGCCGCGGCCCCGCCCCCTCCCCCCGCGCCGATTGGCCCGGCCCCGGAGCACGGGGGAGGCGCTCCCGGGGAGCCACGGCGGGAACAGCCCCGGGGCACGGGCGCGAATGCAGAGGTGGGGACAAAATATAAAATACAAGGAAATTTTATTTTTTTTTTTTTTTCAGTTTTATCAACGTTTTGCTCCGGTTTTTTGTTGGTTTTTTTTTCCCATTGTTGTTTGCTTTTTGTCTTCAAGCTGCTTATTAGTGGACAAGTCCGGTCAGTTTCTGTATTAAAAAGGATTTTGATGGAGGTAGCTTTGTCTCTGTCCTGGCTTTTGCTTGGTCTTGCCTGCACACTCGTCTCAGTAAACAAACTCAAAATAAAATTAAAAACAAAAACTGGAATTCCAGGTGGAGGCAACGAGCAACGCAGCCAGGTTCTCCGTGTAACAGACATGGCGCTGGGGCCTCCAGTCACTATGTACAGAGTCCATCATACATCCATCCCCCTCTCTCCTAAACACACTCCTTGCTCCAACGGGCTGGCTGCAGAGGGAGGAGTTTCTTCTCCTCCCAGAGACCTGAGCAGCAGCTTCCATGGAGGGAAACAGCACCCAGTCAGGAATGTCAGGCAGAGGGGTAGAGTGTGAAGGGGTGGGGCAGGGGGTTCACTTCAGCTTGGCCGAGAGGTCAACAGCACTGGGCCAGGGACTCACTGCTGCTGGGCCACCTGTAGGGTGAGAGAAGAGGATCTGAGACTCCAGGGCCGGTCACCAGAGCCCAGCTTTGCCCAGAGCTCCCACCCCCACCCCAGTGACTCTGCTTACTGACCAGAGAGGGTACGTACTTGCTGGGGAGGGGGCGGTGGCGGGGGCTCACTGCTGCGGTTGGCCAGGCGGCTGAGGATGTTGCGCTCGGACATCTGGAGGCGCACGGCCACGGGTGGGATGCGGGCAATGGTGGCAGGCAAGCGAGTCACATCTGCCTTCATGTCACTCAGAAGCTCCTCCAGCTGCTTCAGAACTAGAAGAGAAAGGGACATCTGTTCCGAGAGGAAAGGGACACCCCAGAGGGAAAAAATGAGTGGGGACAGCACTGCCAAGCATCTACCCACCCTTGTTTTATCATCACACCGCATTACCTTTGTGCAGAACAGCATTGGCTGGTTTATTCCCAGCCATTGATTCCTTGGAGAGGTGCTGGTGGCTCTCAGCCAGGCATTCCACCTCTGCAAAACGTGTGTTCAGAGCCATAGATGGGTGAGATGGGTCTTCAGACATGTTCAGATAGGCAGCTCGCCGCAGCTGCTCCTCGATGACCAGCGCCTGCTCCAGGAGCTGCAAGGGGGGGCAGGAATTAGAGTATTTCAGCAGCTGCCTGAAAGGGAGCCTGTTGCACCCTCAGTCTCTTCTACTCCAGTTCTCCAACCGCTCGAGAGATTCTGCAGCTGAACCTCCTCTCACTAGCCTCGTTTACTGAGTAGCCCAAAACAATACAGGCTTCATGAAGGTAAGGCAGGCACACAAGACAATCAGGCTATATCAGGTTTAATAAAAGGCTGCTACAGATCCTCTTAGATTCTCATTCTGCCTCAGATTCTTTTTACAGACCAAGTTGTTTGCCATTTTAGTCTTTCTTTGAGGCAAAGAGTATGGAGATTTCTCATTGAACCCAAGTAATAAGTATCCCGTGATACCTACAGGAAAAGTCTGAAATCTTGTAAGCATTTGGAGAAATCAGCTGGAATCTGTTAGTGCAGAACTGATCCCCCAGATTATATTGAATTCATGTTTTGCCTGAAGACTGAGACTTACATGGCCTTTATTTGGATTGGTCTTAAATTACTCCCACAGCTAAACCATGTTCACTCCTGAAGAGGATGACAAACTGAAGGCAACCTTTTCACCAACCCATGCAGTTTTGCTTAGGCACATGGAGTGGGTGGTAGCAGACCAAGCAGAAGCTGTGATGGAAACAGCCACTTGAACCTTAAGCCTCCTGCATACCAGTTGTTCAGTAAGTATTTGGAGAGAGAGCAGTGAACAGTACCATTTCCAGAGAAGAGGGAGCTACTATCAGGGAGCACCTGCATGATCCTAATATACATTGCTTCATTTTTTCATTTCCCCTAAAATGAAAGGTACTGCAGAAACCTTGTACTTTTAGTGGAAACTGAGAACTGCAAGTTCTTGTTCTTAAGAGATCCAGCCAGTTATCACACTGAAGACAAATTCTTACCTTAAATCTCCTTGCCAAAAACTTATTCTTTATTTCCAGGAAGTTACCCCTGTTCATCTCACCCTTGAAGGGTTCATTGAGGATGGCGTAACGTGGATCATTCTGAATATCCTGCCAACGGGCATAGCCATGACTGAGATGGGATGAGCTCAGGCAAACAAAGGCAGTGAGAACAAGGGAACACACAGCCCAGGCAGCACTGCTCTCCAGAGGGGGTGAGGAAAGGGGGCGCAAGGAGGGAAAGAACAGGAGCCAAGGAAAAGGAATGAGAATTATGTCCTGCTAAGTCTTAACTATGCTGGCAGGAAGCTCCTCCTCCCACCATTACTTTCACTCTTATGAAAGAGGATAAAGCACTATCACTTAACCTACTCTAGTCAGACCTAGGACTGTCACCTTCACTGTGACAAATTATGTACAAGGTGGGAAAATGGGTCCCTCACGGCAAGGATACTTGATAATCCCAGCAAGGAGCCAGTAGTCATGACGCCGATGCCAGATCTCATAGGTCTTCTTTGTGACAGTTGCAGCCCGCTCTTCATTCTGCCAGAGGGAGTGTAGTTCTGGAAAGGCAAGAGACACCAGAACAGTTGGAAGTTATGTCACAAACATAAGCAGGGGCATATAAACAAATTGAAGCAGATACAGATCTCATACCAGTGAAACCACCATCTGCTATGTTGAACATGAAGCGCTGCTTTACTGCCTTCTTGTGCCTTTCATCTACTGACTCCTTCAGCATCTCTCCATTCTGCAGCATCACCACATCTCTCTTATCATCATCCTTTTTCTCATCTGCACGTACAGGAATTTATTAGAAAAACAAGATACCACACAAATTGGACCCACAAAAATATCCCTGCAGGAGAGAAGGGAATTATCATGCCTCACCTTTGTCATCCAGAGTGATTATAGGAGGTTCAGGGGGATTCTCAACAGGTCCTCTGTCTTCCACCTTCTCCACATCAGCTGCAGGAGAGAAGGGGAACATGAGTTGTAGAGGAACATATCAAGTCCAGAGTTTTGTTCTTCAGCCAGAGAAACCCAATAGTGTTCCCACTGATTTTTGACATCCAGGCCTGGTTTTTTAGCATGAAGTGCTTTTATACCTTTGCTTTCTACTTCCATTGGTTCATCTGGTCTTTCCTTCACTTCCGGTTCCTCTACTTTTTTTTCATCTGCTTCTGTGGGGTTTACTGGGGATTTTGCTTCCTGTGGTGGTGTCTCCACAGGCTGAGCACACTGCTGAGGACAACAATCAGTGAGAAGTGAAGTAAAGCAGTGCACAACAATAGCAGGTAATCACAGCAGCTTGGAAAGCAAGGATGCACAAAACCATCAGACCAATTCTGAAGACCTGAAAGTTACCTTTAAATATCACTCCAAGAACTCATCTCTGTCTTATCAGCTGAACAACAGAGAGGTCAGAAGTAGAGAAATTTGCAAAAGATACTGTAATGCAAACAAGCCACTCAAGACTCACCTCCATAGGGACCTCTGTTTCAGCAGCAGAGGCACTGAGCTCTTTCTCCGGTTCAGATGGCTCTCCTTGCTCCTTAGCACTGGCTCCTTCTTCTACTTTTACTCCTTCTTCTGTGGATTCCCAACCCCAGAGCAGCACAGCAGACAAAAGGAGAGAAGCCATTGGTAAGGTCTTCCCCTCCCTGTTACCAAGCACACATCTCCTCTGCTCCCAAAGATCAGGCCCATCAAAACGGAACCAACACCACTCAACAGGACCACCCCCACCCCCTTCTCTGCTCGCTACAGATGCTGGACTTCTCACTGATGTCAGCTTATCCAAGGAAAGCTAGTGTCCTCTCTTGCCTTTAAGGGTTTGCACATGTCTTTGGCAGCCCTCCTAACACGAGAGTAAGTTGATCTGCGTCCACCCCCAGACCCCACCACCACAGTTCCGGTGAGGGGAACAGCCAGGATGAGGTCAGGACGCAGGACTGTACAACGGGGGAGCCCTCACCAGGTGGAGGAACAGGGGCAGGTGTGTTCGGCTGTGTATCCCCTGGTGTCGAAGGAGTTGGCGTTTTTGGAGAGGGTGAGCTTGGCTGTGAAAGCTTCTTGTTCTCCTCTATCTCTGCCAGCTCTGGCATACTCCAGCGGCCATTCACATGCTCAAATTCCTGCACCTGCATGAGAGGGAGAGATGGACTTTTTCAGCTCATCCTCACACCAGTAGAGGCAGATCACTCAGCACACAACAAAAACAGGCATGAAAGGAGAGCTATCTCCCTAGCTCAGGACTACAGTTGCATGGACAGTAAAGGCCACATTGCTCTGCCAGGCACCTACCTTTTTGCGTATAAGTGACATGACCCCAATGCGAGTAAGGACATGCTGCCGAGAAAGACCTTCCCGTGGGACCCCATCTGCAAAGGTCTCTGCACCATCAGCTCCAGGTTCACATAAATGGCGCATGAACAGTGAGACATAGGCCCTGCAGCAATTGAGAGACAAGCAACTATCAATAAATCAAGTTAGCTGGAGACACGCATTATTAGACACCTTCCAGCACATAAGGGAAATTAGCCCAGGACTCTTAACACATAGTAACACAAGTTCTGGGGCTCCAGGCTCCTTCAAGGGAGAATTTCTTGACAGAACCATTGTATACATGAAGAACACACATCTGACCCAAGAGCCTTGAACCAGAAACAACCGTAAGCCCAGGAAAGATTCAGGGAGAGTATTCATTACATGCTTGCATGGCCATGCTACTCATCTAAAAGCATTTGCTTTCGGTGACTGACGAGTTGAGTTCAAGTAAGAGAGGTGAGAACAACCCCCTCATCTCTCCCAGCTTATACTTCGTTCACCCACAGAGAATCAACTACCACATTAAGGAAGTGTAGTCTCTAAGGCCCCACTGATTTTTCCCTAAATGGATTAAATGCTGCCCATCTTCCATTCCTGCCTAATGCAGACTCACTTGAACTCTTTCTCTGACTTGCCACGGAGGTCCCGAACAAGCCATTGAGTGGTGAAGGCATCCTGAGGTGGCATTCCATAGCGCATGATGGCATTGAGGAAGGCTTTTCGCTGGCGAGCATTGAAACCCAAAACCTAGAATACAGGAGGAGACAGGCAGACATGGCAAGAACCATACAGAAGCAGCTAGGATGCAAACACCTATCCTGGTACTACCTACCTCGATGTTCCCTCCCACACGGGCAAGTAAGGGAGGCAGAGGCTTATCCTTATCATTTCTCAGGCCCTTACGGCTGGGCCGACGAGCTGCTGAAGAGAGAAATGCAGCTAAGGAGGAGAGACAATGCACAGCACATTGCTGTGTGAATATTTCCCTGGCAGGACGGCACCACAACAAAGTGTATAAATCTCGCAAATCGAGTCCCAGCTGTTTCCACACTCAGAGAAAGTGATGCAGGAACTTTGGTTTCACCAGAACTTACCTTCAGACCTCTCATCAAAGTCCTCGTCTCCTTCTTCAGAAGCAACTGAATAATCTGACTGATTATCTGACTGGTCATCCTGCCAGTCTGAAAGAAAAACAGCACGTGAGCCTGAGACGCTACTCCATTACTTCCCAGCAAGATATACTTACACCCCTGTTTCCCACAGGGTCCTGTGGATTTGTACCTCTATCCTCCTGAGAGCCATCATTGTAGTTAACTTGCTTGCGGATACGCTTGCCCTTGCCCAAATTCCTGGCCAGATCTTCCTGTTGTTGTTCATAGTGGTGACGCAGCAGTTTCTCCCAGTAATCAGGATCCACTGACTCCTCCTGCTTAATGATCTCCCGTTCAACCTCCTCTTCCTCCTGCCAGAGAGGTAACAAATTTAGGGAGCTATACTCCAAGCCCCAACCTGTCATAGCAGACATATGCCTGCTTACCCTTAAAAGCATCAGAGCTTGATTTACTTAATTGATCCTCCACCATTCCACAGAACATACTAGCTGACATCCATCTCACACTTACCCCCATCTCCTCCTCACGAACCACATACTGGGCCACCTTGAAAGAGCTGAGATACTCATTCATGCCCTGAAGTTCTGTATCTTCTGTTTCATCCTGGTTCCGATCCAGCAGACGCTCAATTGCTTTGTCATCATAGTGGATGACACTGCTGTCCTCGCCTTCTTTGTTATCCCCTGAAGGAAGAGCACAGGCACAGTTGCTGTGTGGATCTCGAGGGACTAGGAAAGGGAATGCCATCCTAGAGCCTCTCTGTTGATCTATAGTCAACACTGCGTCTACAGTCTCTCACTGTGTAAGGAAGCAGATCTGCCCATCCCCTTCAGTTCTACTCCCAGGCACTCACCCCCCTCAGTAGTCTCATCCTTGAAGAGCTCTTCAGTGCCAAACTTGAGAATGTCATCAAGTTCTTGTTTGGACATGGAGCCTGTCTTGGAGCCCAACCCTGGTCTCACTACCAGATGAGTTAGCATCATTTTCTTCTTGGCCACCTGAGTGATACGCTCCTCCACTGAGGCCCTTGTCACAAAGCGGTATATCATCACTTTCTTGTTCTGTCCAATTCTGTGTGCACGACTGAAGGCCTAGAAGAGAGATGTGCTCAAAACAATCTAGAGCCACACAGGTAGTAGTCTGACACACCCCGCCTACCTCCACAAGCTTCCCAGTTGCCTTCATGTTGGCTCTTAACACTAGGGAAGGCTGTGCCCTGGAAGAACCCTCCACTATTTCACTTCCCATCTCTACCCATCCTCGCTGCTCTGATTTTGCATTCTCACATTCCTTTGCTCCTCCTGACAATTTAGTTTCCTCTCTTCCTCAGGATTACTCCACAGTGAGTGGCCTCATTCAGACTCACCTGGATATCATTGTGAGGGTTCCAGTCTGAATCATAGATAATCACAGTGTCTGCTGTGGCCAAGTTAATACCAAGACCCCCAGCTCGAGTTGAAAGCAGAAAGCAGAACTGCTGAGCTCCAGGAGCTTAGATAAAAGAAGAGAACAAAACTAATCAAGGGCAAGTGCCATACTCAAACAAGGAACTGAATCTGATGCACATCACCTGACAAGGAACCAGCACTAATTTAAGATTCCAGGAAAGCAATGGAAAGCGTGGGCCACAACAATCCCATGTTGACTATTATGCACATACAAGGCAACAGGTTTCATTTTACAGAAAAAGATAGCAGACTCCATACCATTGAAGCGATCAATAGCCTCCTGACGCATGTTTCCTGTGATTCCTCCATCGATCCGCTCATATTTGTACCCTTCGTGTTCCAAAAAATCTTCTAGAAGGTCCAACATTTTAGTCATCTGCATACCAGAAAAACACCACCACAAAGGAGTGAAGGACAAGGGCATACCAGACCTACAGACTTCTTTCTCAGAGAAAGAATTCCTAGCCTTAAGGTTATTCCCCATATACCTGAGAAAATATGAGCACCCTGTGACCTCCTTCCTTCAGGTTCTTTAACATCTTCTGGAGCAGCAACAGCTTTCCAGAGGCTCGAATAAGTGCACTACCATCATACATGCCATTTGGCATTTTTGGAGCTTCCTGAGAAGAAAGAAAGAAGGGAGTAAGGAGCAAGCTTGAAGGGATGCAATTTGGCCTTAGTCCTGATCTGTGTTCATCACATGCTGGATCACACCTGTTCATTTACCTTGGCACAACCACAAGGTAATACCCAGCTTAAATGAAACATCAGTGCTAACCTGTACTACTTCTCTTGCAGTTTGCCTCCTAGATACCCTCCTCTTTCTTACTGAGTTAGTCCCTACTCTTCACCATCTTGCATAAGTCACAAGATAGTTCCTACCTGTCATACAAATACACTGGAAAAGGTCTTCCAGCATGTTGGATCTAAATACAGACAGGATGGAAAAAATATAGAATCAAAAAGAGAGGAATGGGAAGCCCTCCATGCTTCAACTAGGGAGCTAACTGATAATAGCCAGCAGAGAATTTGCTTATACAGAATAAGTGATTGGACATACCATAGCAGCCACAGGAAAGAGGTAGGGGTGGTTACAGCACTTCTTCAGATCCATAACAACATTGAGCAACGAGACTTGGTTACCACCACCCCGTGCATTCAGTGCCTCAAAGTTTCTTGTCAAAATGTATTTATAGTATTTCCTAGAACAAAAGAGAAGATATAACTCGGACACTCCTCATGAGAATGACTAACATACTCTTCTCTTGCTAAATTCTGCACAGCTTGTGGCACTACCTGCCAGCTACCTAGGCTCTGCCAGAGGCATTTGCTAATTCTTTATCCCTTACATCAGAGCACAGAATTAGTCCTTCCTCTGCTACACAGTGGGAGCAGGAAATTTTCCTCCCATCCACTGTGCAGAAAGCCCTATAATGAGGATAAGGCTGTTTCAGTATCCTCTTTGAAACTGCAGAACAGAGAAACAGCAGCTCAACAGCAGGTGCTCTCTTCATCCTCACACTCACTTCTGCATGGGGCTCAGCTCCACTCTGACAATGAGTTCAGTCTTAGATGGCATATTCTTGAAAACATCAGCCTTGAGACGCCTCAGCATATGTGGGCCCAGCATGTCATGCAGCTTCTTGATCTGATCTTCCTTGGCAATATCTGCAAACTCTTCTAGGAAGCCCTCCAAGTTACTGCAGAGAAACAGACACTAAGCAAATGCCACAAAGGAAAAAAAGAGCAAGGAAAGGGATAGGAGTGACAAGACAGGCAGGCTGACTTGCACTGCAAGACATACTGGAATCTCTCGGGTGTCAGGAAGTTCAGCAGGTGGAACAATTCTTCCAGGTTGTTCTGCAGCGGAGTTCCTGTAAGCAGCAGCTTGTGCTGGAGGGAGTAACCATTCAGCACACGGAAGAACTGAAAAGTAGAGAGCAGGGAAAAAGTGATGAGACAATGAAACAAACCGAAACACAAACACAAATATGCCAAAGGCTTATTAAGTCATAGGGCTACAAAAAAAGTTGACATCAAGCTAGGGTTCAATTTAGATCACATCAGCTGTTTGGACAAGAGCTCCAAGTAGTTCACATTCCAGTCAGGGTCACTAGACTGATCTCATCTGGATCATTGTTGTGCATAGCTAAAACATGACTGCAGCAACTCCTACAAGCTGGTTGGTTTCTTTTGCTCTTAGAAGTTACAATCTCTTTCAGACCACCAATCATTTCTAGGCTGCTATACTACATACTTTTTCCTGCTGAATTAGTGTTCCACATTCCTACAACTACTCTGCCTTGAGAATTCTAGAAATAGCTAAGTCACTCTTCCTATTCATATCAATCCTGGCAATGTTCCAGAGCTCTGAACAGGCAGAGGAGAAGGACAGCTAAGAGTTTGCCAATGTGTCTTAAAGGTAATTTGTGCTGGTTTTCACAACAATTAAGTAATTCCAGACAGATGTAGTGAGCCATTAAAGTACTGGACCGAAAAGCACAAGTGTACCATGTTCAGCAGCACAAACTGACGATAAAGCGTAATTTTATTTAAAAGCTTGGCTATTTCTTTGCATATCTTACATTTAACATGATACAAGGTCAAACTTAATGAAAATAGCTTGTACTAGACGGTAAACAAAAAACAAAGAAGAAAAACCCACCATCAGTTATGTTTAGGTTATTGCACCAGAAGAATCCTTCTAGTGGCCTCCATGGGGACTTATCTTTTTACATAGTTATAGTTAAAAACATTCATATTTTGGAATCAAATGTGAAAGCTTTGATCACGTCTGCAAAACTTTAGTAGATAACCTTGGTCTGTGAAGAAGTATCTGAACTGTCTTGCAGCCAAACACCTGTAAGCTGTCCTTGCAGGACAGGAAACTGTTCTAGGAAAAGGTAGATTTAATGGTTCTGGGTGGATAACCAATAGTGTCAGTGTAACCTTGATCCTTTACATCCTCTTTCAGTTAATGAATATTAATAGTAAGCATTCATTCCTACTTCCAATAGTTTCAATGCTAAGCATAGAATGGCATCCAGTCTCAGTGCCTACAATAAAAAAAGAACTAGAAACTGAACTGCAAGCACAGCTGTGATGTCTCAGGAAGATGCCTCATGCCAAGATCCAAAAAGCTAAAGCCATTTAAATGAAAAAAGAGAGAAATCAAGCAGCAATTGTGTCTTACACGGTCTCCAAGAAGCTCTAAAAGCAGATTTCCAATAACAATTGTTTTTAGTATACTGAGCACTAGAACCCAGCTGAAGACATCCAAATCAATAATAGAATTTAAGGCACAAGGGCCTAGGGAGGGGCTGGATTAAGGAAGTACAGCCAAGTCTACTCAATTCAAACAAGCTTAGTTAAGGTGCAGCTTTGTACAGAAGCAGCTATATGGCTTTCAGCACCTACCCAGGCATTTTTGAACACCTCTACCCACCTCTTCCATTTCTATAGCATCTAATTAGTTCTGCTTCGAACCTAGATGAATGCAGAGAACAAGCCTACTCTGAAAGCAGAGCAATTGTGCTCATGAAGCTTATTTTACACGCAGCATGGTAAACTTTTTCAGAATAGAGATGTTGGAGATATATGATCTGCTTTCAGAGAAGCCAGTTTGTATTTGAGAACAACCACCACATCCAGGGTTTTCTGTTTTCAGTCTACACCAATATCCATTCACCTGGATAGAAAGCTGTTTTAACCAGTGACCTGTATAAAATTAAAGTTGTTGCCAGTGACAATTGATCTTCAGATGAAGTCTGATAATTTCTTTTTAATAACACATCAAAATACTGAACAAATGACTTTAAGTTGTCAGACAAACTTACGAGCTTAGAAAGCAGCTACTGAATCTTGTGAACACGCTCTGCCTATTCCCCCCTCCTGCAGCATCTGCCACGCCTATGAACAACCTATGCTTCTCTGTACCTTAGACTGATTGTTCTTCAGTCTGTGAGCTTCATCCACAATGAGACAGGCCCAGTCAATAGAGCCCAGTATGGCCATATCAATTGTGATCAGTTCATAGGAGGTGAGAAGCACATGGAATTTCACAGCAGCCTCCTTCTGCAAAGGGAAAGGATGAACATGTAACGGGATACAGGAATGCCCCACGGCAAAGTAGATGCAGTTTCTCCACCAAGTCATCCCGAAGAGCCCTGGTCAAACAGCACATCAAAGACTTTTCATGCCCACAGTTTCCTGTCACAAGATTCAAAAAATGCTGCCCAAACCATTTTCATCTTTTAATCACCCATTACTTTCAACGCACCTCAGGCTCCTCAAGTACCTCGGTACCTGCTACTTTTGGACAGTTGTCAAATACTCTAACAGAGATGTTTAACAAATAAGCAGTGAGTAGAGGCACGTTAAGGAAATGAGATTCGGAGAAGAGTGGCTCATCAAAAAGCTAAGACTTAAAAAGAGAAATAGTTTTCCATGGAATTCTAAACTACTGTTAGTAGTTAATGTAGTTCAACTTCAAGTGAAGAAAAGGAGTTCTATCTACCTCTGCCAGTGAAAATGCTTCTAACATCCATCTTGATTTTACTACAAAGACTACAGTTCCACAAAAACTAGCCACCAATATCAGGCTTCCCTCTTGTCTGGACACAGAATGCAATTTCTCAGATGTCTGGGTATGGCCTCACTGTCAGCCAGTTCCTCAGAGAGATTTCAAAGTTTGTACTTTTTTTGTATATTTGTCTTTTACATGCAACAGCAATTCTGATATCAACTTAGACCTGTAGAAATGATGCACAACTTCACAGGTTAAGTAGAAAAGACAGAGGGACTTGCCTATGGACAGTATTACCTTAGCCAACTCTTTTTCAGTACTGAATTAGTTCAGACTAGTAGGAGTGTTGAAACAGTCTACAGCAGGAGTCTAAACGCCCACTTGTCATCAATTTGCAGTTATTTCCCCTTGGAAACTAAAAGCATAATCAGTTCGCAGGGACATCAGAGTATCTGAATCTCAACTGCTGAAAGCCAGTCTAAGTGCATCTCAAGTCAGGCTTGTGATACAGTAGAGTTCTGTACCTTCATTCTGGATGCTTTTTTGCCTCCACGTATGGCATTATCCTCAAAAGTGAACTCATTCTCACGGATGATGGCCCGACTGTCTTTGTCTCCAACGTAGGTCACCACATACATATCTGGGGCCCACATCTCGAATTCTCGTTCCCAGTTGATGATTGTGGACAGTGGGGCACTCACCAAGAAGGGGCCCTTTGAGTGACCCTACAAATAAGTGTCAATGAGAACATTAGATAACTGCAATGACTAGTAGAGGCAGAATCTCCCTGGATAGTGAGCTCCTAGCTCTCACCTCTTTGTATAAGGAATACAGGAACACAGCTGTCTGCACAGTCTTTCCCAGACCCATTTCATCAGCCAGGATGGTATCTGTGCCCTGCGCCCAAGAGAAGCGCAGCCAGTTCAGTCCTTCCAGCTGGTAGGGATGCAAGGTGCCCCCTGTTACATCGAGGTACTCTGGTTGCCGGTCATATTTCACTGTTGGCTACAGTGGAGAGGAGGAAGAGTTGAGATCCTTTACCACAGCTAGATAGCTACCAAGAGTCCTTTCTCAGTCACCCATTTAATCACTAGTACAGATGAGGCTTCACAGATAGCAACCACACTGGCATCAAACCTAATTTTCAAATGCCAAAAGGCATCCACCAAGAAGCTTTATGTTTTTTTAAAACCCTTTCACCAAGAGCTAGAGTCTCACCCAATGGGCAAAGTGGACCTTTGACTGAAGACTCCATAAGCCATTTGTTCTTTGGGCCATGAAGGAACTCTAAACCATACGGTGTATACTCTTCAGTTCCCTATTTACCTGCTGGCACCCCAAAATAGCAGCTCTATTGAATGGCTCCTAAGCAATAAACAATAACTTACATCTACTGTGGGAGTCTCAGGGGGTCTTTCCAGTTTCCGCATCTTCACCTTCTTTAACTTCTTACCAGGCCTGCCCTCTTCACCTCGCATCAGCTCCCTATGCAGAGACAGTCCCAAGAACATTTAAGTTCAATGACTTCTTGTTAACAGATCCAAGAGAAAACTCTTACAAAGAATAAGAGGGCAATCACCCAACTCAAGAGGCTCACGAGTACAGGACTGGAACCGTCATGAACTGATGGAGAGGCACAATGTTCCTGTCCAAAGGCATAAGGACCCAGCAAGAATGAGATGCTTCTTGGCCATCGCCATATAGTAATCCAGCCAGGGCTGATGTACTCCAGTATTTTCTCATGAGGAAAGGTAGAGGAACACAACCTCTAGATACTCCTCCTACCTGTGATTCCAGTAGGCTTGCTTGAAGAGGTCATAATCTTGAATATCGACATCTTCACTTTCCCATGATGCCTGGTCATAGGGTAGGTCTCTCCATTTAATCAAATAGTGGACATTCCCCTTCTTATCCACACTGTGGAAGAAACCAGCAAGTCTTAAGCACAGTGAAATGGCAGTACTCACCCAAACTACTCAAATGAAAGAGAAGGGAAGGAGGTATTAGTGAAGAAACAGAACTATGTTTGTCATACCAACAAAAGAACTCCCACTGTTTCTCCCAGTCATACTGCAGTTTAGCTCATCTACACTTCCTCAGCCCTGCTTGAAGTCTTTTTTGAAAATCCTCTTTGTTACCCTCACCTACCTATGATTAAGGATCCTGTGGATCATCATCCACTCTGGTTTGATCCCGTATCGATAGAAGCGCTCCTCCATTTCAGCATATTTGGGGTCCTTGTTTTTTCTCTTTCGGCTTTTCTCTTCTTCCCCTCCGAAGTCCCCTGAGGGCGGCTCATCCATATCATTTTTGCGCTGGTAGTTCCGAAACATGACCTGGCAGTGCAGCTCCAGCTGGAGTCAGGACACAAGCAGTTAGTAGGTGTTTTACCCTTAGCTATCCAGGCTTATGACATGATTAGAGTCCTCCACTCACCTGCAACTCTGACACCCAAGAGCAGTGCCAGTAGGACATGCCCTGCCATTTGACAAAGAACTGCCTTTCAGGCCGACCCTCCAGAGGCTTGGGGGGTGGAGCATTAGGGTCTGCATCAGGTGGACGTGGCGGTGCGGGGCCAACTGGGGGCTGACCCCATTTCCAGATCAAGATCTTCTGCACCTTTCCTTTCAAAGCTGGGCACTGGAAAGTTAAACATAGCTTGATGCATCAGAGTGTATGTACTTTAATACAGAAGCACTGAGGAGCAGCAACACAGAATTCACTTTTATAGCTTTACTATGCAGATAGAACTTTCTAGGCTTAATGTGCCCAGTAGTCTGTCCAACCACAACTTCATTGAAAGTTTGTGCAGAAAAAGTTTTACTGTAGAACTAAGGGTCCAGCATGGGGATATGTCCTGAAACAGCTTCTTTGTTCATCTTTTAAGTCCTTATCACCTAATGAAAGCAACTACCACCATTTACATTGATTGTTTCAAGAACTTTCTGGGAAAGTGTGATATTTTTCCTAACCATCTACTAAGAAAAGGCTTGGCACTACAGAGCTTACAGTGCAAAATACAAAAACAGTTTGCCTCAGAATCAGTTTAAAAATACTTTCAGCACTGAATTTGCTTGCACTTCTTCTTCTGCTTCTACATAGATATAGAAGCCAAGAAAAATGAGCCTTGGCATCCTGGACTAAAATCTGCCCAACTACCCTGCACATGGGCAAACCTCATGAGACCCAAAGGCTGTAATGTGGTCCTTCTCACTGTCTGGAGAAAGCAGCCAATCAACAAGGTGCAATACAGCCACAAAAAGACAGGCCTTTATGTTTTATGACAGAAGTATCAGAAGAGATAAGAAAGACCAAGCATTTCCAGGAAAATATGGATCCAAAGCAATTAAAACAATCAACTCTTAAAGCAACATGAGAATGGTACTAGCAGTAACTCACAGTGCAGCGAGGACACAGCCACTCTCCATTGGGAATCTCAGGTAATGGAGGATTCAGACAGTGGATGTGATAGGATGAAGGACAGGCATCACAGCACAGCAGCTCTCCTCCATCCTTGCAGACTCTGCAAAACTCCATATGGTGGTCATCCTCTTCCTCAGCATCTCCCACTACATCCTCCAGGATTTCCTCACCTTCAGAGTTATCCTCCTTTGCTTCCCACTGAATGCCCTCTTTTTCCTATAGAAGAGGGAAATCAGAAAACAGAGTCACCTATTTGTGATTATTTTATTACCACAGAAGAGCAACCCCAAGTCACTTGACATCTCCTTCCTCCACAACCTCTTGCACTATTTGGGGAATTCAGTACTCACACAGTGTGGGCAGCTCCATTTGCCCTCTGGAGCTTTCTCCATATCTGGGTCCAGGCAAACCATGTGGTAGGCACGAGGGCAGGTATCACACAGTATAATTTCTCCTCCCTGCTGGCACACCTCACAGTAGTCCTGGTGATCAGTCTCATAGCCATCCACAGCCACTGTGGAGTCCTCCTCACCTGAAGAGGGTGGTGAGGAGTTACAGTGGTACAAGGCACAGGTATAGACTTCCTACAGCAAGGGCACTCTCCCGACAGCCTACATAATAATACAGAGAACCAGAATCCAAAACTCCTGTGTACTGTTAAATATCCAAACTCTGCACAGATCTTCCTCTAATCTTTCCACACACCTAGCTGTGCTTCCATTTCCAACTGTCAACAAATATCAATACCTTTCTTTTTCTTTTTCCCAGCTTTGAGTTTTTTGCGACTGCGGCTACTACGGCTTGTAGATCCATCTGAAACAGAGTAGCTGTTGATGCTGGCATCATCAAAGTCTGACTCCACATCCAGATCATCATCTTCACTCTGGGGTAGGTAAGAGAAAAGCTATGTTACTCAGACACATATGCTGGGGGGGGGGGCAGCAACACATCATCACCTCCTCCTCAAAAAAGTCAAGGAAGGAGCACCACTTACTGATGATCTTTTACGCTTGGAACCAAATCCTCCGAGTTTGATTTTCAGAGGTGCCACCTTCTTTGTTTTGGGTTTCTTGATATCAGGAATACGAGGACTGGCCTTTGGCTTCCGCCTGGCATTGGGTCCTGGGAACAGAGGAGACAGAGTCAGAAGGGCTATTGCCTTGACACCACTCACTGTCATTCTGCCAGACTTCATCTTACCTTTGCCCTCCTTTGTCTTGGCTTTCCTGAGTGGCACATCTACAGGGGGCTGTGGCAGGACAGCATCCACGTTTGTCACCATGCTCTCCACTACTGCAACAGCTGCAGCTGCAGCAGCTGCCACAGATGCACCTGAACTTCCCTTGAAGGGGTTGTTTGTGCTAAACTCCCTCCATTTGGCTCCCAGTACCATCATCATCTTCGACACTGCTATTTTTGGGTTCTTGGCTGCGATAAGTGGCCTGTGTAAAATTCAGGAAGGCAGGAAGGAAGAGTTACTGAACCACCCCAAAATCTAGATTATTCCTCCCCACTGCCACTCCCATCAGCATCTCTGTCTCAAAATACTTTCCTTCCTAATCTCTGATCTCAACAGCAAACAAGTCTCTCCACTCCCATCCTTCACTCTACATGGAGAATGCAAATGCTCAGGGACTTGGAAAAAGAAATGGAATTTAGCATAGTAGGTAATAAAGGTCACTGGCAATGAGGACTTGCATCTTCTCAATGGCTCAAAACAAAAAGGTTGTGGATCAATTATTTTACTGTTGTTTCAGTTTTTGCTCTAGGTATGACACTAGTGTCTCTAATGCACACTGAGGTTCCAAAATCAAGAAATCTAGTTTTTGTCCCATCTCTTTTTTTGTTCCAGAGTCCTTTCAGGCGTAAGCTTGCAGCTCACCTGACAAACTGGCTGAAAGCTTTGTAGTTGGTGAGTGTGCGGTAATCCTCCTCTGTGAAGATGTGATCGATATCCTCCATGCCCCAATCTTCCAGGAGCTGAGCAGATGACTTTGGCTCCTATGAAGAGAGAATCACAGATGAAAAGCTCTGGTTCTGCTCTAGGAAAGAGCAGAACTTCCACACATCTTCCACATTCCACAAATGACCCAGAGAACTTCCACCCCTCCACCCCACATCCACTTATCACCACAGGACACAACCTCAACAGAAGACAGCAGAGGCAGGAAAAATCTTTGGAGTCAATGTAAATTCCATGTGTGTTTAAAGCAGAAGACAGAAAAGAATGCAGGGTGGGGAAAAAGGTGAAGTCAAACAGGTTTAGTGGAGAAAGAAGAGACTAAACAGCCCCAACTCCCTGTGCCATCACAAATGGAGAACACAATGATCCCCCAAATCAGATGAATGGGAATGAGGAACAAGCAGTCAGTCAGCAGGGTAGCTTCTCACCTTTGAGTCATCATCTTCTTCCTCTTCTTCCTCCTCCTCTTTGCGCTTGGCTTTGTTTTTCTTTTCCTTCTTGGGTCCTAATTTCTTCTTTTTCTTCTTCCCAGGAGTATAATCACTGCCTTCACTGTCAGAGCGCAGGACCTCCTCTTCTTCCTCCACAAACTCATTCCCCTCACCAGAGCTGTCCCCCAGCTGGGGAGGGAGAGGGAAGATCAGGCAGATGTGAGAAAACACCCTGGATAAGCACTAAACATCACGCTCTCCCAACACTCTAGAGGATTCATACAAAAGACCGTTGCCATAGACCAACAACAGCAGTAAGCACCCTCACCCTATATATCCATATTTCAAAGTGCGACCTTAGACATCCTTTTCCTTACCTCCTTCTTCTGACGCTTGCTGAGCTTGGGCACTTTGGGTTCCTTTAGTTTCTTGGGCTTCTTCTTCTTCTTGATTTTGGGGGTGTCAGCCTCTGACAGAAGCTCTTCTTCTGGCTCTTCTTCAGGTTCTGGATGTGAAGAAGTGACATGTCTCTTTCAAACCCCATCTGTGCACTGTAGTACAGCCCCCTTCACACAGATCAACTTGTCTGTTTTTTGCTACATGCTTACAAACAGAAGTAGTTACAACTCTTACTGTTCACAACACATACTTCAAAATTGTATCCTAAGGTAACACTGAATATGGTTTTCCCCCTCCAAACACCTATTTACACAATATTCCTTTTTCAAGCAGAATTACACTTAGAACTTGGAGACAAGAAGTTTGCCATAATCCAACAAGAAGAGGAAAGAGCATAAAACAGCCAGACACATCTAAAGGGGGGAAAACAGTAAATGCATTTGAGACCTGACCAGGATACTATTTCAGTTCATGGGCCTCCAGGAAAGAAACAATCTATCCCCTTCAGTAGTACAGAGCATCCTACAGCTGCAGGCAAAATACAGGCCAGTAAGTCACTACTTCTCCACAAGAAAGTTGTTACTCAGCAACTCTATTCTGATCCAGATTTGACAGAACCTTCCCCCAGCTCCAACAGCTAGCAAGCTCACTGCCTGGCCAGAAGAATCCATGCCAGTTGCCCACCACCACTGCACACTCCCATCTGTGTGCCCCCCTTCCCTGGCCACCCCCAGCCCGAGGGGCACTGGCAGGCAGACAGCCCTTCCCTTTGTAGCAGCAGGCTGCAGGAGCTGCGCGGCCACCCGCCCTCCCTGCCGCCCCGCCCACCGCACACAGCCACAGTCACTCCTTCTCCCTCCAAGGGAAAATGGCCTCCTGACCACCGGAGCTGGGCAGGATGGAGGAAGCCACAGGTCAGAGGAGTTACCACAGCATGGGGTGAAACAGCAGAGGTCTAGCTCTCAGAACCTGAGGTTCCATGCCTGGCCCTTGCCATATTACCAGTCAATGAATGTGTCTTCATTCCCATGGTCCTTCAACACCAGGTCCTTCACGGATCACACCTCTTCTTCTACCCCAAGTTCTAATTTAGAGTCTCTAGTGACCCACCCTTTCCAAGGCACCATATAAGCTCTCTACTTCGCAGGGAATTAAACAGTTTTTCTTCATCATGATTTTCCTTACTGACAATCCCCTTATGCCCCAGACTTCAGAGGTGCCAGAAAACCCTAGACACAAAGCTCAGGAAAAATGCCAAGCAAACAAAATTCCAACAGCTCACAACACCATTTTCCCTTTCCAGTTACAACATTTCTCTTATATGACACTACCACACTACAGCTTGAGTGAGTAGGAAAACTCAAACTTGTCTTACAATCCAGCACATCGATATACATGTATTATTCCACTTCACAAGGAAGTGAAGAATCCAGGTGCACATCCACAGAGGAAATCATCAACAGCAGCAATTAAAAAAAACCACACCAGAAGAGTTCCCCGGGCTCTAACTCAAGCCTTATGTTGATGATGAGGATGCAAACAGGAGGGAAAAGGCAAGATACCAGGACTACAAGAAAAGTAAAGGTGAGCAAGCAGCACAGAGTGAGAATCACAAGAAACCTCAATAATTGGGTGTGGTGATGAAGGAAAGTGGGTCATGCAACAGCCCAGGGCAGTTTTCTCTGGACGTCAGCCGGTCTGAGTTCCCAGATGAAAGCAAGCCAGGCAACCTGCCCTTTCACATACTACCCCTCTTCCCCCTTCCCATTCATGAAATGTGAAACTCGCAGGCATTTTGGTACCCCGTCAAGAATTGGATGCTCTGCATCCACCCTCTACATCTCAAAGCACAGGCCTCGACAACCTGCAATGGCTTGGAACAAAGTCAGCTCCACCTGACACAAAGCCACGAGCCTCGCGCTTTGAAGTAACCCTGGGACTTGGATATCAAAAACATGCGTGATTCGCAGTAAAAAGAAAAATTACATTCCACCATAAATCATGTATTTCACATCTTCAGCTTGAGACCAGCACTCTCCCCGTTTCACATGCATGCCCTGTGGGTTCTCCATACCTGGATGCTGTGGAATAGCGTTGTTCAACAGGATCTCCATCTCATCATCATCGCTGCCCCCTGAGCACGGTGATGGAGATCCAATGCCCGATGCCATGTCCTCCGAGCTGGGGGAGGCTTAGGCTTATACAGGGTATCGTCGTCTTCTTGCCAGTCCGGCCAGTGCTTCATTGAAAAGAAAAACATAAAGTTACAAGACCTGAACTCCGTTTTCCCAAGCAATAGTGCTACCAAGAGGATTCGTGAGAAAGCTTAGACAGCAACTTTACTGGATTTAGAGCCTATGGATAATAGAAACACTGGCAGCAAGAACCAGCTTAGAGTTGCGATGAAACAGGCTTTGAGGACACCAGATATTAAACTGAGTCAGCAACTCATCTCTGGCGAGGAAGCCAAAACAGCTGTCCTAAAGGAAAACTCTTCCGTCCTCTGCAGCCGGGTGCCCTCGGTTATTTCTGCCTTAGGCCGGGCGAAGGCAGCGGGGCAAGCGAGGCAGTCCGGCTTGCACGGGAGCCCCCGGGGCCGGGCGGGCGGCTGTCAGCGCGGTGCCCGGCCGCCCCAGCCCAGCCCAGCCCTGCCCTGCCCCGCCGGCGGCCGCACACAAAAGGCCGGGCGGGCTCGGCAGCCCCGCTCCGGGCGGGGGCGGAGGAGCGGGGCTGCGCGGAGATC
>JAWWEU010000001.1:27911976-27930291 GCA_035583155.1 Acropternis orthonyx
CCGGCTAGGGGTGAGATAGAGGAGATTGGGGGTTGCTCAGCCCCCTGGAAATCACAACGGCTGATCTCTATCTCTGTGTGCTTCGGTGGTGTGCTTGCTTTAAAAGACATCACATACTTGGTACTGACACCTATAACTAAGGTTACTTGATATTTTCCATCACAAGCCTGTTTTCAGTTACTCAGAACTTTGCCAGACATCAGATACTCAGATTCGAATTTTCCATGTTTATTTTCACTTTTTTTCCCCCCTGAAGATGAAGGCACATAGTAAAATGTAAAAAAAAAAATGTTATTTCGCAATTATAAAAATTTGACTTTGACACATTACCAGTCTTTTAACTTAAGAGTTACGTATATAATAAATAATGAAAGCTGGAAGCAATATCCAAGAGTTAAGAATGCTTATTAGTTATCATTTGTACATTCCCAGTTCCTCAAGGTGCTTTAGAGATGCTCCGTTCCCCTCCTCTCTTCATGACACAAACAGTTGGATTCAGCCAGGGAAGGACCCAGCGATCTCAAAGGGGCTGCAACAAGGATCCAGTGGGTTGAGTTGCCCGGACTGCGGTTCTGTGATAGCTATTTACCTAATTTTACGTCCTGTAGCAAAGCTGCTGCATGCTGGCAAAAATCACAGACACCGACACACATCCCTTGAGCTCAGTTAGCAGAAATACTGAAAAAACAGGCTGGGACAGAGCTCTCCTTCATCTCCCACCTCCAGCTAGACCTGGTGTTCCCAGCACTGCACCCGGCAACCACCTCAGGGAGCAGTGCTAGTTAGCCTGGAGGTTGCATTCCCCGTTTGGCTGGGCGTGAACCCCACCGCGGCTGAGCAGGGCTGATGGACTCGGGTTGTCTGGAGCACAGAGCTCGATGGTGATACCTACAAAAAGCCAACCTTGGGCTCCCAGTCGGGCAGAGGTTTGCAGAGCTGCCGCAGCCACCCGTGTCTAGAGGAGGTTTTCTCTCATCTCGGGTGACAACCAGAGGGTACTCTGGGGCTGTGACCCCAGAGCAGAAACCAATGGCCACATAACTGGCCGTGTTCTGGGACGGACCATGCAGAGGCAGGTTTTGCTTTGTGCCATCCGTGTGCGTGTTCCTTGATCCTGAAGTCAGCAGCTCGGGGCTTTTGGCGCTTGGACTTAGACGGCAAGTTTCTTCCGAAAAGAAAGATACACTTGGGACCAACGTTTAGGTGAGCCGATGGGGTGCTTCGCAGCCCCAGTTCGAACGGCTGGGTTTTTTTCCCTTAACAACTTTGGGCACGGAATTTGCTGTGAGAGCGAGCCGGAGCCCGAAGCCTCGCCACGCCAGGGATGCAGCCGAGGGCTCGTACGGAACCCACGTGCAGCCGAGAGCCACAAACCCCCCCGGCCCGCGCCCCCGGCCCAGCGGATCCCCCTGCCCCGGGGGGGGGCGGCAAGGCCCGGCCGGCCCCACCCCGCATCCCGGAATGGTGCACAAAGGCGCCTCCATCCCATAATAGCCACCCACGGGAAGCGCTCCATGGCAACCGCCCCCCCACCCCACCCCCGCGCCATCCCATAATACCCCGCCGGCTTTATTGGTCCCGAGTGCCGCAGGCGGGGGGGGCCGGGCAGGGGGGCATGGCCGGGCGGCTGGCGGGGCTGCAGCCCTTCTTCTCTCCGCATCCCAGCCGTGTGCCGGGGAGCCGGCTCCTCCGTATGGTAGAGCCACCCCGCATGGGAGCGGTGCCCCCCCACAGTGCTCCGGACTCACGGCGGCTGCGGCGGCCCCGCCACCCCACAGTACCCGCCTTGTGGGGCACCCTCCCCATCCCATAATACTCACCACCACCACCACCCCCCCCGCCATCCCATAATAGGCCCCGCCACCCACCTGCCCCCCTCCGGCCGCGGGAGGCCTCGCCATCCCAGAATAGTCGCGGCTCCCCCCGCCTCCCCTCAGAGGGGCCTCGCCATCCCATAGTACCAACAACAGGCACGGCTCGGGCTCGGCTTGGCACGGCTCGGCCCTGCTTGGCTGGGCACGGCTGCTGCCTGCCCCTGCCCTGTCCGTGCCCCCCACCGCTCTCCTCGCCTCTCCTGCCTGCCCCCTTCCACCACCGCCGCAGAGCCCGGGTGCCTTCCCCGCTCATCTCTCCGTGCCCACCCCCCAGCCCCGGTGCCATCGGGTCGGCACCCAAAGAAGCACAAAGCCAGAGCGGGCGCCACGTGGCGATGCCCAGCAGCGGTGCAGACGGAGCCCCTGCTGCCAGGGCGCCCGGGGCCGCATGGCACGGCCTTTGTGGCCACCGAGCGCTGACCTAGTTTGCCACTGGGAAGGCCTGCTCTTTGCCCGCGGCCACCGTGTGCTATCCGCTCACATCTGCGTTACCCCGCGTCTGCCATGGGAGATAACCCTGCGTCCTGCCCTCCGCTCACATCAATGTGGTTATTTCACTTGTAAAGGCAGTTTTTACCATTGTCTTTGGGTTTTGCTTTCATTCCCGTCCCTGCTTTTGTGACCCAATCGGATTTAGCGTTTGTTACGGGCTTGTAGGAGCGTTTCTGAGCTGCTCAGCTGTTTAACTGGGCACGTTCACTACCCATCCTTACAAGTACAGCTCAGCACTTGCAACATTTGCTTCTCGTTTAAGCCAGCAAAAGCGGCCCTGTTTCTAAGGGAAGGATAGGAAGTGTAAACCCCAGAAGCTGAAATAACACATAAAGGACTGATATGCAGGAAAGAACTAAAAACTCTGTAATTTCTCCCACTCTGAATGGAAGCTACAAAATTACAGACTTTGTGGATTAAAAGGTGGGCTGGGAAATAGTAATACATGGTGATAAGGGAGCGGGGTGTTTCCTTGTAGGGCGGGACACAGTGAAGACACTTGCATCTGTTCAGGCAGATCCTGGCAGAACATGCAAAGGGATGAGGTGCTAGAGCAGCAGCAGCAGCAAGTTTGGACACTGCTGTAAGGACGAGGTGTGGTCCCTTTGTCTGATGGCTCTCCGGCAGCCGATGCTGCGGCCCCCTTTGCAAACTCCGTGTTTTACAGGGAGTCCCCCTGTGGCAGATCTGTTTAACAGGGAAAGCGTCTGCAGGGGAGCGCAGGGCGGTGGAGGATGGAGCCTGCAAAGTGCCTGCTTTATTCTGCCTGTCATACATGTTGTTTGCAGATGATCTTCTGGCATCGGTGAGAGAGAAGCGAGCGAACGTCCACAGCAGTCCGCTGTCTCGGAGAAGGCTCAGAGCCTGGAAGCATTGAGTCCTTTTTACAGCTCTTCCCACTTGCTGTTTTTCAGGTTTCTGTGCACTCGGGCACCCGCTAAGTAGGTCTGCCTGTGTCCTCAGGAACATACCTGTTCGTCATCTGTTTTACATAGACAGTAGCTGAAGGGCCAAGTGAGGTCATGTCAGGCTGAGCTCTGGTTTGCAGCATATGATTCGTACTGTACCATCAGCACGTGACATGTTTACAACAATGTTACATCTGTTTAGTAAAACATCAAGAATGCCTAATACAGAGGAGGAACTTAAACTGCTTCAAGCTTGGCTTTAATTGTATATATCTGTCATTTGGGCACACAATTAGTGGAAATCCGTCACAGTTTGGGTGCTCCTGTCCGCTGGCTATTCATCACTGACCTCGTGCAGTAGATGTTGCCCCTCTCTCAGCTCTGGTGACAGAGCAGATGTGCCTGCTTATTGCCTGTTCCAGTGTGAAGTCCAGCACTTCACGACACAACATCTGCAGGAGGAGGGCTGAGCTAAGGGAGCTGGTCTGACCTGAGAGGCTGTGCAAGGGGCATCCCTCTTTGCAGGGCCTGCCTGCCCTGCCTGCAGCCATTTCCTCCTCTTCTCCTCGGCCACCCTGGCAGCTCCTGTGCCTTTCTCATCTTGCACCCTTCACAGGCAAAGAGGGCAGCTGCTGCAGCCAGGCTGCAGTCCCAGGGAGCAGGAGCCATATTTCTGCAGGAGCAGTATATCTGCAGGAGCAAGAGCTGCCACTCGGAGCCTGCGTGCTGCGAGTGGGCACAGGAGCTCCCGGGCAGCGAGCCACGCCAGCCTGCAGGCTCTCAGTTTGATTGCACTCAGTGAACAGGTGCCTCATCCTTTAGGAACACACCAGATTTAATTATACCACTTCAAAATGTTCCATCTTAGGTGAGGCTTTGAACATGTCCACATTAGCTGTTTATAGAGGTGTGACAATGCTCCTTTTGAATGGATTGATTTCTGCTGGTGACACTGCTAACAGACCAACCATGTCCTGGAAAACTCCAGTTTTCAGGTCTGACTTTTCTTTCTTTCCAAAGAAATATTGCAGGCTTTGTGTGGATTGCTGTTACCAGCTATCAGGCCTCATTTCTTTATCTGCCTTGTGATTCAGAGAAAGCTCCTGAGAAGGCATGATCTATGGCAAAGCAAGTGCTGTATTCCTGCCTCATTCTCAAGCCACTAGGGACAGTGGTGTGACTGATCCCAGAGTGGCAAGTTCAAACTGCAGGTTTTTGCAAGGAGAAAGTTACCAGCAGAACTGGAATTAGACTGTCTGGGCATTCCCACTCTAAACCATTTAGTTGCTTATAATTTTTATGTTTGTAGGTGAAATTTTCCATCCTGGCTGTCTGCCTACATCCGTTTTTTATAATTTTTCTTTTCTCTTTAAGTATGGCTTCAGCTTGAATATTAAATCTACTCGGAGGGGAAAAAAAAGGCAGAGGAAAACATTTTGAACATTAAAATGTATGTTAAAAAGAACAGTCTTTTGCCCAACTGCTTTGGAGGAGGAAGATGAAGCCTACAAAGGAGAGCTGTCCATGCGTCAGAGCTACACTACTCACTATCTCCAGAAAAAATACATGCAAAATTTTGATAAATGGTAAGCCTTAAAAAAAAAAAAAAACCTAAAAAAAATCCATTTCACGGATGCTCTGTAGGGACATTTGAGACTTTCACTCTGCAGTTCTTCCAAGATCTGCTGTCACCACTGTCTCACAGAGGTGGGATAAGGTTTGTGTGTGCCATAGGGATGTGGGAATGCCAGCAGTCTTCTGCAAGCACCCAGCCACTGCTGACTTCTCTGGGCCAGGCAGGGGAAAGGAGGAGCAGCTGAGAGAAAGGAGGACAGCAAGTCCCTTGGGGAAAGGAAGCACAGAGGATTGATGAGGGCAAGTAGCATAATGATACTAAAACTGGTGTGGAGATAAAGACAGAAGGAGTTACTGGAAAACAATGGGATGGAAATGGGAGAAAAGAACCTCGACAGGCTGCATAACATGACTAGGTGGAAAATCAGAGTACATGGGGTTATAATAGTTAAGAATGATAGCTGTAGTGGAAGTGGGGACTAGAGAGATGAAGACCAGGACAAGTTGAACAAGCAAGTAGTTAGTCTTGGGAGCTGTGGAGAAAGCAGGAGTATTGGAGCCAGTGCAATGAGAAGAAAAAAAAGGGGAGCTAAAAGTGGTAGGGGTGTAACAGCACTGGACTTGGAGATAGGAAAGAACAAGCTTTGCTAGGCTTATTAAGGAACCAAAGAGCAGGAAGAGCACTCAGGTAACTGAGCAAGAAGACTTGATGGAGGGTAGGCAAGGAGTCGGCCAAGCAAGCACCAGTATCTGCCTTGTTAAGATGCAGTCCTTACACTTGTTCTAGGGGCACAAGCAAACTTTCAGGTTCCTGCATCTCATCATTCTTGAGTCATGGTTCAGGAATGCTGAGACTGGCCGAACTGCTGTCCTGAAGTGCTAAAGGAGAGGAAGAGAAAGAAAAAAAAAAAAAAGAAGATGATGGAGGGGATTCTACAGCAGCCTCAGAACTGCCATTCTCCCCATGAAAAAACACACAAATGAGTTACTCCTAAGAAAGATCTGCCTCCTTCATGAGCTCATACATGATATCCGGAGACCATCTTATGGGCAAAAAACCATCCCTCCTGGTCCTCACATCCTCATACGCTCCCTTTCCAGACTCCTTGGTAATGTCACAGAGACCGGACCAAATGAATGAAGACTGTCTATTTTGAAGTCTGTGGCTAAGAAATCCTGCTTTTTATGTGTGTGTACTTGTTGTTTTATTGTTTTTTTTGGAAGGGAGGTGGAGTTAGCAGACCAGATAGAAAGCTCTTTATATGTAAAAAGGTCTGCGTTGTACCTCTTCCTAATTCCTGTGTGCTCTGCCCACTTCCCTTTACAGTTACCATACCTGCCCTTCACACTTGCTGCCCAAGCTGTAGGGGTTTCACCGGAACTGTTAATGGGGCAGGAAACAGGGATGCCAGATCTGGATATGGTCCATCCAAAATCTGTTGAAGGCTGTGATTATTCTCCTTTACCTATCCTCTTCAAATTCTCTGGAGCCATGCAAGGTGAAGCAGGACAGGCTGAGTGACTGAGCCTTACAGGGTGTGCCATTCCCAGACATTTGTCTCTCTCTCTACAACAACACCGGGTATGTTTGCTGACAGATACAGTCACCTAGACTTAAAGTAGAAACAAGGATGGCATTAAGAAACTTCCCAGAGCAGCACATAGGGACAATGTCAGATGTCAGTCTTCAAGTTTTTGTGTTACCATATTTCTTAAAACAAATCTTTAGTCAGCAGCCAAATAAACTCCACCAGATACCCAAAACAAGGACATTGCACCTTACCAACAAAGTTTCTAGTTTACCCTGCAGTAGTTGCATGTACAGGCAAGTGGAATCTCTCTTTTTGTAATCTGACCCCTTTTATGGATGCTTCCCCTCTCTCTTCTCCCCTCCCCCACTCCCTCTTCCTGGAGAAGTTTGGAAGCAACAAAATATAAAAAAAAAAGCTGCTGACTTTCCATGACCAGATTGCTCTTCAAAATTACCACCTGGAAATCATTCCCTAATCTATTTGGGGAAGGAATTTGAGACGGATTTGCTGCAGGCTTGATGCAGGACAAGCAGTATCCACTGGCACTCGTGAGTTACAAGGGATCAGCAAGCTGTAAGCTCCAAATGGCTGCAGGTTCAGACACAAGCAAAACCCCATCTCAGCTTCCAAAAGCATCCATCACGGTGGCAGGAGTCCAAAGAGCTGAGACAAAAGGCCATTCTGGACGTCTTCCCTGGCATCCAAGCACAGAGCCAGTGCTATGAAGATCCTGTGTTATTGGTAGGGTCACCGTGCTGTCGACATCTCAAAATATTCCTCTGGTGAGGAGCACAGGCATCTTCTCCAGCAGGTCTCAGAGTCTTTCCTGTTTCTTTGTTGCAGCCTGACATCTCACAGGCAGCCCTGGCAATTTGAAACATAAAGAACTACCCTCCACAGCACTCAGCTGCTTCCAGGAGCTCTGCATGGGGAAGAGGTGCCTGTCAGGCGCTGAGATCCCCACCCATCACCCCGCTCACCCCGGCACACAGGAAAAGCAGTAAAAAGCTCGGACGGATCAAACCACCAGAACTAAGAAGGTTATTTTCCAGGATCACTAACACCGTTTCCGTGCTAAATACGAGCCAATAGGAAACACTTAAAAAAAAAATAAAAAAAAATTGCTTTTTCCTTTTTTAAATTGGTGAAGACTACCCCCTACAGAGGGCTATGGAAGTCAACCCAAGGACAGAAACAGAAATGGTAAGAAAGGCAGGCACAGTCAGCTTCATCCCGTGTTTTGGTGTCCTGGGAAATTGGTCTCCCAGCTGAATTGCATTTTTGGTGCAAAGTGCCTCGGGTTTTTGGAAGAGAGTAGTTTTTCTTAGTACTTTCAGATTGCATGTCCAGCAAATGACGTGAGGAAGGATAGCATGGAGGGAACAGTGTAGCACAGGGTCAGGTTTGAAGAAAGCAAAACAGAGAATTGTGTCTATGGCAGGGCCCTCAAAAGCTTCAAAAATAACTCAAATGATGAGCCTGACCATTTCCCTTTGAAACATTGATGTCACCCTGCCTGTGGCAATGATCCACTTACCAGACTGACAATATATTGCTACTGGCAGCTAAAGTCAATAAATACCATTTCTAAATTAAGTAGCCAGACAATTTTCCTATTGCTTCTCCTATATTTAATTCTTCCTTGTCCAGTAAGTCACATTGTCTCACCCATGGCCATACCTTTCCCTCACCATTAGAAAGGACAAAGTGCAGAATGACAGGATGACCTATGCCAGTCTTTTGTCTGTCTTACCCTTTTGTTTTCTAAATTTCTCATTCATATTACCTCTTACTAAGATGGCATTTTCCTGTTGATTACAGCTGTGGGCTGTTTGGCTAGGTAATAAACTACATGCACCCAACCACTGGATCCACTGGTATTTTTCTATCACTTGTGTTTCTTCCCGGCTAATTCCCCAAATCACTTCCCTTCTCTGCAGGCAGGTCCTTTTGGAGCATCAAGAGTGATTGTTGGTGGTTCACGTTGCGCTCCAGATGTGCAAATAAGGTCAAGAAGACAACCTCCAATTCCCAGGCCAACAAATAATGCCTTGTGGCCCCTTGCAAAATGCCCCCAAACCAAGCTGACTTCTGGCATCGCTGATCCTTTCCCTGCCTAAAACTGTCACAAATAATTTTGGCAAGTGCTCATGAGGCATCCTTACTGCAGGATGTCTCCCACACGTCTCCCAGTTGCAGGTCTCTCATAGCACCCAGATGCAGGTCTCCCATAGCGTGTGTTCCCCTTTCACCCCTGGTTCTACATCCTGGGTGATGCTTTCAGCAACTGCTGTCCCTCAGCCACAGGGGCATGTTTCCCCAACAGTTCTTTTTGGATTTTTTTTTTTGTTTGTTTTTGTTTTTTTTTTTTTTTTTTTTTTTTTTTTTTTTTTTGGGGGGTTGTTTTTTTGTTTGTTTTGTTTTTTTTTTTTTTTTTTTTGGTATGACTTTCCATTACCGGTGTAATAACATCATGTCTACAGGAGTAGAAATGCATCATTTTGTTTGTACATGCACAGTATATATGAATCAAGATTAAAAAAAGGAATCAGTTGAATGGAACCAGGAATGAGAAAATGGAACTGAGCTGGCAGACATCTCTTTATGACTCCAATGTATATCCTATGAGGATAGCTAGCCTTGTACCCTGCTCACCAAATCAAATCTCATCACAAGGTCAGAATATGTTTTTGTCTTCTGTGTCAGAAGAAATGTATTGTTTCTATTTAATAATAACTACTTTTCAGCAATAACTGCCTATGTTAGTGCTTCGTGATAAGAGGAAAGAAGCACTGGGGTCTTGTGAGGGTGAGTCACAGCTACATAGGACATATTTTGGACTGTTCTTATGTTCTGATGCACATTTAAACCACGAGGTTAAATGTGCATCATGTAAGCAAAAGGGATTCTTTGTGTTCATACGTCTTATTTCTCCTTCATCCAGCACACAGGGTGGACACATGAACTGTCTACTGTGGACAGTCACTATTACAATGATTCACAGTGCACATCAAATGCCTTTCCAAGGCACTAGTTGAAGAAATGCTGACAAGCACAAACCAAAACCAGGTCAGTGTAACAATTAAACAGCATGGAAAATTTGAGATCCTGCCCCTGCTTGATTATTAGTATAGACAGAATGAAAAGTGCCAAGAACAGATGGTATGGAAACAGAACCAAGCAGCAGTATTTCTGAAGACAGAACTGTGGAGCAAGTTGCTCAGAGAGGCTGTGAAATTTTCAATCCTGGACATATAAAAAACTTACTTTAAAAAGCCACACACTTTGGATCCAACTTTGATATTTGCCTTACTAAACCAGAGCTTGCTTAGGACAATGAAATGTTCTCTTTGGACAGATCCTTTGCTGGTAGGGGTTCACCAACCTGTAAAGTCAAGAGGGGAGACAGGGAAGCAAGGCACACTATGACTGGTGGATATCTTGTATATGACAGCATGTTACTGAAAAAAAACAGCTAATTTTGAGGCTTGCCATTACTAGGGAAAACCTGTCTGGCAGATTTAAAACTGCACTTAGCTTAATTACTGCTTCTAAAATTTGGCTTTCATTAAAGCTAGAAGAGTCTTTTTAAACTGTTTTTACAGGACAAATATTGGTAACCTGGCTCCCAGTAGACTTTTTCTCAGGTCTGTTAGCTTTTGTCCAGTCTTTTTCTGGAATTTTAGTTGGTTGCTTTTTTAAAAGTCTCAGGAAGACCCTTTTTTACCTGTACATTTCTAAAGCTCTAAACCAGGGTTTGGGAGGACAGAATCACAGAAGAATTTAAGTTGGAAGGGACATCTGGATCTCACCTTGTAGATTTAGGTGTCCACCAGCCCTCAAGCACTTAGACTGGGTTGCTTAGACCTTGTCCAGTTAAGTTTCAAATATATTGAAGGATGGAGATTCCATAGCATCTCTGGGCACCTGTTCCAGTATTCAGCCACTCACATAAAATTTTTTTTTCCCCCTCTTCTATGTGATCAGGATTTCCGTGTTTCAGCTGGTTGCTGTTGCCTCATAGTTCTGTCACTAATGCTCCATCTTCTCTAAGACATTTTATTAGGTAGGTGAACATGATAATAAAAGCCCCTTAGATTTCTGGTTTTAATGTGAAACTAAAACAGTTTTCTTAGCCTTTCCTTGAAGTCATGTGTTTCAACTTTCAATGATCATCATGGCCCACTTGTAGTTCATCAGTCACTCTGTTTTTATTGTCATTAGGGACCCTTCACACTGAAGACAGTACCACAAATCTGGTCTGACAAGTGCTGATCAGAAGAGAATGACTTCCCTCAACCTGTCAGCTACACTCCTGCACATCAGCTGCTGATGGAAGTGAACTGATGCAGCATGAACATCATACACAGTAGTATTTATATATTTACAGTTTCTAAGACTGGACACTTGAGAACACCTTGAGAAGGGTCAGAGCTTGCAGGGAATTGAGGGCAAGGAAGCTTGTTGAGAACAAAGTTAACCAAAATCGATGCCATTTTAGGGATGCAGGACTTAAAAAAACCCATGCTTCGCTTTACTTAAGTAGTCTCACTGTTTTGCTGAGCTGATATAAGTGATTTATGTATTTATTTCTGAAGCACAATTCACAGGGGTAACATTAAGCTAACAGATCTTTTCTGGGGGAAATCTGTGTCCTCATTACTCATCTGAGTCAGGCCAAAGAAATGTCTTTAACTGTTCCTTTCACTTCTGTTATTAGTTTTTGCATTTGAATACAATGTGTTTGTTAGTTGGGGAATGTCCAGCAAACTGAAGACAAATTTTAATGTACCAGACAAGAGCCAACTAGAACTGAAAGAATTTTATGCCTGAAACCTGGAAATGAGGCAAGCATAACAAACTGAACAGTTTGTTACATTCTGTGCTGTGAATCAGAGGAACTGAGCCTTGCTTTATACCACTGTGAGTCAGAAGGAAATCCACTAATATCAATGAAATGACAAATGCAAAGTCTGGATGTGTTAAATCAGAATCAGGCCTAAGAGGACGACTCTTAGACTTCAAAAACCTGATTGGGGTCTATATAGATTGTACTTAGTAAAGAAACATTTGTAAGCAGATTTTGGAATCATATGAGAAGGTAAGGAAAATTTGTTGGAATTCAGTAATGCACAGAAAATCCATAACTGCGGACTGCAGGTGGAAATTATGCAAACCCTAAATACAGTCACATACAATAGGAATAGTCATGTCATATCAGAGCAAATAAGAAGAAATGGTAGGGTACTTTCAAATCATTAGAGAATTTGGGAATAGCAGATATTGAGAATTACTTTCCTAGTTGCAGGAAAACAGTTAGGGGAAAAAAGTTAAGAAGGAAAAAATAAGAAAACATTAAAGAGGTTATAACAGAAGACAAATCACCAGATCAGAGGAGAAATTTAAAGAGCAGAAAAATACATAGAAATCTGTATAAAGTCAGTAAATCAGTAAAGAAAAATCCCTCAAGTTAGAATGATTTGTGATAGCATAAATAGAACATCCCAACTCAATATTTATAGGAAGGAAATCAGTATCTGTTGAGAAAATTTTAAATATATTAGAGGGAGAAAATGTGCAAACCAGAGGATTATAGGCGCTACAGACAGCAAAAAAAAAATTAAATTATCAAGGAAGACTTGAACTTTTGACTATGGCAGGAAAATGCCTAAAAGGGAACTGGCAGGGGAATAGGTGCAATTCTGAAGTTAAAAAGTTCTCTGGAGTTAGGACAAGTTCCTGGAAACTAGAGTATTTTTATCAAGACATACTTCCAAAACATGAGAAGATAAACCAGGAAGCTGTATATCAATAGACTTAACAGCAAGCATATGCGAAGATCTTGGAAACAAAAGATGTGGTATGGCAGTAGACGAAAAGTATATTTTCTTGTCTCAGGAAGATGCTTTAACAGTTTCATGGAGCTCTGACAGCTTCTTGCACTGAGTAGGTGCAGTAAGCACAAATATGCATGAAAGAACTTGACAGCCCAAACCAGTATCAATACTGAATGAAAAAGGCATTAGAAATAACTGGTGATTAAATAAGAACAAATCTGGCAGAAAAGCAGGAAGAAGCATGCTCAAAGAAATGGTACCAAAAGCAATTAGAAGTAGGATTAAAGCCTTACAATGGTCAGGACACACTGCTACCCAGTTCTAGTGTAAATGGATTATTACGGAAAATTAGTCCACTCCAACTCTTTATGTGGCAGTAGCGTAAAAAAATAAACTGTGAAGGAGGAGAAATATTAGTTTAAAATACTTGCTAGTCAGATTAATTTGATTCACTGGCACAAATTTGGATTTAAAGCATCAGATGAAGCTTCAGGAAAACTGGATAACTCACATTTTTGTCAGATCCAAAGATCACTTTGTGTTCCCTGGAAAGTAAATGGCTAAACAAATCCATATCCATGTGCTCACAGCAATGACTTAAGTTTTGTAACCCAGGTGGTAAAACAAAATACATCCTCAGTCTGACAAACCTTGAATACCTTGCACACAGTAAAAGAGTACCAAATATTTCTCTGCTGTTGAGGAGAAAGACAGAATTTCTGATCCTCCTTGGATGTGAGAATTGGAGATTTTCCTATCTATATTTATCATCTGTATTCTGAATGGACAGTGTGGCAAGACAGCCCACACTGCCCTCAGACATCACTCTTGCCTTGCTAAAAAAAGCTTACACTCTGCTGGACACAGAAGAGTCTTTTTCTGTCCTCTTTTTGTTGTTGTATTTTTGATGTTTTTCTACTAGTTGTCTCTGGTACAGGGAGCTTCCACACGTGTGTGATCACTAACCTGTTCTCCAAGTTGGGAAATTACTATTAAATTAAATTATTATGTATTTTTAGCCTACTGATAGTCTACCTACAACACACTGCTGGCAGAAGACTTGGGGTCAAAGTCCCCTTTACCACAGAGCTACTCCAAACATGTGCCAGTATTTGGGAAATAGAAAACAAGTTTTTCATCTAAAGAGCTGAGGACACTGCAACTGCAGCTGACCTGCTGCAAGGAGATGGACTATCTAGAGCTAAGGGTGTGCACTGAAATGTGCTTATCTCAGCTGCAGTCTGGCACGAAGACTCTTGAACAAACCATGGAAACTACTTCCCTTCTGCTCCATACTAAGACATGCTGCAAGGATTCTCACCAGGTTGTTTTCTTACTTGTGCCTGTAAAGAGAAACTTACACCTAAGTTGTTTTTGCACAGCATGGCTAACTCATCAACCACTTTCCCCCATGGGTTTTCAGGAATGGCCCAGATCCAGGGAATTTGCCAAAATCTCGTCTTGCATTCTTTATGATCAATGCCAAAAAACAAAAGCTTCCACCCAATTCACCTGTACCTTCCAGTTTACTCCTGCAGAAACCAGTTAAGCACTTAGATCCTTACATAAGAAATTATCAGAGCTGTATCATAAAATGTGATCTTAAGCTGAAGTTCTGCAGAGGTGGGTTACTGCAGCTTGTGCCTTGTGTGGACTAGATTAAAAGATTTTCATTTTGTCACTGCAGAAGCATTTAAGCAACTGGAGTGTTTTTGCACATGCTTTTGCACAATTCTGTTTATTGCTGAGATCTTAGTTATGTGTGGGAAATATCAGACTCTCAGCAGATGTAATGAAAAATAGAGAACTTGTACAGAGATCACAGTTTTTGGATTCCAATGAGAGAACAGTTTATACCATTTGGTATAAAATATAGGCTAATGAGATATTCTTATGTTCAATGCTCACACCAAACAGTGAATCCTTTAACAAACTGATCATGTTTTTTCACCATGGCAATTTAAAAGCTTCCTAAATATCTATCATCCTTCCAATCTGAATCTTGGAAATAACTGCTGCAAACAAACTTGTTGGCCTTGCCTACCAAGTCCTCAGTACTTGGACAATTTTGCCTGTTTTTATGTTACCCGATTGGTCCATATGGTGCATCAAAGATGCCAGCCTTTCTTTTCCATTTATCTGCCTCTCTCAAATCTGTTTCTGTGATTTCCTCCCTGGTGTTTCCTATGTGTAATCTCCACAAACTTTGTTGCTCAGCTGTGTCACAGGACCTTTATTGTCTGCACTGTAACTCTGCAAGACCTGTTTTCAGAAAAATTTCTATATCTGCAATAAACTAAATGATTGGAAGTAGCAAACCTGAGGGACACTTTAGAAGACTCTTTGTGTTTGGTATTAGAAACCCGTTCTCAAAATAGACATGGTCAAGATGTATTTGGTTGCGCTTTTGTTTGTTTGTTTGGTTTGGTTTGGTTTGGTTTTTTGTCTCCTTAATCTACCCAAGCAGTCTTTATAATTGGTCACCTTCTTTGTTGCTTGTATAGCACCCATGGAAACAAATGATGATTTGTTTTAAAAAATAGCTATGATAGAGAAATACACAACTGAAATAACCCTAGAATAATGGAAGCTCAGTCATTTATATGGAAGTCATAGAAAGAATAGTAATTCAGAATCTTCAGTTCCAAATGTGGTTTTACAGACTTCCTGTATTGCATTTTGTTCTGAAAGAGCCCTGAGCATCACACAGGATCTGAACTTTACATGAAATCAATGTGACAAATTTATGTTTGGCCAAATTTTGTGAGTGGAGTTAGGCCAGATACAGAGTTGGCTCTGTGTCCATAGTCCTAGCCTGCCTGGAACAAAAGTTAGACACCATAGCAATTTCTGTTAAAGGTCTCAGATTTGTCTTAAACATGTTCAAAAGCATCAAGAGGCAGTTATTCCTCTGAAATAACAAATAATTGAAGTCACCAATAATGTATCTTCTTTCCAAATATAGACACAGTGTAAGGATTTGGTGGATTTTATGCCTGTTAATTCTGTTGACTTCTATAAATGAAAGCCCAGATTTTTCAAATTTTTACAAAATGGCCTGATTTGATAAGCTTTTTCTAGACTCCAAAATTCGTATCCTTCACACATCCCTGGTACAAAATATGGCACATGGGCCTGTTCACAAAAGCACTTTTAAATATTTATAATGGAAAGACAATTTACTACTGGTGATCTATTTCTTGGAAACATCTGAAATGTTTCTACTGCAACATAGACTAACAAGACTGAGGCAGAGGATATGGGTAATTTCATTCCAAAAGTCATGTTTTACTGAAATTATACACCACTATTAGCAGTCTTATAAAGTGTCAGAATACTTCAGTGATGTTGTTAGTTTTGCCTGCAAGTGCTCACAAATCTTGCTGTAGTTCTGTCCTCATAAAATACCAGCTATGTCACACAATGTAGTGTCAGTAAAAATTAAAATATTGCCTCAGAAATATGACCTTTTGACTGCAATTACTTGGTTATGGAGATGATGAAACTTTTCATCTTTGACAACTTTTAATACATTAAAGCTGAATTGCAAAATCAAGTAAGCTCCTAATAAATCATTCAGGGTGCTGCTTCTAAGTGTGTATAACACTTTTACTGCTATACCTAAATCCAGGTGTAGCACATACCATTCAGGTCTGTAGAGTATATATAATACTCATTAATGCTTTGTTAGTATTTATAATTCCTTTATGAATGTTCCTTTTTATGCAATATGTGAAGAAACTGAAGGCTAGATCATGAGAAAGTTTACATTGCTGCTCTGCCATGGGTTGTTTCTGAAGAACTGCATGTGATATGCAATTTTTGAGATCTTTTTAGCAGAACTTTCTCCACCTCTTTTTGCTGCTCTTTATTTTCGTCTTTTCCTTTTCTGTGTCCATTTCATTTCCCTTTCTTTTCATTTCCGTCTCCATATCCCCTTCCCACACCATTCGAAATCATGTTGGCCAGGCAGACAGTGAAGGAGTCTGGAAAGATTTATGTCAATAGGAACGCGAGTTTTTGTTTACTTTTGTAATACTTGGGCCATTCTCTACAATTTGATCTTGCAGAATCTTAGACATTCTCTGCCAGATAGGAGTTGTTATTCAATTGATTTTCAATACGAACTAGAGGACAATTGTTTTTTTAACTCAAGTTATAAAATAGAACTTGGTTCTGTTCCCTGATAATGACAGTCATCCTGGAGACAGGCAGCCAGGTGGAATTGAATGGGCACCATCCATGCCCCCTTCACATTTGCTGCATCCTCTGTCTTCCCTTCATAGAACTGTGTCCATTTGCATCTCGTTCCCTAATCTGTCTTAGATCAGGAAAAGCAAAAAAATCCAGAAGTGGCAGGCTGATTGCCACCTGCTAGTTTTTCAGCAGAAAGCTCTCATATGATGAATAACACAAGAGCACTCTCAGAACAGGGCCCTCTTTCCCTGAAGAAGGAAAAGTCAAATTATATGCTCCTGTCTATACATTCAGAGTTACTTGAAAGGGTCATATTCAGAACTTGCATCAGGATCGCCAAGGTCAGAATCAGGATTTTGCTGCTGTCTTTGTAGTAATTATTGTCCTAGAATTGCTTTCTGTTTCTGGTGGGAATAAAACTTCCTCTCTAAAAGCAGTTCCTGCTGTAATGACCCTGTCAGCTGCAGAGGGAGATCTGACAGCTGAAGTTCACAGATTTTACTCATATGTGACACAGAGGAATTCTGAGCCCAGTTTTGAGATTTGGTGTGTAGTTCAAAATTAGTAATAACCAAGTAATAGGACATGAGTCAGTTACTACTGAGATAAGGACTGGAGAGAAAAAAAACAAAACACTGATAACATTTAAATGTAACTCCAAACAACAAAATGAAGAGGTGACATCTTTCTTCTCTTCCACACAGTCTGTCTGGTTTTCAGATTTCAGCCTCTGAAACTTCTGGGTCAGATTCTTTGGTTTGTTTTAAAAGCAGGGAAAGAATACAAGTTCATAGATACAATTTCATTTATACTCAAGTGTACATTTATTATTTGTGTCCAGATTTTGAACCAAAAAGCCCAAATGAGAATGTATTGCCACCATATGCAGTCCAGGTCAATGGATTCTTCTCAAATCATAGAGAAGAAAAGAAATAAGTGGTTATTGTTGGATTCCTTGAAGTACAATGTGTCCAACACTGCACTGAGATGATGCCAGAAAACCTACATTTTTTCCCGGTTATGAAATGGGGCGCTAACTCACCACAGCCAGAATTGCTAAAACAGCTATTTTGGCTGATACACTGTTGTCAAGCCAGAAAACACAGGTGCTTTGTTTTTTTTGTTTTTTTTTTTTATGTGTTTCAAGATTACATTGACCATCTCTTCTTCACTCTCTTCAGAATTTGAACAGAAAAAGTCCCACATGTTGAGAAATATCTGAAGAATTCTCTTTTCTGCTAATTTCTGAAAACAAATCAAAGAAAAAGCTACAATACTCAAACAACAGATAGTATTTGTGATGGCCAGGGTAAATTTAGAAGAGAGTACAGTGTTATTTGATAGGTTTTGACTTCTTTTTAGTGGGAGATGTAAGGTGTATTTCCTGCAGTTTGACTCACAAAATCCTTAAATAGATGATACAAGTTTGTCTAAGCACCCTCAGCTGTGTTCAGGCCACTGTAATTCCAGAGAATGAAAGCTTATGTTAAAGTTATGGCAGATATCAACTCCAAACTCAGTACTCATTCAGATGGTTTCAGATCAGCGAATTCAACCAGTTTCCAAAAACATGTTGTGCATGCTCATTGAGTCACTGCAAATCTTCAGAATTTTTTGTTATTCTTTTGGTTTAAGTTTTTAAAAAATGACAGTTTTATTTTTCATTAGCTTTAAATCACAGGGAATGAGACTCTAACACCTACAGATACAATAAAAGAAAGACAAAACCTCCAGTTTCAGCACTCTTCCATCCTTTCTCAGTGTCCTGGTAAATTCAGAGATACTGGGCTGAGATGAGGCTGTTTTTTGGTTGTTGCCTTCTGCAGCCTTGCCATAAAAAACAGTGAGTTGTCTGGTTATTTTTTACCCTTGTTTCTGTCTTTTTTTTTTTTTTTTTGGG
>JAWWEU010000001.1:27930391-27948678 GCA_035583155.1 Acropternis orthonyx
CCCCCCGCCCCCGGGGCAGGGTTCCCCCACCCTTCTTTTTGGATTTTTTTTTTTTTTTTTTTTTTTTTTGTTTTGGTGGGTTTTTTTATTTTTTTTCCCCCTAACCTCCCTGTCCCCTCTGAATAGGCTGTAACTGGGGACTCAAGCATGCTGAAATTATGCAAATTGTCCCACCGGGTTTTTTGTAATGCTAATTATATCAAACACATGCTCATCAATGAGAACGTCTAATTCCCCTTGCTCATTATCTAGATGTCGCATGCTGATATAGAAACATCTGAAAAAACTGATCTGCTTGCGACACAGTGTGAACCCCTTGCCACCACCTTTGCAACCCCTGCCTCTGTCCCAGGTGATACTGGGCACCAGCACATGCACCAAATTGTCCTCAAAAGCCACCACTTCTTTGCCCCTTCCTATAAAGGCTCTTGGCATGAGTCTTTGGTATTTGATTCATCCAATTGCTTAGGTCTTGTATTTGTGACTGAGATCAGCAGAAGTGACACCATGTATATGTGTTATATAGCACTCCAAAAAGCGGCATCCAAAGTACTTCAGAACATACATCTTAGCTGCTAAGTTTCCTGCTTATAAAATAGTAATAATACTGTATTGGCTAAGGGGCCTCTTGAGAAAGAACTTAATTCAAATTTATGAAGCCAGTGGATGCAGGGCTGGTAATTACTACAGAAAATCAGGAGATCAGTATCCCTGTTTGCAGAATTGAGTTCAGATATATGCAGTAGATAGCTGATGGATTTGTATGTGGCATGTAGGAAAAAAAATGAAGGAAAAATAGCAAATAGCTACTTTTTTTCTCTTTCTGTGAGCAATGTTCTTCCTACACGGGGAACAAAGAAGGGACTTCGTGGGGAAAACAATCTGTCATTGGCGTAACCAAGGACAACCGTGGCATCTATGCACAGGGAGCCTACAAGGAGAAAAATAAGTCTGGCATTTCTGAACTCAAAGTGCAGGGCTACGACACCTTCTGTGGGAATGTGTTGTCGTTGATGGCAGCACTGCCGTGAACGTGCGGGTTCAGCATTTGCCAGGCTCCGAACAGGTGAAACACTGACCCATGTGATGGGCGAGATTGCTTCCAAACGTATTTATTGCCTTTGCTTCTCTGTTCTTCACCTCGCACGGGGGTGTTGCTATTCTGACTACAGAATTAGCTCCCTTTCTCCCTCCACTCCCAAGGAAGAAGCACTCACACCTTTACTCCCTCCGCCTTCACAGCTCCTTGCGTTTATTACCGTTTTTTGTTTGTTTGTTTGTTTGTTTGTTTGTTTGTTTGTTTCCGAATTGCTCTGTTTTCCCAAAGGCTGAGCGGAGCTGCGCTGCCCCGGCGCCCCCCGGAGCAGGCCGGTGCTGCCGGGAGCAGGGCTCCCCGGTGCTGTCCGGGGGCTCCGGGGGCTGTGTGTCCGCAGAGCCCGCCGGGGGCCGCTGTTGGCCGCGGGGAGCGGCGGCGGGGCGGGCGCGGAGCGGAGCATCCTCCGCACGGCTCGGCACCGCCCCACGCCGCTCTGTTTGCACTTTGCTGCCTCTTCTTTCTGTTCCTTCCTTCCTTCTCTCTCTCTTTCTCTCTCAGTAACGCTCTTTCTTCATCACTTTGAGGTGAAGGCTTTGATCCTCTCCCTCCACCCCTTGCCCTCCTGGGAGAAGCGTCCTGGCTTGTTCCCTCGCATTTCGGAGTCTGAAGTGGAGAGTGATGCCCGTGCTTCAGGCGACAGTGTTTGCCGGGCAGGGAGGTGTTACAGCTAGCATGGAAGCCTTGTCACTATCTGAGCGAAACAGGTAAAAGGAGCTATGTCTGGCTTTAGCACATCCAGACTCTTTAATAACCACAAACAAAAATTATCAGCATATTCGGTTCTTCAATGACATTACACTATTTATTTTGTTCGGGAGCCCTTAGTGGTCACTACCTTGCTGTGCAAGGTGCTAAGCAAGCCAAACAAAAAATGATCCACGCCCAAAGACATCTCCGAGTGTAAGAGCAGAGAGAGAGAGGATGACAGAGAAGCGTGGGAAGCCGCCAGGAAGCCCTGAGTCGGTTTTGGTCAGCGGGATGTACAGCAGTATCAGCGCAGCGGCAGGCTGGCCTCTGCAGTGAGCACTGCACAGCACACGAGCTCGCAAGAAAGGCTTCAAAAGCAGCGCATGAAATGTGAAGCTTTGACCGCACTCAGCCACCGGATCAAGGACTCTGTGCAGCTGGAAGGCAGGCAAAGTGCAATCCGAGCGAGTACAGCTCTGGGAGGGAAAGATAATGAAGAAGCTGAAAAAATGCTTGGGATATCAGATCAGCATCTAAAACGCAAGGTCAGAGAACCATGCAATTATTTAGGTTGGAAGGACCTCTGGAGGACATCCGTTTCAACTCCCAGTTTCAGGGGAGAACGGAAGGCAGAGGATAATCTCCCAAACTCAAAGCAGGCACAGCTTAAGTTGCTTGGGGCATTTGTAATACAAAATACATATTTTGTTGGAGAGATACATCAAGCGGTGGGAAGCACACAGCCAGTATGTAGTGGAAGGAATACAAACAGTAATAAAAGCAATTCGAAGATAAGGTCTGGCTTGTTCTGGGACTTCTGAAACATCTTTTCAAGCTGGCTTACAGAACTCAGAGCATCAGAGGGTTTCTAGAAAGTATAAAATACATTTAAGATTATGATTAATAGTCATAACAATGCATTTATATATCATCCAAGTAGGGAACCATTTTCAGAAACATCTGAGGTCCATTCTGGAAGTCAAATGACTTGAAATTCTAATGTATTCATACATTTTTGCAGACACCCTGTCTGATCCATACAGAATAAGCATTCTGTGTGCCTTTGCCATCTCTCTGACCTTTCACTTGTTTAGTCTTACTTGATAAGAAGTCATTTGTTTAATGTTCACATCTGCAAATGACACAAAGTGCAGGGAGGCAGCAAATGGCATCTTTTACCCCGACATACTTAGCAAGAATACTAATTCAAAAATTATCACAGTAGGGGTACAGAGGGTCACTTACACAGTTTGAAAAGGCTTTGCTAAGCTTATATGCCCATTTAAGTTTCCTTTCTTTAGTACCATTGCTTCACGTAGTTCCTGTTGTTCTAGGAGCAAGTTTTAAAGTGGTTCTGTTTTGTATTGTCGAACACCATCATGCCTTAGGACTTAAGGATTTGTTTCTTTGGCTTTTTTTTTTTTAATACATACTCATTAAACAGAACAGAGAAAGCTAGATAGGATGAGTGACACTTCACTGGAAGACAGTACATACACATGCTCTTCTTTATCACCATGTGATGGAATAAAAAAAAATCAGGCTTACAAAGGCAAAAACACAGAAGCAGAAGACCTAGCTAACACCCATTCTCTCTGTCAGACATGAAAAATATCCCAAATCCCTTCCAGAACCCAAAGCCATTAAATTTGCCTAGAATCCTCAAAAATAAAACAAAATTAATGCAAACTGAATAAGATTGAATACCCAAAGGGCAAAATGCAACAGTCCACACTGGGCATACCATTGCCTATGTATAACAATTAAGGAAAGCCTCCAGAAAGCCAGTTAGGAAGTTTTTCTGCTGCGTGTAGCTTGACCAGCAGCCCTCTTTATTGTTGATGAGATTCATTAAGAGATCAGCTTTTCAGTTATTTATAATTTTGTCAAAATATTTGAGCTAAAATTTCCTCTGCTGGAGGTGGAATATTTATGAAATGTTCCAGGTAAAAATAGTTCCACTATTTTCAGGAATGAAACTATAAGTAAAGATCATGTTTTCTGATGTGCTTTTTGAGAAGTTGTGTGTTTTGTGTGTTGGGGAGGATACTGTAAGTTCAACAGAGGAGCAGCCTCTTCCAGAGGAGTGGCATCTGCCACCTGACATTTCATTCATACTTGGCAAGCTTGCCAAGAGAAGACAGAGCCAGACTCTGCTTGTAGTGGCCCTGAGAAAGCACAAAAGGCATCAGCCGTGACTTGCAACAATCCTGGTGATAACTGGGGAAAGCCTCTCCCCAGGGCATATTTCAGCACTGGCACAGGTACCTCAGGAGGCTGAGGAATCGCCATCCTTAGTGGTGCTCAGAAGACACCTGGACAAGACTCTGAGCAACCTGAACTAGCTTGGGGTCTCAAGTGCATCCTCTCTGGTCTTGGGGCTTTGGCTGTACAAGCCTGGGGACAGGTCAGAGACAGAGACAGCAACAGTGCAGCTGAGGGCTGCCTCTTCCCTCTGGTGACTTTGGGGAGAATTTCCAGGAAGCTCTGCTGGAGCCTCAGCCAGGGTGCTGCTTTTAGGCTGGTGCTCTTGCCATTGACTCCTGTCTGAGCAGACATGCCCATGCCTGACCATGCCCTGTGTTGATCTAGACCCATGGATAAGCTTCCTGACTGAACTCAAGACCTGCTATATCACAGTGGGCTTGTCTGGCAATCTCTGGACTGTGGCTCACCCTGGTTTACTGCCTCCAGACATGATCCTCATGCTGACGTGATGTCTTAGTTTGACCTTGGACCTGCCTCATCACCACAAGCTTGTCTGATGATTCAGGTTCTCAACTGAACCTGGCTATCTGCCTGTATCTGCCTCGCTTGCCTTGCTCAGGTTCTTCTCCTTGCTGAGTAAGCCTCTTCCTCTGCCTGGCTTTCAGCCCTTATGTTCCTTTAGGGAGCAGCCAGCCCTCACTGCCCCCATAAACTTGCTGTGAGCAGGGAGTTGGGGTAGAGATGTCCAGAGGTCCCTTCCCACACAAATCTTTCATTGAATTTATGACACCGCTCTAGCCAAGTTACAAGGAAAGAAAAAATCAACTTCTCTGGGCAGGGAAGAAAACATAGCGTGAAGGCATTGTGTTGATCCTTAGGTACGTGGAGCATTAGATCTGGGGAAAGGAGAAAGGACCAGAGGGGCAGGGACAAGGAAGAGGGTCTAGAAAGGAGGAAGGTGGAAGAAGATGTGGAAATGGACAGGAAATGCATCAGCGGTGCATCTGATGTACCATCACTCTACTAATCCTGTAAATCCCATGATGAAAGGGTGGCATCAGACCCTAGCAGAAGACATGCACACAACTCTGTTTCCTTTCCAGCTGCACTATGTCACAAATGAGTCACATTCATATTTTCAAATTAGAAATATATTTCAAAAATATTTCAAAATAGAAATACCTACTGCTCTGCAGGCTCTCCTCCACCTCTCTCCCTGCACCTCTCAGGCCCCAGTAAATGTCCTTCATCTGCAGACAGATTTCAGGGTTCATCTGCTGGTGATGCACAGATTGAGCAAGGGGACAGAGCCAGCCTGTGTCTCCCAAGGCAGGCTGTAATACACGGATGTCTCTGTGGAGAGGCTCATCATCTTCTACAAGTCTTTTTGAAGACCTGCATCTGAGTGTTTTCAAAGGAGACTGGAAAAATGGATTTAAACCCCTGTGTCTCCTAACACAAACCCACGATGCCTTACAATACATTTATTCCCACAGCAGTCATGAGGTAGGGACTTGAAGACAGATTCATTGCTTATTTAGATGTCTAAAACCCAGGAGTTTGAACAGCATTTCTTGTCACTTTACCTGACCTTTCCTTTAACACTAAAGCAAACCCCAAACCAACCACTATAACGGAGCCACTCTGGGACAGTGTGAAACCTGCTGGAAGCCACAGAGCGGATGTTTTGCAGTGCAACTGAAAAGGCAACCCTTGGTCAGCAGCAGGAGTGAATAAGTGGGGCCTCTGGCACTGCTTGTGTGCAGCTGAATCTCTCACTTCTGGGGAGATTTATAAGGCTTTCACATACAGTGCAGGCTGAAAAAGCATGTACAAACAGTGCAAGCAGCTATATTTCACCACAGCTTCATTCTGTGACATCATTTCTTTTCAACAGTGAAAATCACTCAGACCTGAAATCAATCACCCTGTATATGGCCCAACAACAAGAGAGTGCAAAGCACTAACATCAGTGTGAGCTTCAGACAAGAATACAGTACTGGTATCCTCTCTTTTTTTCTGGGGTCACTAGGAATGTCGGGTGTAATTTTAAGTATGCTGGTGTTTCCCAAGCCATTTTGTTTTAGGTAAATATATAACCATTGTGCTGCATGTGTGTACAGCTGCACGGGCACATTTGACATACCTTCTGAAGATTGTTTTGTTAGGGTCTGTGACTTTCTATACAATTAGGAATGTATTTTCTGCAAGAGTACTGAAAACTCAGCTATTCTCCTTGACCCCAACAAGGGTTGCTAAATGCTTCAGTTCTTTTGGAAAATTAAGGTACTTATGTAGGTGCCCCGAGCTGGACCTATGACTCAAATTGAAACATCTAGTCTAAAGTTTCCGTCAGCCATTGCTACTAAATACTTTGTCTTACAGTGAGTACCATATCTATGTTCTGATGATCCCCAGAACTGCACCATGCTACAGTGCAGCAGGAGGTACTCACACAGGATGGACTTGCTGTAGGAATTTATGCTGGCCTTACTTAGACATGCTAGGTTTATTTCAAGTCCTTGTTCTGTGCTTTGTTTCCTGTACCAAAAGAATCAGGTGTGACCATGTCACCAAGACGTCTCTGTTTATTCAAAACAACCTTTCATCCTTCAGCTTTGCATCATCATGTTCACCCACATACGGTCTGCTGTGTTCCCTCAGTTTGGTAAGTTACCCTGAGCAGTTCCCCACAGGCTTTGCTGTAGTTATTGCATGGGTGACTCTGCAAAGGCTTTTCTGCCATTAAACTTCCGAGTCCTCAATAGGGCCATTCAAAAATACTGCTGTAGGAAGTGATGCTGAAGATTTATTGGGAGGGATAAAGTTTTCAGATGGGAACCATTTTACTTTTGAGACAGTGCGGTCCCGGGTTGACTTATTCTCCACAACTTGATGCTTAAGTGTCCCTGTCTCTGAGTCCCAGGCTTGTCCCCGCCTCAATTTCTTAAAGGTGTTACGGAAACCCTCCGTGCTAAAGTAGTAGATCAGGGGGTCCAGCATGCAGTTCATGCTGGCCATCATCATGGTTATAATCAATGTTTGGCGCACCGAGTCCTGAGTGCCTTTCTCAACCTTTATCACCTGAGCCTTTATCATCCCATAAACTGCCAGGGTAGTGTTGTAAGGCACAAAGCAGATGATGAAGATGACCAGATTGACCAAGAGGAGACGGACAGTCTTCTGTTGTCGCAGTGTCTTAGTCTGACTGGACTGGTAGAGCTCCTGAAAGATCCGAATTGAGCAGCATGTCACACAGCTCAGAGGCAGGAGAAACCCCAAGAGTTCAGCCAGGATTACCAGGGGAAAGAGGTTATTCTGCCATATGTTGTCACTAAAGCTTTCAAAGCAGAGATAAATGGTCTGGTTCTGTACCTTACAATCGTTTTGCTTGTGGACCATGGCTGTGGGGATGGAGCCCATGAAGATCACAACCCAGACGATCAGGCAAAGGATCTTGGCCACCTTGGGGCGCCGCAGGTGCCGCCAGCGAAGTGGGTGAACAATGGCAACGTAGCGATCCAGGTTGATGCACATGAGGAAGAGGCAGCTACCATACATGTTGATCTGGAAGACAGAGCCAGAGACCTGGCACAGGGTGCTACCAAAGGGCCAGAGGTGGTTGGAATAGTAGTAGAGTCGCAGTGGCAGAGGGAGCGTGAAGGTGAGGTCACTTATGGCCAGGTTGAACATGTAGATCATCACTACAGACTTCAGGCGCAGGTAACGGACAAATATCCATAGGGCTACCACATTCAGTATCAAACCTGTAACAAATATCAGGATGTAGAAAGGTAGGAGGAGGTGGTGGTTGAAGGTATAATCCTTGCATGTCTGAGATGTATTGGAAGCTGACATGCCCAGGGGGGAGCAGGGGATGGTCTCGCTGAGATGGCTGAGTCTGCTGGCGAGCTAAGGAGGCACAAAGTAAAGCACTGAGGGAAGTCATTCCCCTCAAAGAAGTTACAGACAGGTCAATCCTCTCATCTGCAGCTAGGAGGTAGATGGACACATCTCTCTCTTGGCTGGTGCTGCTTTGGGTTGCTGGTCTGTGGTCATCTGACAGGGATGGTTCTGGAATTGCGTCAGCTGCTGCCTCTAGTTCAGCAATCCTTTCCAGTGGTTGTGGGGGTACTCCTGTGATGGAGGATCATTGCCAGTTGTCAGCACAATTCCTGGTCAGAATGGAAGACCAAGACAGAAGAATTTAAGTTAGAGGAGGAAATGTCTTGAAATGTTAAAATCCCACCATGATGGCTTCTGCAGCAAGAACTCACAAAGAAACCAAAAGACTCAGAAAAACAGACACTAGAAAAGCGAGTAATTGCATGGCAGAAGACAGAGAATAGAGAAGGTGGTTGTTGTACAGAATCATTTATCACTCAGCCCCAGAAAATGTGCATGGCCCTGATCCCTGCTGAGAGCACATGCATACAAGAAAGGGACAGCACTAGCATACAGGAAAAGTAGTTGAGACAGCTCCAGAGAAAGAGAGCAGCCTTTTGAAGGAAAAATGCTGACTGGAAGGAGCTTAAAATAAAAACTGCATGGTACTGTTTTATATCAGAGAAGTAGGACTTTGTACCTCCTTTTCAGATAAATAAAATTATACAACAGATCTGACTCCACCCTAGCTCCTTTTCCTACGTGAAACAACACATGCAGACCTTAGTCCCAGTAACTTCAAGTTCCTTAGGTTGCTTTCATTCATACAGCTTCTTTGGTGTTCTTACTTGCACATCAGCAACAGTGGTTACACCTCAGGGGTAACGTAGTTATGAAAGGGAAAAAGTTACTGCTGAGGAGCAATTGCAGCCATAGGAGAGAAGTGGAAATATGTGATAGAAACAGCCCTGCAGACACCAAGGTCAGTGAAAAGGAGGGGGATGTGGTGCTCCAGACACTGTAGCAGAGATTCCCCTGTTGCCCCTAGAGAAGACCATGGTGAACCCATGCTGGAGCAGTCTGTTCCTGAAGGACTGCACCCCATGAAAGGAACCCACTCTGGAGCAGGGGTTGATAAGTGTGACACAGTTCCCCACAGCCATTTACAGGAGTCAAACAGGGGCTCTCTCACAGAGTCCATGTAGATTGTGATTTACTTCAAAGGGAAAGTAGAATCTTTACACAAGGTTGATATTACTGTAGGAGGAAGCTACTCAACAACTTGACAGGTATGACAAGCATGTCAGATCATCTGGGTGGCATTTTGGGGCAATCCACAGATCTAGAGGGAGAATCCACTGACGACAGAAGCGTGTGCTGACCTCATAGATAGGAAAAAAATTATTCTGGCAACAATATGTTAAACTATGAAAGTGGAAGTGTAACATGAGAGAGCAAACAGCTACCAACTTGTCCATCCTTTAGGGTTACTGGGCAGATCCACCCACAAGACAGGTTTCTTAGAGAAACTTCTACTAGTTTGTAAAGCTCCATCTGAGTGGATTTCAGCCTTCTTGGTGGATGAAAACCTTGTATGAAGTCTTGTGTAAGTTTAAAGTGTAAAAGAAACTAGCAAGACAAGGCAAATGCACAAGAATGTTGCCAGTTTCAAGTGAAATGATTAAATGCTTTAAAAAATCTCAAAAGACAATATGTCAGTTTTTGCCAGAGCCAAAACCCTGCAATGATTGCAGACTGAACAGACTGGTAAGACCTTTGTCTTAACTGAGGCAAAGTTAGTGAGACAGACTCAGTGAGAGGCCACGACCTGCTTTAACATCCGTACTCAGACCAGCCAGATGTAGGGTGAAAGGGACTTACCTCCACAGACAAGCTTTATTCAAGCTTTTGAGAGGTATTCAATAAACGCTCCAGAGAATACAATATACAAGCACATTCCATGCTGTGTGAGACCAGTGGGCTATCTACAACTAGTATTGCATCTCAAATTGTGGATGGTGAAGGGATAATGTTAAGAACAATGCAACCATGTAGTTCTGCTGCCTCAAGTTCTCTTCCTGATTCCAGCATATTGTAGCCCAGGGGTTTCCTGAGGCAGGGGTGACATAGCTGTATTCAGTAGTCCTCAGGGAACTTTTGTTTCATTATTTGTTTCTTTTTGACTTGATGTAAAATTTACCATCTACAACACCCAGTGCCAGGGGTGCCAAGCAGTTACACAGCTTAATTGTATGTCAGGGGAAGAACCACTTCCATGTACACACTTTTGATTTGCTGCCTGCTAGATTTAGTTCCTAGTTTTAGTGCTGGAAGAGGCAAAGAAAACAACATCCCTATGCACCTTCACTTTATCACTGATAATATTATAAACATCTACCATATTCCCACTCAGTAAACTTCTTTTTGAGGCTAAAGGGTCCTTGTCTTCATAGTTGTTCCTCACAGAGGAGCCATTCTCTACTTTTAAACATCCTTGGTGCCCTACTCAGCACTTTTCCCTTCTGTTACAGTCATTGTGAGCCCTGTGGTGGGGTACTGAAAATCTACACAACGCTGAAGATGTGGATGTGCTGAAGTGTGTGGGCTCAAATCTCATTTGCAAGGGGTAATGGTCAGTTCAGTTTGGTTTTCCCCATCACTTAGCTAGCTGAAATTTCATCTGTTATTTTGAGTCCAATCACTCATGCTTCTCTTAATCTCTGCAGTTCTCTGCAGCCAACCCTCACTGTTTCTAACCTGATTAATTTTATGTCTCCAACAGATCTATTATTTTAGTATTCATCCCTCGTGAGTAAGTCAAATGGTACAAGCCCCAGCACTGGTGTCTTATAACTCCACTGAGAAAACCAACCATCTACCCTTATTCTCTTTCCCGTCTTTTAGGCACTTTTTATATAGGTAGGAACCTTTTCTCTAAATTTCTATAAGTGCCATTGGTGAAAACCCTTTTGAAAGCATTTTGGCAATCCACATGGGCCACTGTTCACGTGCTTCGTGACTCTTTTAAGGCAGGACTGTGAGACAGAGCATCCCTTTATAAAAGCCACGATGATTATTCCCCAGTAATTAGATGTGACTGCATGCCAATTGATTCCACCCCCCCCCCCCACCCCCCCCACCCCCCCTTTATTATAGCTTCTACTAATTTGTTCAGCAAAAACATCAAGCTCCATGGTCTGAAACCCTCCAAGAGCCTTTTCTCAAATTGAGTCTACTAGTGAGCCTTTAAAAGCAGTTTTAAGCAAATGTTTCCACACCACAGTTAGTCAAGTTTTCCACCCTTCAGTTGTTTTTGGACCTCTGGTGTAGGAGCCTCCAAACACTTCTCAGTTTGTCTTTCTCCATAGATCTTTGTACTACTGTTTTGATCAGACAGTCCTTTGATGAATTTTCCCATAAAGAGAGTTTGTGCTGTGGAAATCTCCCAGGCTTTTTTGTCCTGAACATCAGTGAGAGAAACCTGTCTGGTTTTTTTGCCTACCATCATCTTTTCTTTCTTTTCTGTGTGGTCTTTCCTTACATACTCTAGCCCTTCACCCCTTAAGACACTGAACAGCAGAGTTCTAAATTGGCAGCAAAGATGACTGAGAGCGGAAAATAGATTGAGGTTTTTGAGGGGATTTTTTCTGTGGGTAGGTGGAAACACAGAAGAAAGAAGTCCCTATGGTGATGCTATTGAAACTAAGCTTATAGCCTTAAAGTTGCCATGACAGATACTTTGATCAAGGTCTCAGAGACCTGAAATTAAAGGTGTGCAGGCACAGTCACTGGAAGGATGAAGCTGTGGGATGGGACCAGAGAGTTTCTCTGAAGAGCTCCGGAGGTACTGTTTTGACTGTTCCTCAGTGAAAAAGAAAGCTATGAGTAGCTCAAGCAGGCTGGCATCAGGGAAACAGGAGAGCTGAAATTGGTTGGATTATCCTTGTTGGTTAATGTCAGAGAGCCAAAGGGCATGTGCTTTGTGGCTGCCTCTAAAAGAACCTCAGGTACTCATTACTGTGCACAAAAGATGCTGAGAGGTCCCAAGCCATCAGCTGCGTAAGGAGGCAACGGTACCACAGCCGAATAATCCTCCTTACAGCAAGGTGCTGTCTGTAAATCCTGAAGGCACTTTCTGTTTGGTGACTGACCTTATGTCACCCAGGAGGTTAGGAAACATCCTTTTGCCTCCTCAATATGAGGCCCTGAATGCCATCATCTGCCAAGACCATGACTTGCAATACCTGTGAGGATTTTGATTTTTTCTTTTGAGGAGTGAGAAGCCCTAGATGTGCTTGCATACAGGGGCCAGAACAGGCAGGCATGCCCCGAGATGAGATGTATGCCTGGTGTCTTGTTGCCTGGTCCTGGGAATCCTGTCTCCTGACACTATCTCACTAGGAGTCGCTGCCTCCTAGCACCACAAAAATAATGAAGAATCAGAGTATGGAGCTGAGAAATGAGATGGAAAAAGAAAGTCAGAAAAATATTGCTGAGCATGCTGCAGGGTCACTGTTTCTGACAGTGACTTGTCATTGAACCCATGGGGAGCTTTGTGACTGCCATGGGGATGCAGACAGCAAATGTGGCATTGGGGTACAGAGCTGAAAATGCAAACTCTGTGAGCTCGCTTAGTAAGTTTGGAACCAAAGAGGAAATAACAAGGAGTGTGTCAAACCTAAAAATAACCCGCTTAACTTTGCTCTAGAAATTAAAGGTATATTTTTTCATAAATGTGGATGCTTTTAACCTGCTGTCAGTGATATTTAATCACTATTTTCTACCTTTTTTCTACCCAAGAGATTAGATTATTATGAATATTAGAACCTTGAAGACATTCAGGACTTAGGATGGCTTGTTTTTAATGAGAGATGCATGATATTAAAACTGAGACCGCTGTATTTAACTCACAAGGTCTGGGCACACTGCTACTGCCTACTCCTTAGAGTTATGACCCCCCCTTCATCTCCTGAGTGCCCTGTGTGCTTCCACTGTGGGCACCTTGGCAAGTAAGCTCTTCTGCTCATGCTTTTGATAGCACAGGATCCCAAAGAAAGCCTCTATTTGAATAAGTACCAAGAATTGCCTCACACCTCTAGGTCCACTGGGCAACTGAAGAGGGGCAGATGTTCCCCAGTGCCCTGTGATCAGATCTGGCAGCACATGCACAGAGCTCACGGGGACCAGTGCCCACGGCGCCCAGACCATCCATTTCTCCAGATGTTTCCATCTGGCTTACCTTTCTGCTGCTGGAGAGCCAAGGGTGCACTTGGACTCACTGGCTGTTGATTGTGCCCACTGCAGAGGTCTCGATCCAGGCACTGACCCTGCAAGCAGCTTGAATCCAAACAGAACAGACAGGCTCTTTGGCTAGTTGTTCATCCAAATCACAGCTGTCCCCTACCACGCGATGGCTGATTTTACATCTGTCATGGTGCAGTTTGCCTCTTCTCGTTTTTCACTTCCTGATGCACTTCTGCTTGGCCACAAAGCATGAACTTTGCTATCCAAAGCTGATAAGCTAAACCACATCCTATAACAGCAAATATAGTAATGAAAGACGCTGCACCTGGATGTCATTGCAACTGAGAAGACCTGCCCTAGGTCATAGTGCCAATTTCTTGCCTATCTTGCTAACTTAGCCATCCTCAGGACTGGCAGGGAAAATTTAAAATATCCCCTTGCCCAAAATATTTCTAAACAGGAGGTAGAAGTGAAATATGGGAAGTGAGAGCAAAGCTGATTAATTGCTAGCCACCACAAAGACTTGGAGTCCTGTCACGCTCGTTGGGCTTCAGTGCTTTGGGTTTGAACTCCTGCCTGGGGACCCAGCTGTGCACTGCTGGAATGTGGCAGGGTCCCAGAAAGAACTGAGCTCTGAAGAGGTGACAGTGCCTGTGGCAAGCAAAGGCACGTTTGTCACAAATGTCAGCCCCTGATAATCAAGGCTACAGGAGACACAGTGCTAAGAAAGTGAAAGGGCTGATTTATCATGACATCTGTGACCTGGCACTGCCATGTGTATCTGGGAAGGGAGCTGACCTTCTACAGATCCATCTGGCACAATGTTGCTTCAAGGCCTATTAGTGCTTTGCCAGTCTCAGCACTGGAAGAAGACATGAGTGGCAACACTCCCAATCCTACTGTTACCCTTCCCCAGGAACAACACCTGCCCCAGAGAGGGTGCTGTGCCAGTGGGATCCCTCTTTCTCTGCAGCCGTTGCCTGGCTCCTCCACCTCCTGGTGTTTGACTTTCTCACTCCCTGCTCACCGATGCTGACTCCTCATTCAGGGAGTGACACACCAAAGCATATATATTCCTGTTGCTCATAAATCCTCAGAGGGTACAATAACACCCGAACCACTGATCTCACCCTGGCTCTTTTCAGTGCCTCCCTTTTTTAACCAGGCTCTGGTTCTCACTTCCTAGTTGCTGGGATCTTTGTTCTCGCACCTTTTTGTGTCTCTTCAGTTCCCGTCAAGGCGCTGCTGCTGATAAAGGCTCACAGACATACTGGGGGGGGTGTCCTTTGCCAAAGAAGTCTATGACACCCTCTGTGGGGAACTTCCCCCTTCCCTGCAGCCCTCTCCCCCCTGCACGCGTGTGAGCACATCTGGCTAAGCCTGGCAGTCTTGGCTTTTCCACGTGTCAGAAGAGGAGGACACAGTGGCCCATGAGCCTCACAGCATCCCTCGCTGAGCTGGGTTCACTCACCTCACTGGGTCTTGGTGCATCAGCCCATGATCTCCATCTCCCCTGGCCCAGGTGGGCTCACACCTCTGCCTCTCGCTGTCTCTTGGAGCCCCAGCTCGTGGGGAAGAGCAGCACAACCCCAGAGTTTCCTCACTGCTGTCTGAGTGAACAGCAGGTAAGACCAGATTACTGGGGTGTGCGTTGGAGGCTACACCCTGATGCTGCAGATCCCAACATGCCTGCCGCCCTGGAGTGCTGACTCCAGAAAGCAGGAGCAAGGACCCAGCAGGAGGGATGCAGGGAGCTGGGAACACAAGGAGAGAAGGTGGAAAGGATGCTAAAGAAGAGGGGCTGCTCAGGATTGAAAGGATGATTGGTAAACCCCAGTGCTCTTCAGACCTCTTTGTGCAGGAAAATGTGGAAGAGCACAGTGAAGAGGTGAATCCCTTTATGGAAGAACCACAGTAGGCTCAGAACAATCCTGCTTCTGACTGATTCAGACAGGAAAACCAGAAACCTGTGGGCTGTGTGAGAAGTTTTACCTTCCAAGGCATTGGGAACAGCTGGAGCTTCCCAGGCTGGCTGGGGAAACGGCAGGCTTTTGTCCCAGGATATTTCAGCTCCCTAGTCACACAACTTACATTTTTCTGGGCTCCCAGAGGCTCTCAGGAAAGGGCTGCCCACTGAGAAGAGGGTCAGCCACCTCATTATGCCTCACAGGAGAAGGGCAAGGACTGTCATTGGAGAAGAAAATAAGGGTGGTTGAAGGGAGACCTGCCAGGGAAAGAGTTAAGAGAGCCAGGAAGCAGCTGGGCTGTGTCTGTTTGTGGTAGCTATGTGGGCTGCAGGGTAGAAAAGAAGAATCTCCACCCTGGAGGAGGCAGATGAGGGAGTGTCTTTGGGAACAGGAGCTGAGGATGAAGGAGGCAGTAGGTCTTCCCTGCTCTGATCCCATGAGCTGTCCCTGCAGGGAAACTCTCCATCTCCCCAAAGCAGTGATGAGATGATGGGTCTAGCAACAGCCACTTGATGCTACCAGGTTTTTCTTGTGTGGAGGGATCTTCCTCCTGCTGTCTGGGTCTTGGACTGCTTCCTGCTGATGAGTGACTGGACTGTGGAGGAAGACAACCACATGACCTGCTGACAGGATGGCAGAGGCCGAGGGTCTGACAGTGGTGCTGTCCCCACCAAGGTGAGCTCCTTGTTTTTGATGCCCACCCTGAAGCCATAGTTCAGAGTTCTCCCACCATGCTCCCCAAGCTGTAGGTACAGAACAGCATGGGTGTGGGCAACCTCTCAGGGCCAACCCAGCAGATTTCTGCAGGCCACTGGGTCTCTGATGCTGGCAAACATGCCAGAACAACCCATGGTCAGGGGCTACCCCGGCTTTGCAGTGTTGGGCTGGAGCTACTGTGAAAGTGACTATCAGGCAGAGGCCATGGGAAGCCACAGGAGGGGATTCAGGTGGCTGTTGCACCGTGACTGAAGGTGGTGGAGCTTTGCCATGGACAGGATGGAGATGGTGTGCCTGTACATGGTGCTGCTCTCCATGCAGCACATCGCTGCCGTGACCTGGCTGTGGGTGTGCTTTTGCACTTGTACTGTCTGGGTTGGAAAGTCACCTGAGGAGGTGATGTCTTGAAAAAAATGGAGTGAGAGAAGGGTGGAAAAAGGAATTTGAGCAATCAAAAGGCAGCACATTAGAAGGGGCATCTCTGGGAGCATGGAGGGAGGGGGTACTAAAGCAGAAGAGGTTCAGACCAGGATGGGGAACAGGAATGTTCAATTTGGCACAGACAAGAGGTGGCACCTCCCCTTCCCTGTGACATTTCTGCTCTAAAATAAGGCTACAGAGGGCTAGTCCTGCAGAGATATGGCCTAGGCTCTGGCACATCTGGACTGAATCTCTCCCCGCAGGTACCTGGCCAAGCAGACTTCCCTGAAGGTGGCCCTCCAGGACCACAGGGGCTGTGATGGTCTGATGGGGCTGGTGGAAGAGCAGGTCTGCCTTTGCCAGTGGCAGGGGGAAGCCATGGATGCGGTAAAGTGAGGCGCAGAGCTGGCTGTCCATGAGTGCCAGCACCAGTTCCACTCTCACTGCTGGAACTGCTCCACCCTGCAGGGGTTGCAGGTCTTTGGCAAGGTGGCCATCCAAGGTCAGCAAGGGGGAGACGCTGCAGGCAGGGTGGGCATGGAGTCCCTCTGGAATGCCCACAGTGTCCCCTTGACACATCAGCCTTTCCTGGGCTAGTGTGCAAGGGTCACACTGCACCCATCCCCAGAGTGGCCAGTGCCTTCCTCCACATTCTAACATGTCTGTCAACACAGAGCAAACAGCCAAATACATGTACTTTTACACATACGGGCATTCTGGCTAAACTTACTGCCTATTTGGCCAGATTTGGCATTTTGGTTCCAGCTGGACCAGCTGTGCAGACTGGTGGATCTTCTCCCTCACCCTGCCACCAGCCCTGACACAGAGCCACCTCCCTTACTGGCTCCTGGCCTTGGGAACAGCTGCACCGGCTGAACATCTTGACATCTATTTCTCCCGAGCAGTCTCCATCTGAATGCATCCTTCCTGCATGCAACCACAGCCTCTTTTCCCACACCACATCCCATAAGTGCCTTTGCCCCCTGCAGACTGGTGCCATTTCTTGCCCTGCTGCAGGAACACAGGAGTCTGCTTTCATCCATGCCATATCCTCTGCTGGCATTGCTTTTGCTATGACTTGTGCCTGCAGCCACGGGAAGCTGGAGAAGTGTGGCTGTGACTGCAAGATCTGAGGAGTCAGCTCTGAAGGTGAAGGAGAAGGCTGTGGCAGAGGGAAAGATCTATGTGAGGCACTTTCTCTAGGGAAGGAGACACATCCCTTCCCCACAACCTTTGGGAAATCCTCTCAGGGCTTCTCCTTCATCTCATGGCTCCTTTCCCTCTGCAGGTTTCCAGTGGTCAGGCTGCTCTGATAACCTGTCTTATGGGATTGCCTTCTCTCAAGCCTTCGTGGACAACCCAGAGAGGAATCGTGGTGTCTCCTCCAGCTGAGTGTTCATGAACCTGCACAACAATGAGGCTGGGTGGAAGGTAAGGGCAGGAACGAGGGCTGGGAAGCAAGCCTGGCTTCAGGGGATTCTCCCTGGCTAAGCAGAGCTCTGTCCAGGCCCCATACCCCAAGAGGCAGTTTGAGGCAGCCACGTGCTCCCAGAGGAGTCTGCATCCTGCTGCCTTCCTAGCCCAGCACTGTGCTGCTCAACCCAAGCTGGGTCCTGCCTCCCCTCCCTGCTTCTGTGCAGTCTGCTTTTCCTTACAGAGCCCAGCTGTGGTTAACCTTCATTGGCCTTTTCTGCAAAGGAAACTAGTTACTCTCTTCTGCTCTGAAGGGCTTCCCTGCCCCTCCAGCCCCTCTCAACAAAGACACCCTCTTCTACAGGGGTCACAGTCAGATCTGGTCCCTTGAACATCCTCTGTCTCTGGGCAGATCTGTTCCCCTCCCCACAGCCCCACAGGTCAGAACAGGTCCCCATCCCTTTCCCCCCCTCAAGGATTTCTCTTACAGACCCAAGCCAACTTGTTATCCACAGCATGGATCTCCTTCTGTTTGTATTGACCAGACTTAAAAAGATGATTTTTGCCCTCCCCTCTCTTCCTTTCCTTTCCTTTCCTTTCCTTTCCTTTCCTTTCCTTTCCTTTCCTTTCCTTTCCTTTCCTTTCCTTTC
>JAWWEU010000001.1:27949052-27992943 GCA_035583155.1 Acropternis orthonyx
ACTGTTTGCTGGGTTAAAACCAGGCTGGATGGCTGAGCCCAGAGAGTGCTGGGGCATGGAGTTACACCCAGTTGGTGGCTGGTCACTAGTGGGGCTCCCCAGGGCTCAGTGTTGGGGCCAGTCCTGTTCAGTATCTTTATCAATGATCTGGATGCAGGGATAGAGGGCACCCTCAGTATGGTCACAGATGACACCAAGTTGGGTGGGAGAGTTGATCTGCTGGAGGGCAGGAAGGTTCTGCAGAGGGATTTGGGCAGGCTGGACTGATGAACTGAGGCCAACTGTATGAGGTTCAACAAGGCCAAGAGCTGGTGCCTGCGCTTGGGTCACAGCAGTCCTGTGCATTGCTACAAGCTTGGGAAAGAGTGTCTGGAAAACTGCCTGGTGGAAAAGGACCTGGGTGTGTGTTTTGCCAGGGGATGATGGTCACCACCAAATACAGACACCAACTTTAAAGAGTAAGTGTATAAATTTACTATAGTGCAAAACAGCAAAGAATTACAAAAGAGGCAAAGAATTATCAAAGGATAAGTTCAGCCCTGCACCTAATCATTACTACAAAGAGTGTCTATAGTGATTAAGAAAGATTCATCACCAGTTACCCTTTAATACACCACCATCATCCAGACCCACACATCAGCTGGGGAGCCCCAATCACAGTGAGGGATCGGAGAACCACTCCTGGGAACTGGGAAATCCTGTGTGGTGCATCCACTCAGAGGTGAGGTCTCTGCTCTGAAAGGGTCCAGCTTTTATATTGCTAAACAAACAAGCTTCCATCACTTATTTAGTGTGGAAAACATCTGGCTTTCTTCTCTCCTTGGTTTTCACCCAAAGCCTGGCCAGGGCTCAGAGGAAAATCAGGGAGTCAGTTTGGACCAACTACTGTCGAATAAAGATAGATACATTCATATCTAATAAGGCCAGCTGTCTACCTCCATGGCCTTGACTACTCTCTAAATACAGCAAGATAGATACATTCATAACAAATACACAAATTAAGCAGAATTTTGGCTAATAAGCAGATATGTGGCTAAATAGAACATTGTGTTGGAAGGTTCATCTAGAGGCCAGCTCTGGCTCAGGCCCTGTTGTTCAGGCCTCAGCACTTCAGAGTGCTGGTCAACAGCGGCTGAACATAAGCCAGAAGTGCGCCCAGGTGGCCTAGAAGGCCAGTGGCATCCTGGCCTGTATCAGAAATTGCATGGCCAGCAGGACCAGGGAAGTGATTTTTCCTCTGTAGTCGCCACTGGTGAGGCTGTACCTCCAGTACTATGTCCATTTCTGGACCACTCACTTCAAGAAAGGCACTGAGGTGCTGGAGCGTGTCCAGGGAAGGGCAAAAAAGCCTGTGAAGGGTCTGGAGTGGCTGAGGGAGCTGGGGTTGTTTAGCTTGGAGAAAAGGAGGCTCAGGGTGAACCTTATTGCTCTCTACAGCCACCTGAAAGGGGCTGTAGTGAAGTGGGGATAGTTCTCCCAGGCAACAGCTGATAGGACAAGAGGAAATGGCCTCAGGTTGAACCCCTCAGGGAAGGGTCAGATTGGGTAATAGAAAAGATTTGTTCACTGAAAGGGTGGTCAGGCATTGGAATGGGCTCCCCAGGGAAGTGGTGGAATCACCATACCTGGAAGAGTTCAAAAAGCAAGTAGATGTGGCGCTTCGCGATATGGTTTAGTGGACATGGTGGCATTTGGTCAAAGGTTGAACTTGATTGTCTTAAAGGTTTTTTCAAACTTTAATGATTTTCTGCCTGCTGCTTGGCAAGGGTGAGGAACCTCTCGTGCCACTGTTGCACCTCCCTGTCCCCCTCCTTCGCACTCAGCACGTGGTAGGTCTTGTTACTCTTGCATTTAATGCGAGTCACCTGCAAGGAGAACCTGAGTTCAAAGGAAGGGTACCACTGCCCATCCTTTCCCCAAGGAGAGAGGACCTCCACAGTGGGCAGCATCTGGAGGCTGGGATGATGCGGGCACCAGAGGGGAGAACCAGCTGAGAAGCGGTTCATCTAATAACTGTGTGTTTCCTAAGATATAGGTTAGTCCTCCTGCTCTGGTGACCTTGGTTTTTTTTACCACCTAGGAAGCACCCAGTAGATGAGGGAGATCCTCCCCTACATGGACACCCTGAGAGGCGGGAGGCTTCCCACAGCTCCTCTTTCTCCACGTTATGTCTGCCCTTACAGCATCTCTGCAAATCCCACCCACCTTGGATCACTGTTTATCACCCCCCAAATATACCCAGTTCTGTCCTCCTGGAAGGAAAAGCAGACGGTCAGTCAGCCCTGCTGGGGCTCAGGGCTGGCTGTGGAGGGATCAGCCGTGGAGGACCAGGCTGTGCAAAAGGCAGGGCAGCTGCTTCTCACCCTCTGGTTGTGGATGCTCTTCTGGAGGCACTGGTGGCTCTTGAACATGCAGTAGCTGGGGTGCTGAACTCCACTCGAGTCACAGATCTGGGGAGATGGGAATAAAGGTTGGAGAAAGAAGAGAAGGAGGCATGGGAACATCCACTGATGGTCACCCACCTTGCCTGGGCCACTTGCATCTGGGAAAGCAGCATACTCTGCCTCCAACCAGAGGGTCACAACAGGGTCCTCGCAGCCATGGGTGGCCATCTGGCTACACCAGTACTCTGAACTCATCCCTCTGAAAAGATCCATGTTACGGTTCTCCAGGGTCCCTGAGGATGTGGTCTGCAAAGGGATGGGATAAAGTGAGACATGCTTCTTCCTTCCCTTTCCCACCTCCCAGTCCAGGCCCTCCTCAGAGACCAGCAGGACAGACAGCTCACTTGATACCTTCTTTTCAGCGTCCTGGTGCTGGGCTGAGATCTGAGGGTTGATGTAGTTGTAGAAGTCACCCATGTTGCAGTTAACACGGCTCAGGGTTTTGGTGTTCTGACACTGCTCCATCTTCAGCGAGCAGAAAGCACAGTCAGGGCACAGGTCCACGTGATGCCGCCCAAGGTTGTCACACACCTACAGTGGATGGTCGGGGTGGGGGAAAAGGAGACTGAGAAGCTCCCAAAAGAGGGAGACTGAGGAGCTCCCATATCCCTGACTTGGAGTTTGCCTCCCTGGTCACCCAGGTCAGCTTCTCTTGGGAGGTTGCACCTGAAGGGACAGGGAGTCCTGCACACCATGGGGGTTAAAGGTGAACAGCAGTGCATTTACCAAATCTCCAAACCCAAGGACTCTTTTTTCCATCTCCTTCCAGGCCCTGGCAAGCATCGTCGAGAGACAGTTTCCCTCCAGTACTGCATAGCACAGGACCAGCACTGCCTCATCATTCTGCATGCCTAGGACGCTGACAGAGAAAAGGAAGGAGGAAGTCAATAAGGCTTTAGTTAGAAACTGAAAGGCAGGAAAACAACCCCAAAACATAGAAAAAAAAAACCCAACAAAACCCTTCCCAAAGAAACCTTGGACTCTTGGCTAAACTGCATGGAGGAATGGGGGTATCTGCAGAATCTGTACATGCCTGTGTAACACAGGGGTGTCTGTGTGTGGGGGACATCTGGGAGCATGTGAGAGGGACAGGACAAAGAGAACATCTTGGAGAACTTTCCCAGGGCCCTTGCAGCAGCTGCTGCCTAGCTTTGTCCATCTGAGTGCACAGTGAGGAGATGTTTGCTAGAGGTCTGCTAAGTGTTGACTATGGGGCAGTCCCATTTGGGTCTGGAGGGTGTCACTTACTAAGCCTCCCTCCTGCTTGAGCCGATGTATTTGACAGAGAGGGGAAAAATCTGTTAACTGTGAATTAACTGTTCATCCAAACTGACATGGGTAGCTAAAAGTAGAATATTTGAGGACAATGGGATAAGACCAATAAGAATATTGGCATGTCTTAGGAATGGCAGAATCTGTAGGTATGGTACAGAACTGTTACTAGACAGGGGTGGTTGGCTTCAATCATCATCAGTGATACAGAAGAGGTAAAAATGTTCATTAGATATTTGCCTCCTGTGTCTGGAAGCAAAACCAGTGATAAATAAACAAACAAACTTTGATCTGACAGAAAGTAAGAGGAGCAACAACTGCTTATGTTAAAATGCTCTTAGAATCCACACATGGGCTAACCTGTATAGACAAGTTTTCCTAAGAGTATTTGAAACTTCTTGGAGACCTTAAGATTAGCATTAAAAAAACCAAAAAAGAGGTGGAGAACCTGAAAGTAGTTCATGAAGATGAGATTTCCTAAGGCCTGTAAAACTTTCACCTAGAGCTAGAAGCTAAAGAACCTTCACTTGGCTGGGTGAAGATGCTAATGGGTGTCCACTCAGCCAGTCAGCACTTTCACAAAGGAGGGCATCAGCTGGAAAGCTGTCCTTGTCAGCAGATGGAAGAGTTGTGACATTTGGTCACTGGAATTTGGGAGGAGATCCATTCAAACCAGAAATTAGCTGCATATTCCTGACCCAAAGGGAATTTAGCTTGGGAACAGCTGATGAGGTGGTTTCTCCAGAGTTTGGAGACTTCAAAAAGATATCTCAAACTTCTCTTAGGGGAAGGGTCTGTAGCTCAGACACATGATATGATACTGTTTTTGCCTCCTGGCAAACCAGAGATGGTTTCATGTCCTGTGTTGAGCAGGAAGACCAGGGTGCATGATCAGGGCAATTGCTAGGCCTGAAGGTTAAAGCAGATCAGCCTCCTGGAAAACTGAGTCGTGCTGTCAGTCTGAGGTTACCGAGAAATTCTGTTGTGCTCTCTGTCACATCCTTTTCCTGCTGTATCTCTGCTCGCCATCTCCGCTGTGAGGTTTTCTGGCCTGATATTTGCAAATTTATGAGCTGATTTACCACCTCTGGGTGAGTATAACAGCACTGCTGCTGGTCCCCTACACGTGTTGCTGTGCTGCTGAGCTGTTTGTGGATGCACAGAAGCTTCACCATGCTTCAGGGAAAGGGGTAGATCTACCTAAAGTGATTTCCTAATGCAAATCCTGCCCCAGCTTAGTATTTCTGCATGTTTTTGTGCTAACCACTGTCCTGAAAAAAGCCTAGCAGGTACTATGGGGCAATGACTGAAAGGACATGTGGGAACAAACCCTCTCAGAATTAAAAAGAATCTGTGAGCCAAGATCAGTAATTGCTCCAAGGCAAGAAGAGAAAACTTCAGATAGAAGCTTATCATACTTCAGCATCTCAAGATGTGGGATGACACATACAGGAGCTACTACAGCGGTATCTCTGAAGAATGCTGGTGAACAGCATCCACCTCTCCCTCAGTGTAATGACAAGGATTTGGGCCATTAACTTTCAGCTCCTGAGCCTCCCTGATATTGGCTGGCTGAGGTGGAGTGAGCACCTGAGAGGAGCAGAAAAGAAGATAAGGAGCAAACAGCAGCTTTCCAGCACTTGGCAACTTCTGATTTAGGGGTCCTGTTGCAGGAAACGAAAACCATTAAGGAAAAAGCCATTCTTAACAGCTTCAGAAAGAGAAGAGATCTTTGCTTGCATGCCAAGTCTGGCTATGGGTGATGATAATTCAAAAAGAGTGTTTTTTCTGGGGATGGTATTTTTAGCAAAGAGTTTGGCCTTAAAGCCTCTGAGGTTGAAGTACATAAACACCACAAGGACTGTTTGGAGCAGTAAAGCAGGACGAGGAGGAGAAAGAGGGTGAGTCACCAGGAGTGTATGTATCTCATCAATACATACAAATATCTTAAAGGTGGGTGCCAGGGGGATGGTACCAGACTCTTTTCAGTGTTGCCCAGAGACAAGACATGTAATAAATTAAAACACAAGAAGAGGAAGAACTTCTTTACATTGAGGGTGGCAGGGCACTGTAATGGGCTGCCCAGGTAGGTCATGGAGTCTCCTTCTCTGGAGACATTCAAAACCCATCTGGACACGTTCCTGTGTAACCTGCCCTAGGTGACCCTGTCTCGGCAGTGAGGTTGGCCTAGGTGGTCTCCAGAGGTCTTTTCCAAACCTAACTATTCAGTAATTCTGGGATTCTGAGAGGAATTGGAACAGCCTTGCTGGGGAAGCTGGGCTCTCATGAACCAGAGGTGAACATCTATGTGAGAATACCAACAGAGTAAGAACAGCAATGCTGAAAAGGGTCTAGGGGTCATAGCTGACAAACAACAGAAAAATGGGAAGAATTGCACAAATGCAATTCTTGTGTGCAGACAGAAAAGCAGGGAAGGGAGGTTGATGTCCTATGCACCCAACTGCTGAAACCCATCACAGGGCTGGAGCATGAGGATGTTTTAAAGGGACACTGAAAATTGCCACAAAAAATAACAGTTGTACAGGCTTTACAATGTAAGAGCTACAGAGCTCTTTCTATCCTATTGCAAGACTGAATCATGGTATATAGGCAACCCTAAGAAGAAGAAATACTAGGAAATAAGGCAGAAAACACAATAAGGACTAAAAATTGAAAACAAATGCAGTAATTGACTTTTTTTCCCCATAATGATTCACTGCTAGCAGAAAGACCACAAAAGTGTGCTGCAGATCCTTTTTATATTATTTCCCTTGCTCTGTCTCTCTCTAAAGGTCACAGTTGGCTTTGTCAAGTACTAGGAAAGCTGGTAGAGCTACCAGAGCAGCTGCCACAAGCAGAGGTGAGCAAGAAGGGATAGATGTCCTGCTGAACATAAGACCCTTGGGAAGACACACATCCCGGGGATCTGTGCTTGTCACAACCTTGCACACCTCGTGTTAAATCAGACACTGAATGGCCCCCGTGTGCAACCAGTCCCACCCAGCACTGCTCCTCTTCCTGGAATGGAAATGCCCCAAAGCATTCTGCCCCTTTTTTAGGTCATGCTTTGAAGTCCATTTGAGAGGAGGCAGGATGTGGTGAGCAGCAAAGCCGACAGGCGCAGTCTATCTCGCCTTTTTATCCCCACTTGAGTTTAAGCTTTGCTTAGCATGATTGATGGGGCCCAGCTGTCAAGTTACAGACACACAGTCAGTATTAGTGTCTTTGAGAAACTCTGCAGCAGAATAGCAAGTGTCATCTACAATCACAGCAGGCCCTCAATAATCCCAATGGAACTAAATCAGAGCAAGGCTCAATTTCAGAGGCAGGGAAACCAAACATCCTCAGTGAAACAGTTTTACCTTAGAGTACATACACCAGGAAAAATGTTTCCAGGCGGTAAAACCTTCCTACAATATTAGGGAGGAGGATGACATGTTACAGCCTTGCAAGAGAACAGCTGTGACTTTAACAACTTGATGCAGTTCACTTTTACAGGCAGAAGTGGTATCTCTGACTGAACTGTAGTGGTAGTACACAGTGTGTTTAAGAGAAACCACAGATGTGCAATCATGCACAAAATCCGTGCGCTTACAGCAACAGAGCAAACCAAAATGATTTCTTCATGAAAACCACATCTAGAGAGCATTTTTTTTCCCCTCCTCTTGGTAAGCAAAGTAATTTTTGCATCTTAGTCAAAGCAAGTGGTCCTCAGGCACAGTGTACTAAAGGATCAAAAAGTACATTTGAGTGAAAGCATATGATCCTTTTGCAGGTCTTTTCTGGCCCACCAGCCTCAGCTACCTGAGGACAGAGATAAATGGATCCTGGCAGAGCAACTGAAAAGAACTCAACAAGCTCCTGAAGCATCTGTAGGCCAGAGGAATTAAGAAGGGTATGTAGAAGAACTGCAGCAAGCTGGGCTGTCACAGGACCCTGTGCTGAACTGCCATGTAGCTGCTTCCAAAACCAGAACAGGGAACCAGAAACCCCCTAGGAAGAGCTGTGCACAGAATCCGCAGTGCAGAGAGTTACACATGCTCGAGAAGCAGTAGTCCTGCATAGCCAGGAGCAAGGCTTTGTGCTCCCAGCTCTGTTCCTTAGCCCAGGGCTGCTTTTACTTTACTTGGGAGAGGATAGAACACTCCTGAGTGTTCCTCAGGTCAGGCTGTTTTAAGAAACATCTGCTTGACGTTGCACACAGAGAGCAAGGAGCACAGCGAGCCATCCCAAGGACCTGTGCTTGCAAGGAATCTATTTCTGCTCATCACTTGTACTCCTGGGAGATGTGCTGGGAGGAAGATGAGTGCAGAGGTGATTGCATACTGCAGTGTGGGGAAACACAGGCATGGGACAAAACTCTGCCTGCAGCTAAGGCCCGGACTAAACTCACTGTGCTCAAGACACAAGGCCAGTGAAATTTTCAGGCATGAGCAGTGTTGGATCACTCAGTGCTAGACCAGGGTTTGCCTGAGTGGCTCCCCAGGTACATTCTTTCTCTGGATGGGACAGCTTGCTCCAGAAATCCTGCTCACACTCACCACCTGCTCAGAGGAGGGACTTGAATGCTGTGGGGCTGCCAGCCAGTGTGCATGAGGACAGCCCTGCATGGGCACCTAGAAAGAGCAGTCTTCCTCTCACCTGTCTTGCGGGGGAATTTCCAGCTCTGATCTGACTTCTGGACCTGACTTGGTGAAGTTCTGGGATGAGTCTCTGGTGTCCAGGGATGCATCCAAGGAGAGGGCCGAATGGATCAGCTGCCAGATGCTCTTCTTCAGGCTTTGGTCTTCAGAGGATTCCACCCTGAGAAGTGAGGCGGTGGTGGCAGCTGGGACAAGCACAGTTGGTGGGCGCACAGTTGTCCTTTCCTTCTGTGAGGGTGTGGTCACCTTTGGCGTGGCTGCGAGTGGCTTTGTCGACAGTGATTTCTGACCTAACAGTGCGTTAGAGTAGTTCAGAAGTCTTTCCACATCTGCAGGTGAGGGAGAAGCCTGACTCTGAGCTGGGGAGACAGAGGGATGGAATGGCTGAGGGCACCCTTTGAGGCCAGCCATAAAACTGCCGGGGGTGGAAGAGTAGCTACAGGAGGTGAGCAGGGGGGCAGGGATGCCCAGCACAGCTCGGTGCAGTCATACCTTCACTGGCAGAAGGGCTTTCACCCCCTGCCAAGGAATTCACAGTGTGAGATTGCTCTGATGAGAACATGTCTTTTACAGACGAAGTCAAACACGGGACACGCTGAGTGGAGGAGAGAGGGAGAAATGTGAATCTTGCTATGTTATCTTTCCTTCCCCCTCACTCCTTCCATCTCCCAAGAGATATTCCCCACCCCTCCCATCCCAAACCCCACTCCTCACCTTGATGTAGAACTGCTGTCTGAGGCAGCGGTACTGGGTGAACTGGCAGAAGGATTCAAACTGCAGCACCTCTGGAAAGTCAGTGCAGATCGGCCCTGGAGAGAGATGTGAAACGGGGGTGGGCCACAGGTTTTGGCATCTGCTGTCTTGGCCTGGGCACACCAAGAGGTCAGGACCTCTCAGATGGCAGACTGTGGATGCAGGGAAAGTCAAAGCTGTCTGCTTCCAAGTGGGGATCACAGCCCTGGGCTGTCACAGCTCCCAATCCCAGGTGCCACATTCCCTTTCCCTCCAACCCCCTGAGAATTTCATTTTATCCTTCTGCCTTTTTTCACACAGTTATCTTCCCTACGACAGAGACCCAAACTTCCTATTTGCAGGTTCTGATGATTCTATTATTAGTCCTTGCAGGGTTTAAAAAAAAAGAGAAAAGGAGAGTAGTGGTGTGAGAGGTTCAAAAGATGACCACACTGGGCCTGGGAGCAGCACAGAATCATAGAATGATTTGGGTTGGAAGGGTCCTTATGGATCATCTTGTTCCAAGCTCCCCTGCCATGAGCAAGGACACCTTTCACTAGACCAGGTTGCTCAAAACCCTATCCAGCCTGGCCTTGCACACATCCAGGGATGGGGCAGCCTCAGCACCTCTGGACAACCTGTTCCAGAAGAGGCAATGAGACAATGTCTTCAGGGTAATATTTTGACATTTATTCCAGCCTTGCAGGGGATGGAGGGAAGTCCACAGGGCCAGGATGCTGCTGTCGAAGCCTGTGCCTGTACCCACACACACTGACACTGACCCCAAAGCTGCAGCTCTTCCTGCAGTGATCACAGGAAAGCCAAAGGCATGCAGGAGAGCAGAAAACCTTGGGAAAACTGGGGAGGGGGGTGATCTTGTGCTCCCTCTGCTCTAGGAGTGCATGGCCTGGCTAGTACAGCCTGCCCTGTGTTCACAGGGCAAAACTCCAGTGCTGGCTCAGAGGGAGGAGGTCAGCAGTGGAATTGCACTGCTCTCCTACTTGTTCCTTGTGCACTGTCTTTTACCCTGTATGCACTTCTTGATTTGACCATACAGCTGCACTGTAAAAAATAGAATTTCAGGTATCCACCAGGATCCCAGCCCCAGAAAATGCCCAACTGGTAGGGAATGCTCCAGATCCTCACCCTATCCTTCGTTTAAAACACAAGGTAGCTGCCTTCCTCAGCACCTGAAGAGGCACAATTAATGTTTGTGAATATCTAGATGTGGACAGCACTGCCATAGCTCTCTGAGGACAGCAGAGGCTAAATATGTGAGGGCACATGCTCTGCCATGACAGCTTGGCCTCAGCCTGGCTGAAATGTGCCAGAAGAGCCCCAAAACTAAAAAAAAAAAAAGATAACAGAAAGAGGAATAATGTCTGCTGGATGGGTCTGTTAGGCTAAGTGATGGAGGAAACAAGGTAAAGAGGGCAACCTGCAAAATTGTCCCATCTCCTGGCAGTTCCAGATGCTTCCACCCTTGGCAGCTGCATCTCCAAAGGCAGAAGCAGTGGGCATGTTGGCTGGATAGGACAAGCAGCAGTGTCATGACGTTGGGCACTGGCAGGAGGGGAACCAGGGACAAACGCTGGGTGCACCCAGCACCATGGCATAGTGGGTTGCAGAAGCTAACAAGTGAGTGAGGATCCCGGGACCCATCTGTGGGTCTGGTGATGAGGGGTGGGACTCATTCTCCTGACACAGCTGCAGAAACCAGCAAGAAATAGTTGCCCTCAAGCTGCAGTCCAAATAAGCACAGTTGGCTGATCATTCAGCTCATTGACGTTCATATCTAAATATGAAGACATATTTTTTTTATGAGAAAATTGTTCCTATTTTTCTTCCTCTGAAGAAAAATACAACAGAAGTAGTCCCAAGTTTTTCAGCTGCACAGATATAATTATGCCACTTAAATTCTCTGATGCAGGGGTGCAGGGAAAATATGACTGCAGAGATTTGAAGGGTGCTGTTGCTATGGTGCTTTCTGAACTGGGATGTTTCTTGGCTCCTGAAATGTTAAACACTTAAAAAGGCAGCTTAACATCTCAAGTTTTCTTAAAGACCTATGAGAACTCATGAGCCAAGCTTCTGTATAATGCCCAGATCAAGTTGGAAGGAGCTGGTAAGAGATGAGGAGCTTCAGAAAACTGTGCCCAGTTTTTTCCCCTGCCAATCCACCAACAGAGATGTGGAGAAAGGAAGGGCCATGGCTATCAGCCCATGATCGGTGAAGAGAGGCTGGGGCATCTCTTCTTGTTGAGCTGGGTGAAGAGGAGGAGTTACAGCAGCCCACAGGGACCTGAAGGAAATCTACAAGAGGACAAACTCTTCTCGGTGATGCCAGACGACACAAGGAGGGCCAAAAAGAATGCAAATTCCTGCTTAGAAAGTTAGTTTTGGCCATTGGGAAAAGCTTTTTTTCTCCAAGAAAGTGGTCCAGCTCTGGAAGGGCTGCCCAGAGAAGCCACAAAACCAAACACTCTTGCACAAAGCCCATGTGCTCTCATTCTGGGAGTGTCTGCTCCAAGCTTGAACCCAAAATGACCCATCCCACCACCATTCCCGCAGTGTGGTGGCATTTTAGGGCAGGGAAACAGCCGGCACTGCCCCAGCTGGGGCTACTCCCTCCGCTGCCTCCGGCAGTGGGTTCCGCCCTTACCACTGGGGATTTGGCCATGGTTCTCTTCCTGGTCCAGCTGCACAATGGTGGGGCTGAGGCAGCCGTATGCCTGGCGCAGCAGGCAGAACATGTTGGCCTCCAGGAGAGGCTGCATCCTGGCAAAGAACTGCTGGTACTCCCTGTCCGACAGTGGACTGCCTGGGATGGAAGGCACCGGTGCCGCAACAGTGGTCGTCGGCAAGGTCAGCACACCTGGGGAGAGAGATCTGGGATAGTCCATGCTTAACACCCCCCAAAGGGAGGCCAGTGGAGGGTGGAGATGATGGAGCAGCCAGCAGGATCGCCCGCTCCTGTCTGCTGTTACAGAGCACGGTGCTGGGACGAGGATCTCAGGGCAGCACCTGAGGTCACCATCCATAGTCCCTGGGGAAACCAGGAGCCCCAGGGGAAAAAGGGTGAAAGCAAATAAAAAGAAAGGAGGAAAAAAAATTAGAGGTTGGGTTTTGTTGTGAGCTTGGTTTGGTTTGGACTGGGGGGAGGTGTTTTGGTTTTTGGCTTGATTTTGGGTTTGGGTTTTTCTCGGTGGGTTTCCCCCCACCCCAAAAGCCCCAGCCTCCCAAGACACCCGTAGTGGTCCTGGCTCCGCTGTGAGCTGCCTCCTGCACCACGCTATGGGCCTGTGCCCCTCCATGGGGCATCCCTCCATCTCCTCCCTCCCCTCCTTTGCCTTCAGCTGAGCCCCCTCCCCTCCTGCCTCCAAAATCTCCTCTGTCTCACACCCTACGACCCCTCCAAGGGCCTCCAGCTGCTCCCAGGGGAGCAGAGCTGAGGGCTGGCATGGCCTGTGGGCCCCTATGAGAGACAGGGGATGGCAGCAGCAGAAGAGGGGCTTCGTGCTTCCTTCCAGCCCTGTCCCAGGCTCTGAGGTGGCCCTGTCAGGGCAGACACTTACTCAGTAGCCAGAGAAGCCACAACATGTCTGTCACAGACTTCAGACTCATGGAGCTGCTTGGTGGCTCGGTGGGAGTCACTCACATACCAAGCAGAGCAAACACGGAAGGTCTGAGCACTCGGGCTCTGCTCCTGGCAACAGTGGAACCAGAACTCAGCCATGGCACTGTGATCGTGGTGTCACAGTGGGGCTGGGGAGGGGCGTGGGGAGGGCAGTCAAAGCCCAGGCTCGTGGCTGGGTGGGCAGTGAGGGCAGGTGGGCACCCCACAAGGAGGGGAGATGCCAGGGTTGTGGGGACAAGGAGAAGCAGGAACCAGACTGGGAGCTTTCCTCTCTGCTTGGGGACATGGCGGTGGCTGGCAACAACCCACAGCAGCATCTGAGACATGGCCAGGCTAACCACAGGCTGAGGGTATCCCAAAAGTGGTATCTCTTGGGTACCTTGCACCCCAAAGGGTTTTATGCTCTTCTGCAGGGGAAAGGGACAAGATCTGTTTCATCCGAAGGGGATTGGAAAGCACTCCAAGCCTTCCCAGGTGTGTCCCAGCACCAGCTTGCTTCAGGATGCAGTGGGAAGACGGCTTGATCTCTCCTGGGCAGCCACGCCCCTGTCTGAACCCTCAGGGAGTCAGAGGCGCACCAGCTGGTCTTCCTCTGCTTCCAGCACAGGTGCCCTGAGCACCACACTCTGCACCGTAAAGCCTTCTCAGGAAAAGCGGGAATGCTGCTGGAAAAGGAGCTCTGGGACCACCAGCGCGGAGGAGCCCGGAGCCCTTCAGGACTGATTTGAGGGGATGCCCACACCCGTGGCCAGTCCTCAATACAGAGGCACACGAAGTGCAGGGCACGGGCACAGCAACCCACGCGTGCAACCCCATGGGTCACAGCCAGCACTGTGCCTCCCGCAGCTGGGCGCTTTCCGGTGTGAGAGGGAGAGGCACGGCCATAACCATCAGGGGCAAGCAGCTGTCAGGTTGGAAGGAAAAAAACGCCTGGCACAGCAGCGCCCGGAACTGCAGCCGCAAGCAGAACACAGGCTGGCACGGCGGCTTCGCGTCCCTGCCGTGTGACCCCGCAGCCTGCGGAGCGACACCCACCCTTGCGGCTCCACAGCAAGGATGCTGCTGCGGGAGTCGCTCCTGCCGCAAATCCCGGGATGGATGCTCCAGCGGCTCTGCCGTGTGAAACGCCCTGCAGAGCGGGCTGCGGGTGCGGCGGGTGCGAGGCTGACACATCGCCTGCCAGCGGCCCGTGGCCGTCCAGGCTCTCGGGGTGGAAGCTCAAGCCGCCCCAGCCGTGCAGTCCGTTCAAAAGGTGTCTGTCTGTCTGGCAGCAGCACGTAGCTTTGCGGGTCCTGGCAGGAGACGAGCCGTGGTTTGCTCTAAGATGCCTTGTTGGAGAAGCTTGAAGCCTGAACCCCTTAACAGCAGCACTGAATTTTGGATGTTTTTCGAGCTTTTTAGAAAGGTGGTGAGCAGGAGACTTTTTCCAGCTAGTTCATGTCACTCATACTAAAACAGGCAACACTGCTGGGGCTTGCAAATTTTAGCCAGTTCCAGATCTTTTGTTGCTTAGCTTGATGCATACTGCTTTTTAGCCGATTTTAGAGAACTCCAGGGCCTTCAGCTCCCCAGCTCTGTTAATTCCCTCCACTTCCCTGTGACAACAGAGACCAGGTTGAGTTCTTGTTGCCCTGACTGAGCAGCCTCCTGGAGAGGTTCAATGCCGACCTCAGCAGCTGATGGAAATGCTTGACTTAGGAAAGCACAATGATTTGGCATGTCACAGAATCATAGAATGGTTTGGGTTGGAAGGGACCTTAAAGATCATGGGTAGGGGACACCTTCCCCTAGACCGGGTTGCTCAAAGCCCTATCCAGCCTGGCGTTGAACACTTCCGGGGATGGGGCATCCAGAGCTTCTCTGGGCAATGCCATGCGGTGTTACTGAGGTCTGGCAGGTGCTGGCTACACAGCCTGTGTCTGTGTGTGCCAGCAAGAGATTTATGGTCTATGAAAACAGGAAACAAGAACGAATGGTCCAGAGTCCCCAGACACACACTGACAACTCAGCACAAGGCAGAAGACAAAGGGGCTGTCAAAGAAGTCACCCTTGGTTGGTGTTTTAGCAGCAGTGCCTGTGGGAAGCTACTGTATATTTGGAAAAAAGGTGGTTAGTGATGTGAGGACAGGGTGGGTGCTTAGCACTTCTCATGCACTGGGGCATTCCCTGGATTTGGTTCTGGCTGTCAGAATCCTTCAGGGAACTCACAGTCCTCAACTGGACTATATAAAAGCATGCATATATATATATAAAAGTCTCCAGCATGCACCCAGCAGGGTTGGGAGTCTGTAAGTGCAGGACACGCTGCTGTGCTGTTTGGCTGGGTGTGTGCCAGCTGGCTGTGGGGCACTTGTGGTTTAAGTCTCTGCAGAAGAAGAAGTCATCTTTGGGGGAGGGATGAGGATGGGAGGAACAGTAATTTGGAAACAATACATCAATGCTGCAAGCTGGGACTCCCTACTGCTGCATCAAACAATTATAGTGGTCAGCAATGTGCAGCATGAGGGTGATGTTAATTCCAGCATTTTCTGGTTTCTGAGTGTTGACCTGGCACCTTTAAGGCTGTACCCCCCATGCCACATTGCAAGCTGTATAATTTTTGCACTGCAGCAGATTTGCACTCTTGTTTTCAGAGCCATCACACAGCAGTTTCCTGCAGACGGTGTTCCTGCACCAGCTGGAGCTCAGCAAGCTGATGAACACAGCTGTAACCCCCAGGCCCACAGAGCACCTGATGCCAGCAGCAGGGACTGTAACACAGGATAACAACTCACTGGAGTGGCATTTTCCATGTCGCTATCCAATTGCTGTGTCAGTTCTGAGCTTTATAAGAGCCTGTCTGGTTTGTGAGGGACCACCCTTTGGCAGACAAGCTCCTCTTCCGAGTTAGTCTTGTTGTTGTCTAAAATACTTTGGCTACTTCTCAGCATTTTCCATGCTGCATGTTCCACCAGAACCACCAGCAATGTCTGAAACACTCTTGAAAAATCCAGGCCTGGGACTCACACACCCTTCCTCCTCTGCTACAAGGGTTATGTTGCTCCTTCATCAGGGAACAGAAACATGAGAGCATCAAGGTGAACACCCAAAAATATCACCATCCTGGGCACGAGGCACAGATCCAATCCCCCAACCCGCTGTTTCTCTCTACTTTGTGCACGTGTAGGGCACAGCCCCTCAGCACAGGATGGCAAGGGCCATGGCTAGAGTAATTAGATACAGGCAGGGAGGCTGACACTGCTGTAGCTCTACGGTGCCAAGCAGAGATGATAGGAAAATGCTTCCAAAAATACCTGTTATGGGGGAAAAAAAAACCCAACCAAAAATGAACAGTGATTTCAGAAAGGCAATTATGGTCAAAAAAGCCTAAATCTGCTTTCTCATGTTAGCTGGAGTGAAATAATCAGAGCACTTGCAAGTCATAATGGTGCTGTTAACTGCAATATGCTTGCATGTCATAGAATCATAGAATATACTGAGTTGGAAGGGACCCATGAAGATCATTGAGTCCAACTCCTGGCCTTGAGCAGGACACCCTTCTGTGAAGCAACATCTAATTCGAGAGCCCAACACTGAACACCTTCATCCTTCCAGTGCTGAACCTTCGTCCTGGTAGCTGTGGGATGGGATGTGGGTACCAACTTGTGCACAGCAGGGTGGAGCTCTCCATCTCTACAACAAAAGCATTAGAGAGTGTTCTGATTTGAGCCAAAATTCTATGAATTTCTGACTTTAACCACAGGTGAAACAATCTTCATTCCACATTTTTACTTTATTTTGGTGGGTTTACTGTCATTGGCTGAGAGCTCTGTGAACATGCTGATAAATATAGACTTTACATTAAAATTGGCACTCGTTTTAACTGGGTAGATGTATTAATCTATTCACATTTATACAAGCACCATAGAGTTATAATGTGCATTAATTCAAATGCTTAATTTACATTCTATTTTGTTAGGAAATAGTGAATAAAGCATTTTTTACTTGACATTTAGAAAATGGAATATTTAATTGATTGCAAAAACAGCATTTAAAAATGGTTTGTTGAATTATTAATACAACCTAAAATGGAGTGGCTACATGAAAGCATGTTTGAACGAACTGCTGTAGTCTTTTTAGGCAGGTTCGTTTAATGCAAGAATAACCTGATCTGACCACAGATTTATCGCTAGTGTGAGCAGGGGCTTGGACTGTGGAGCTCCAGAGAGGCCTCTTCCCACCTCAGTCTTTCTGTGGTAACTGAATGGGTTCTTCCAATGACTCTGTCATTCAGGCTTTTGGAATGAGGAAATCTCAGGGTCTCACACATTTTTTTCCCTTGCATGTCGTCAATGTGTAAAAAAATAATTCCTTTCCTATTCCCAGATGGGTTTTCAGCTTTGAATTACTTATTTCTTCAATGGCAGCAACCAGCCTACTGAATTTAAATTGTACACCTGCAAAAACAGACTGAGGTGGACAACTTGCTGAACATTTCTTTCACACCAAGCTTTAGGAGCTTAGTGTTTGTCACAGCTTTGCCTGTCCTTAAGCCCTGGGCAAAAATGTGTTTTTTAAAACTAACACTTAACTTTCTTTTATGTATTCAGAAAAATAAACATAAATTAGCATAAATTAATCAAGATGTTTGACTATTTTTATAAATTAAATGCATTTCATTGGATAAAAACAGCAGTGTTTCTTTTGATACTGTAATTACTAAGCAACAGACCTGGAGAAATTTCCTTTGGTTGTCTTTAGGAAGAAAGGGAGGGCGTTTTGTTTCCTTTCATTAATCTTTAACTCTTTCAATACTGCAGTTTCCCTTGCTTGCTTTAGAGCAGCAGATGTTGCCACTCAGCTTGTCAACATCTTCACAGTTCATCCTCCTGGTTTACATGGCAGGGAGAAAGTGTTAAAAAAAGGACAGTGGCTCAGAAACTGTCAAACCAGCTGTGTCTGGGAGGACATGGGCTAATTTTCAGTCATTTCAATATGGGCAAATTGTCTCTTGGGAATGTCTTTTCCACTTCCAACTTGAGATCTCTGGACTGATTCGTCCGGTATTTGAATTGAGCCTTAAGATCTTCAGCAACATCACCTTTCACCTCAAGCCACACAATTGCTGCTTCTTACCCTAGCTTGCTCTGCAACAGAGTTTTGGTACTCAGCACATATCTGACGTGATTTAGGACCGAGAGCAGCCCTGCTCTGAATGGGCAGCTGAAGCAGATGACCTCTGGGGGTCCTTTCCAGTCTGTGTTTCCAGTTCTGTATAACTGTCTCATAAGAACTGATCCCTGGTAATCTGAGTCTCACAGAAACTCTCTCCACACCTGAGCCTCAATCAGTCTGCCTAAGTACAGAAGCCTTATACAACCTGTTTAACAGACAGGGAGAAACTGTCCTCCACGTGGCTCTGAGTGTATGGTTGGGTAAGTAACACCTTAAAAGTGCTTAATGAAAGGCTGGGTGTTGCTGAGCTGTGGGGCGAGTTTAATCACTTCCTTCAAAAGCAAGTGAGGAAGGTGGTCCCACTGGTGGAAGGTGATGGTTGTGGCTGGGGTGGTTTCTGTGCACACATGGTGGTGGCAGAGCCCGAGGGATGGGAGCTTGGTGAGCACATCTGCTCACTGGGAAGGGGAATATTTTGCTGAACATCCTCATTGACACGTTTGCCCAGCTACGCAGGAATGACGCCCACAACTGAGGCAATCACAGCTGGACAAGATAAACTGGTCATTTGTGTGCAGGACCAATTATTATTAATAAATGGGCTTAAAGAGGCTGGAAAAATCTTCCCTCTTGTTGCACTGTATGGCTGCATCTTCCTGAATCTCAGACTTGACTTTACTCATCAACTAGGATATTTCCAATCACTCTAAAAGGGCAATTTCTCCAGCACCATTTTAGAAAGTGTTTATGTTGCACTGACAGCTGTTCCAGGAAATTTGCAAGCTAGCCAATTCTGTAAAGAAGCTCATGATTACTTTAACTTAGTGTAACCCTGCTTTAAGCACTTCAGTTCTAGGAGAAGTAAACTTTTCAGATCCCGTTACCACCAGAGTGATACAGGGAACTATTACAAGGGATGTTTAAAAAACCCAAAACTTTCAAGTAATTTTTGACTGACCTTTATTTGTTACTTCCAATCAAACTGATTTTGTTGACCAGGACTTCTTGCTTGTTTTAGCCAGAAGCAATTTACTTCCCTGCTGTTTCAGTATTTCACATCTGGACTGCTGTGGCAGCCTTCTTGACATCGTTAAGGACCAGTACAGAGCTGGCTCTTTTCCAGCCTTGTAGGCTTTCCCTAGCAGTCCAGAGCCTTTCAGAGAGCAGTCCACAGGCTCCTTTGGGTGGCTTTCACAGGATGACAAACATCATTTATTGAAGACTGCCGATCATAAAAGTCTTGGCCCTGATAGATGCTATTTAAAACCCTCCTTTACTGTTTGTCTAGGAAGTACATAATCCCCATATTGACACCAGCACCAACACAGAATAAATATTTACAGAACACTTCCCCTCCTCTCATTACAAACAATTCTGCTATCTGCAGTTGGTAATGGACATGTGCCATGTTCAATTATATCAAAAACAAAAGGCATTCTAAAAAAAGCTGCTTATGTTTCCAGCCTTGTCACTTACAGGCTTTGTTCCCACTGGCTTCATTTTTGGACTTTGTAATTTGTAGCTTCTACTCATTCTTTTCCTCCTCTGGTGATTAGATTTTAATGTCCTTTCATTTGCATTTATACTTGCAAGCCATGTAAAAATGCTAAGGTTTTATCCAAAGTTTGGCCTAAGTTCCCTCTTCCTGTAAGTCAGAGCATTCCCTCAGGGGCAGCAAAAGTCACCTGAATGCTCCACGCTGCTTCCTGAAGCAGGACACAATGCAGAGTGGCAGGGAAGTGGTGCTTCCCACTGAGCACTGCACGCCCTTTCCTGGCACTGAATCAGAACACAGCCAAGGTGTTCCTCATCTGTTTCGCATTAGGTCATCAGGAGGTTCCAATTCTCAAGCTGCCAAGACGCACAATGGTAAGTAACACTGTGGCCAAGCTGTAGTCTGTAAAGAGGTATGTTCTGCTCCACCTCCCTCTCCCAGCATCCTATGCTGACTGCAGAAAACCCGACTTGTGCTTCCCAAAGCAGAGCTGCCAGGGGGAGTTACTCCTGTGCACGGAGCAGCACCTGAAAAATAGGCAATCTGGTTTGCTGGTTTGGTGTGCAACACACTCCTGCCCACTCACACACTCTCACATGATACCACATGCTTTTATAAGCTACTTATTATGCTCAGTCAGCAGTGGCTTCATTACAGCGCTGGTGCTTCAAACACGTCTCTAGCCCACAGTTCCTAGAGAGCTTGCTGATAATGCTGGCCATTACAGTCCTGTGTTGCATCCCAACAAAACCAAACCCCTTGGAGGAGCCTTTGCACCCTTCCTCATGCTTGCATTCTGCCCAAAGCCTGTCTTCAAGTTCAGACCACACACTCCCATTTCTTGTCAGCTGATGTCTGAATTAGCCCCAGCTGAAGAAATTTGTTCTCCTGCCACAGCCTTCTCACTCCCTGGATCATGGCATGGTGTTTCCCTATGAAAGCTGTACCAGACACACAGCCAACACCTTCCAGAATCTACCTTCTCTCTGCTTAAGAAGGGAAGCCCCAGGAAGCAGCCCAATACAACCTGGGGACTGAGATCAAGCCCGTGGCAGGCGTTACACAAAGCACATCAGCCAGACTGGGTAAGAACATACCTCATTTTTTTCTGTGCAAAATGGGAACCTGAACACTCCTTCTCAAAGCAAAAGCAAGGACTGAGTCAGTGCTAACTCACTTGAGCACAGAACTCCAGCTCCTGATCTGATGGCTGACAGGGTCCCCATGCAATGACAAGGTGGAAGTAGCATTGCTCTTCACCTACACAGTCACCAGAACTGGAGCAGAGCTTTGGCTTCATGACTACAAGAGCAAAATCCTCCATGGATCGTCATACAGTTATCTGTGTGAGGAAAATACTGTGTGTTTCAGGTGAAAAGTCTAAACCTTCCTGATGAGCAGACTACAAGCAGGAAAAAGAGACCTGGGCTGGTCAATCTCCAGGCCCTGCCAATGGAATCGATAAAAGGGGAACATCAGTGCGGGTCATCTCCACACAGTTACCTGCAGAAACTAAGAAGAGAGACACATCTTCAGCAATTGTTTTGGAGCCCAACATCATTGTGGTAACAGCAGCTGGAGTTTCTGCCAACAAGGTGATTGTGGTGCACTGGGGAGCAAGTTATCAGGGTATCTGAAAACACCTACCCACATTCTTGGGGGCACATGGCTTGTCCTCATGGCTTATTTTCTCAGCTGTGCTGCCCAACAGCCAGAGTAAGTGTTGGCCTTACTCACCTCTACCCCTCATTTAAGAGAAGGTTAACTGATGAAGCAGATGATGAAACAGTAATGTGAATAAATGTCCTCCTTCTTCTGAGGGCACAACTGACAGGGCAGATATTTTCACATCCACTAGAAAGCTTAGCAACCTTTTGCAAGTACATTAGGTGCATTTTTAAGCCTGACTCTTGCAGAATGTCACTTATTAATGCTGTTCAGGATTGCTACGTGAGAAAGCTGTACCACATTCATCATTTACAATAAAAGCAGAGCTAAGAGAAAGAACTAGAGAGACCAATTGCCGCAGTTTATTTTGGAGGTGACATCAAGGCAAACAGAATATGTGTTTCAATGAATTTTATTTAATTCTGTATTATACAAGTGGGATCTGAATCCCCAAACTTCCCACCATGGACATAATGGAGAAGCACCACTGCACAAAAGGAAGGCAGAATTTTGGAGCCGAAGACAGGCTAGACCAAGCCACTTCTTCCCATGCAGTCAGAAATTCTTCCTCCTTCCCACAATGCACTTCCCAGACCAGCAGGTTTACCCCGGGAATAAGAGAGACAAAGCTAGCTCTAAACACTCCCTCCGCCTCCTCCTCTCCCCAACAAAAAGAGGCTGCTCAATGCCAGTAGTGGAATGGTTAAAGACAGGGAGCACATCAGGTTTTCATTCTCTCAACCAGCCCACTAGATTAAGAAGTAGCCTGGTTTACTCCCTCTCTCCTGAAAAAGATCCAGGAAAATCAATGACCTAAAATGCTGAAGACTTACCTCCTTTCCTTCCCCCATCCCATAGCCTTGTTCTCTAAGCAGAGAGCAGGCAATGAACTCTTATGAGGCTGAAGGAAAGCCAAGGAAAATCAGGGGCTACCTGAATCCCTGGGAATCTGGTGGCTACCCTGGTGCCCTCATTCATTCCCTTTGAGGTTCAGAGACCTGTTTGGAATAGTACACAGAGAGGTCCTCCCTTAGGGACTCGGAAGCAACCAGGGATACAGAACACACAGGAACCACCGTGAGGGTACACACCATTCCAGGGATGGCCCAAACCACAAACAGGGCAAAACTCCCCCTCAGCCAAGGCCCCAAGGGCTGGGGGAACTGGGACGAGGCCCTGGCAGGGGGAAGAGAGCTCCTGCAGCAGTACTGAGGTTTCACGTGAATTTACTTCTTCTTCCTCTCCTGGGAACAGCGAGGGCAGAACCTGTTAGAAATGAAGTACAAAGCCAATACTGAGGGCATAACATGAACCTCAAACATATGGTTCCAAAAGGCCTTTTCTGAGGTCCCCAACAAAGTTTTAATTCAATTTTTCATTTTTATGAGGTGTTCTAAGTGTACTCTTTCATCTGCCACCCACAACCTCCCCTTTCCAAAGGCCAGTGGGCCCTCCAGGTTGCTCGTTCACTCACCATTTCCCTCTTGGTTTTGTTGTCAGACCCACACAGGCAAAATGAAACCATTCAATGGAACACTGTTGGGATGGAGAGCAGTCAGTTAAAGAGCAGTTTTCTTTTGAAATCGTTGCTTTTGGGCTATCGGAGTTTCCCAGCTTTTGATCCCAAACTCCTAAATCCCTAGCAGCAATCAGGGAATGAAGACTCACACCCAACAAACACAGTTGCAAGGAGAAGTCCCCTTGTCCCTTGCTAAGTTTAGGGGCAAGAAAACATTTTAAGGAAAATCATGAAGGAAGAGGCACTTAGCAGGTCATGGCAAGCCATACCCTTGCCCTTCCCAAACAAACTGAGGTAAGCCATCTCCTTGTCACTGCTTGCTGTATCAGGCCCCACCCAAGCAGGACAAGACTTTCCATGCAAGACTCTTCTCTCCATTCCCTTCCCCCCATTTCCATCAACTGCAGGCTCTTACATCTGGGTTGTCGCAGCCAATCATCTCCCCATAGGAGACCTGGTGGCAGAGGCAGTAAGTAGGCTCATTGGGGTCCACGGGCATATCCAGTACATCCGAAGGGTGCACATTTCCAAAGGTGACTGAAGGCATCCCATACTCTGTGCTACTGCAGGACAGGAATAAAGTAGGTCAGCAAAATAACTGGGTTTGAGTTCTTTCACAGCTCCCACGAAAATGCCCTTGTTTGCCAGAGAGAGATGCTTCTCTTATTTAAGCACATACACCCAACTCCAGTGACGTGACCTGCTTTCCCCTTCAACCCACACTCCCCTGAAAGAATTAAAAAGATTCCCTTCTTCTTGCTTCCCAAGGGACAGGAAGGGACTGTTCTAGTCTGTGTGGGGATCAGCTAGGCCTTCCTTGGTCTGGATTTCCAGTGGTGCCCATCATTCTACAAGTCTCTTAAAACACTTACGTGCGGACAAGCTTCAGTTTCTTTTGGGCAGTTTTTGGTGCTTCCTCATCAGAGTTCTTCCCTTTAGAGCGAGCGCGGGCAGCTTTTTTCTCTTTCTGGGCTCGGCCCTCTGGTAAGAAGAGAAAAAGGTATTGCATCTGTCATCACATCAAAAGAGACACCTGATGGTGACAACCTCTCCAGCACTAAAATACACTCCCACTTTGGAATGTATATTGGCTTTGGGCCATGCACCCCATCTTAATTTTATCTAGCAGCCTTAAATATGCTCACACAAGAAGACCCCAGGTCACCATCTTTTTACCTGTCCTTCAGATTCCAGCGTAACAGTCTTTGATCTGTACCACTCCAGTGCCTGCCTTCATCCCCACCACTTCCATAGTCACTTGGCTGCCTCCTGTATCAATCTGCAGCCCAGTGGTGGTACTCACTCTTCTTGCCCTTGCTGGAGGAACTGTCATAGTCGCTCGACTCTATCTGCTTCTCCTTCAGGTCTGCTTCAAAGCGAGCGAGGTCTGTGTCCAGCCGCCGGATGTGCTTATCGACCTGCAAAGACAACAGTGACCAGGAGTCACCACAGGAGGGCAAAGAGGAAGGGACTTGCACTAAAGACCCATGAAGCAAAGAGCAGGCAGGGTCTAAAAAATGAGAGATCAGAGTCTATCAAGATTGGGGGCTTTAGTTTGGACCTTCATGCGATAACCACTAGACACTTCCCTTCATACCATCTCGTAGGTCTGCATAGCCAGCTGAACCTTGTCGTCCCCAAACTCCTTGCACTTCCCATAGGCCTCCTGGATTTGCTTGAGAAGCCCCAGTTTTTCCTCTGAAGACAAACTCCGTGCATTGCTGATATACTCTGTGGCCAACTTATCAATCTCCGACTTGAGGTCTGAAACAAGATATAAAATTTATAAATACATAAATACATACAACACTACAGTGGCCCTCCAGTAAGAGAGACTGACTGACTGGAGCAGCTCTAGGCTTTCTGCTTTGCCCAGAGATCCTCATGATAAAAGCAAGGCAAAGAAAAGCTGGTCAAGCTACATACTTCTTGTCTTGGCAACAAAGACATCTCTAATCCTCACCTTCTGTCCTCTGATCCAGATCTCGCATCAGCTGGAAGTTTCTCTGCAATTCAAATGGCAGATTCTCGATACCTGCAAAGAAAGGGGAATTCATGGAGAAATCAGGTTCCTGTCCATGATGCCAAGGCAGGAACAAAGCTAACCAGTAACAACACATACACCCCTCTAATCATGTCCCTGGTGCACATTAACGTGCTTCTATTTGTTGCCATCTCTAAAGGAGACAGACTATAAAAATGTGATATATTTAATCTGGGAGCACAGTTATAGAATACATATTAGTTAGCAGAAAACTGCTGCCATGCAGAAAGGTCCACGTTAAGAAAGCAGAAGCTCAAAACTTGCAATGAGTGTCAGTCATTATAATACCAGGTATCCATCCAAAAACTCCATTCAGTAATGAAAAGAAAGGTACAACAGCTGGTAAATAATGTCATTTAGTTGTTCCTACACAGGATGTAAAAATTAAAATTGATCAAATGCTAATTCACTGAAAAGTGAGTCTGTTTTAGTGCATCCATTTTACATATGGGGAACAGTAGATGCTGTGGGCAGAGCCAAAGAGCAAGTCTGAGATGGGGTGGGGAGCAGTGAATATCAGTCTCAACACCCCGTGATGTTTCTTGTTGCACCTTCTGCACTGTCATCTCAGTGTGGTCCATCCAACACCTGGAAGGATGCCATATATCACGAATAATAAACGTTTGTAGGGCTCTGAATGAGCAATGTGAAGTTGACAGTCAATTAATTTTCAATGCATTATGCCACTCACCCCCTAGGCATCACCAGATGCTCAACTGGCAAAGCCGATAAAAACAATTATCATTTTCCATGCCTGTCTAATCAAAATGAGATCTAGTGTTACTGCATTAACCTGAAATCCAAGCTTGATTGTTGTCATCTTTATACCTAATTAAAAAAAAAATAAAAAAATATCACTTGCAGGTTTAAAAGAAAAAAAAAAAAACTGGTAGGAAAAGCTCTTCAGAAATGCAACATAAGCACATCTGCTTCCTGAACCCACTCTTTAACACAGAGGGAGTACAACCGAAGGTGTGTCTGGCCATCACTAAGGCTGTCCAATACATCAGTCCAGGCAGTAGTCTCTATTTTCACTCCACATATTTCTACAGCAATGAATGCTTTTTCAATTCCCTGAAAAGCAACCAGCTGTCTGGGAAGATCTGTATGCAAGAGGAAGGTTTTAACAAGTACTACCCACAGGCCATGAAATTAATTCCTATTAGAAGTAAAACCAACTCTGGGCCTTGCTGAGCACAGGAGCTGTTCCTTTTACTTACTTCTTTTGCACAAACAAAACACACTAAGTTACACACAGAACCCTTATGAATAATGAAGCTGCTGCTTCAACAGATTTCTGTTGCCATTTCTATTTCAGTTACCTGAGAAATGCTCAGGTAGTGGGTGTTCTTAAGTACCCAGATACATAACCCACAGCACACACACATCACCCCCTGGCATTCAAGGACAGTTAACAGTGGAAATTCAAATTCTCAAAAAATTACTAAGCAGCAAAATCGTGTCTGCACATTCCTGAATTTGATACTTCCATGTTTGTTCAGCATGACAGACTTCACACAAGGTTTAAGAAGCCAACTACCAGATTACATCCCTATGGCTCAAAAACCATCTCAGAAGATGACGAGAACACAATGCTGAAAATTATTATTGCTTACACAGGGAGCTCATGGCAGGGATGAAATCCAGCTTGGGGATCTCAAGAACATGCCTTTTTTTCTCTTTTCCAATCCCCAGACTCATCAACTCTAAACCTTTCAATTTACACAGCAAATGAAACACTGGTCATACTGCAGCATGCTGCTTTTCATTCCTCTCCAAAGCATCCCCTGCAGAAGACAAGACAGGTATCCTCTCAAGGAAAACAGTATCTGTTCTTGCACTGCAGACAGTATGTCAAGTTTATACTGAGTTTATTAATCCTGAAGATCACAGCTTCTAAATTCTGGACTTTGTGCTTTTTAAAAAAGATTAATTTCTTTTTCTCTTCTGAAAAGGGCAGACAGTAAAAGCACAAACTAGGTACTGTCAGTTTTCCCTTGGCAAGGCTAGAAACTTTCAGATAGAGCAAGCACTTGAGCTAGCACAAAGGCCAGTGGGATGCTATTCTGTGGGCAGAACAACGCCACACAAGGTTACGGTCACATTTCACAGCGACCTTCTCACAGCAGGAGAAACTCAAGCAGGAGTTTGTTTCTGCTATAGAACCTGAAAGGGACTGTGCTCTAGCTTTTACAGCTGTCACTCACTGTAAAAATGTGCCACCAGCACATGTCCCTGTCTGGACAGCGTCTGTCCTCCCTTGCCTGTCTGTGCCCAGCCTCGTCTCTTCAGCCTGTGCCACCTCCCCTTCAGAGACCTTCTCTGCCTAGCACCTGCTCCCCTCACTGCCAGCCCCTCAGCCAGCCCCGTGGCTCCCCTGCCTTGTTACCTGCCTCCAAGTGTGCAGAGCTCTCTGCTCCTGACAGCTCCTGGCAGTGCGGGGAGAGGTGTCACCTGGCTCTGGCCTAGCAGATGCTCAGCACAGTCACCATCATTTACCAGTTAAGCACTGTCACCTTAAACCCATAACAAGCACTTAGGAGCTGTGACCTTCCAGAGGCTCATTAGTTGGGCAGGCTTCCACACAGACTGACAAGACAAACCCCTGTCATTTTAATTCCTTCCCTGCTAAAACCAGCAAAATGATTTCCTAACCCCAGCAAAATGTTTCACTCTGCAAAGCTATTACTGGACCAATGTTCTGCAACTGCTTTGTCAATAAACTGGGAGAAGATGAAAAAAGTGACAGTAGAGTGACTTTATAATCAGAACTGTTACAAAGATACTTTATCTGTTTAACTGAAAGTGGAAGGAAGCTGAGCACACCATTACAAATTATGATCCAGAAAGAGTCTGGCAATAACAAAAAACATAACAAGATAAAGCTGCAGCCAAGCAAGTTTTAACTGAGTGACAAACTACTGGTATGGTACAAATAGTTTAATCTAGCTATGGGCATGTTTTCTACTATCTGCAGCTTAACTCCAAAGCTCTTGTGTAGCCTTAAACAGAAGTGATTCTCTGCATCACAGAATTTATAACAGGGGTCAGAACACCTGCTGAAATTGCTTGACCTGTGCTGTGCTGGGTATCAGACACCCCCATCCTAAAAGTCCCATTAAAAGAAAAAAGGTAAATCTAAGGTAAATCTCATTCCTACCAATGTAACATTTCTAAAAGCACACGTTATTTATGTAATTTCATTTCCTCCTGAATTTCTCCTTTTCCCCTTTACAGTTCATTTGTTATTTCATCTTATAGTAAGATTCACCTAAAATTATCATGACTAAATACTATCTATCACAAAATACCCAAATAATTTTCAGATTCTGAAACTGATAATTGTAAAGAAAAAATGCCCTACACGCATCCTCGATCACTATAGAGGAGGGCAGTGAAGCACAGTCACTCTGTCTCTGATACACAATAACACAGACAAAAATAAGGAATAGTAAGGGTCTCTTTCCACACAAATGGCATAGCAGCAAGAGGGGAAGAGGAGCATGGTGAAAATGTACAAGGAAGAAAGTGCTAGCAAGGCCAGCAGCTTGGCTCAAAGCATGAGCTGGCATTAATGCAACGGTGTCACAGAATGGGTCAGGTTGCAAGGGACCACAGAGGGTCATGTGGTCCAACCTCCCTGCTCAGTCATCCTAGAGCACGTGGCACAGGACTGCATCCAGATGGTGTAGAATATCTCCAATGGGGGAGACTCCACAACTTTCTTAGGGCAATCTGTCCCAGTGCTCAGTCACCTGTGTAGTAAAGAAGTTCATCCTCATACTCAGGTGGAACTTTCTGTGCCTCACTTTCTGCCTGTTGCCTCTTGTCCCATTGCTCAGCATCACCAAGAGCCTGGATCCATCCTCTTGGCACCTCCCTGCCAATACTTATAGACATTGATGTGGTCCCCTCTCACACACCTCTTCTAGAGGCTGAACAGGCCTAGCTCCCTCAGCCTTTCCTCTTGTGAGAGATGCTCCAGGCCTTTAATCATCTTCGTTGCCCTCTGCTGGACCTGCTTCAGGAGTCCCATGTCTCTCTTGTACTGTGGAGCCCAGAACCAGACACAGCACTCCACATGTGACCTCACTAGAGCTGAGTAGGGGGGCAGGAGCATCTTCCTCAACCTGCTGGCAATGTTTTTCCCAATGCAGTCATCTGCACAGATCCACGGAGAAGCCACATGCAGCCCTACTGATTCCTCTCACAGTACAATAACCCTGGAAATCACTGGAGCAGGTCTCTCAATAAGTTTTTCTCAGCCCTTCCTTTTCTTACCTTGTTTTCATTTCTGGTCACAAGCTAAAGTCTCTCCACCTACCTTCATCTTTCCTCTCCTCAACTCTCATCCCTTCACTCCCCTCCACTTCTTCTTTCATCTCTTTTATTCTCCTCTTTCCTTGTCACTCATTCCCCCATTCATTCTTCCACAGGCATTCATTACCATGCAGCCTTCTCCCTTAAAAAACAAGCACTCTCTCTCCAAAAGTCAGAATTCGACACCACTCTTTTCCTCTCAAATAATTATTATTTTATTTGCTTCTTTTTAGAAATGCTCACGGGGTGTCAGGTGCAGGGAACTGATATTTAAACTTCAGCTACTTAACTCAGATGTTACCTCTGATGTACATATGTAGACAGATAGCCTACACAGCCTGGTAACTTCAACTGTGCTTCAGTCCTCTGCAGCATGTCTTTCCTGTGCAAAACAATGGATTTGTACTCTCCAAATTCCTAAAAGCAGACGAGTAGTGTCAAGGACCAAACAAACACACAGTGCCTTTCCCAAGACATCTGTTCACCCACGATGTTTAGATGCATGTTTGAATTTATTAAAAACCAGGAAAATACATTTTGAAACATAACCACGGTTGCTTTATTGAACAGTATATATTTCAGCAAACACTTTAGACACCATATTGCTGAAGGTAATTAAAAAATTCCTGCTTGTGCCAGCGACTGCCACAATGAGAGGGTCAATTCTTTGCTCCTTGAGATAGGAAAGTGGCTGGGATCTTGTGGGGGAAGCACAATGGACTTTTCTGTACTCCGTAATTCTCATAATTTTGTAGCATTTGAAGTATACTGCTGGACAACTGGCTTACAGCAATCTTCAGGAGCTTCCTTGCTTCCTCATTAGGGGCAGGATGTCTTTTATATACCTCCTTTCAGGGGGTATAGCCCTTTGAAACTAATGCTTCTACTGTGTCCTATGTTCTCGAGTAATCAATCATTCTCCTGCACAGTTTACTGAAATTGGAGTATAAGCATAATATGTACTTTTCCCTCCATTCATACATGGCTCTGCCCCACTGCGACATATGCATCCTAACCTGTACCGTTTTCCTCACAACAGTTAAGTACAGGATAACACTACCTACATTTTTACAAAGAGGGTGCTCAGGTGTATGGCAGACTGATTTAGCTACAGGCACCCAGGAATTCTGTACCCTCATCATATATCCCAAGCTCTGGGCCAGTGCACTGCACACTAGTCCACCCAAGCACATCTACTTCAGGCACTGTTCAAAGAACCAGGGATCAGTCAGCAATGACAGTCAATGCAGCAGCTACAGAAACCCAATATTCTCCCAAAGTGGGGACTCTTTTCTTGGGGAGGATGGGCTCTTTCTGTCATTTTCTTATTACATTACCTCAATGCTACAGCATCCAGCCAAGACAGCAGGCAATGTTGTTAAGTGTCAGAAAAGGGATCTTTATTGCCATGTTAAAGACCAACCTTGATTTCTGAAGCTTGGAAGACAGACATAAAAGAAACTTGCAACAGTCCTGGCATTCCCAGCCTGTCACAGACCTGCAAAGGCAGGGACAACCACCAAAGAGATCACAGGGCTGTTTGGCAAAATCATCACATCGGATTTGCAGTTGGGTAAGTGAAGAAATACAGAGAAAACACACTATGTTTTACCATGTATCAGGTCTGATGAAAATACCAGTGAACAACAAAATCAATTCTAAATGAACTGGTCATTAAATGTATCAGCTTAGTGTGGGCTGTGCCAGTAGCTTTCACACAGAAACAAATGATGCCTATGAATCACCAAATTCTCTACCCTGCATGAGATATTTTGTAATTTTCCACAGATCAAGTGTGCTGCATCAGAGATGCAACTAATCTGAAGCCTCAGTAAGGTGAAAAGCATCTTTCATTACACTAGTGTTGAATATAGAAACGATTTATTAAGAGACTTGCATTTCTGAAGTATGATGTGAGAAACTTTAGAGGCAGTGACAGGGGGGTATAGCTGCACGCTACACTGGGGAGAGGATAAGAGTAAGGAGGGGAAAGCAAGAGATGAAAGAACTGTTGGGGAATTTGGAATGCAGCCAGGTCTGGGAAGGAATTGAGGGCTTGCCTACAGCAATTTCCAGCATCACACTCATGTCCTCTAAGTGCATTAAGATGATGATACACATCACACCCTCACTTGACAAAGCTACACAGAGGAAAAACTAGACAGATGCAGCTCTTCCAAAGCATAAAATCTATTTTTTACTGGGTTAGCTAACGTTATCAAGGAATGAAAGGACATTCCCATGTCAGTTGTAGGAGAAAGAAGATGACTTTCACAAGGGCTTACACTGCTTCTGTTGCTTTGTGCTTGTGTTGGCTTAAGTTTTCTAGTATTGACAAGCCTTGAACTGGTGCATCTCTATGTGCCTACTGACATATGCAAATAAAAGGAGCAAAGGAAACTCGATGCCTCTTTAATCATGGTAAAAAAGGGGAAAAACACAAAACAAAATGACTATACAGTACCATGGTAATTTACCAGCTGAGGTCTCCATCACCCTCCTCACTGAGGCAGCTATGTCCTAGTGTCTGCTCCTGGAACAGGTCCTAACTGGTGGCCTCCAAGAAGATGGAATTAATATCAAGCAGCCATCTGAGCAGCCAGGCCAGTGGCATCCTTCTGTCTCTCAAGCTCACCAAGGCTACCTGCCCTCTGCTGATGACTCTCCCAAGCATTTAGGTCTAATTTAGATGAAATGCTGGCTTTAGTTCCTCAGAAGTTTGAGGTGAGGGAAGATGGAAACACTTTTTGTTGTTGAGGAAAGGTACATGCCTTGGTTCTGTTTCCATAAAAGATACATTCCTGTGTGTTGTCACTAAGTACATTTACTTTATTCTGGCACCCACTAGGTGGGAAAAGAGGGAAGCACTGATGGTACAAAACACACATAATTGCTCAGCAGTTCTCTGCTATAAAGACAATCCTTTAACTCGTGGCAAGTTCCCATATAAACAGACTAGTAGAAAATTATTTGGGACTGTTTTCTGAGTATGTGTGTGCCTCAATGATGTCTTTCACAAAGGAGCTCTGAAATCCTCTCAAAAATTCCAAACATGAAGAAAACTCAGAGTTTGCATCTTGTCTGGAAAATCTGTACTAGCCACATTATCCCTTTCTTCCCCTCAAAGTCTCCACTATGGTATTTCTAACCCAGTATGAGAGCCAATACTGAGCCAAGCACAGTAACTCAAGTTTGAGCAAGCACAAACTCCTCTAATGAGTCTTCATGAACATTCAATCTTTTAATCACAGAACACTGTTTTCTTCCTCCTTCTTCTTCCCCCATTCCTTTCTACATCTCTAACTCCTTTGCACCCTAAGTTTTTCCCTCACTAAAGCTGCATTGGTTCACTGGCTTGAGGAAAAGCACTTTATTGTCTTGCTTTTCTCCCCTCAAAACCAGGCATAAAATGGTTTAGAGTCCAGGAGGAGGCCAATATTTGAAGACATGGAAATCTTCTCATGCTTAAATTCAGCCCCTGGAGAAAAACACTCAGGAAGAAGAGAAATGGAACAAGACACATGCCTCTTCTCCCCTTGCCTGAATTCTTTGGCTCAGTATACTCATTGAAGGGACAGCTTCAGTAATTAGGATGAAGGAATGAAGGTGATCAGAGTAGACAAGATATGGAGTTGCTCTGTCAGGATGTTCAACACGGAAGGAATGTGCATATTTTTCTGCTCCAAAAACGTCTTCCAGGAACATAACACAGTCTAGACAAAGATGCTTTGTAATTAACAGCTTAGAGCAAACACAAGGGCATGTCTAATCCTAGGTCTAAACCCAAGTTCAAATTACAGCAAAGACTTGAAAACTACTGAAATACCAGACCTAAAAGCCTGTCAGACACTTTTTACTATGAGAACTGTTCTTAATTTGGCTATTCCACAAAAATTTCATGGAGAAGAACTTCAGATGTCCAAAGTAGAGGATTCAAAATAAAAACTGAAGCAACTGAGGCTGTATGCACAGTCTTGTCAGACAGCTCATGCATTGTAAACATACAGTTTTTAACTACAAAACTGCATGTAGTTTCACACAAGGCATTTCTCATTCGCGGTGACTGAGCAGTGATTCAAAGTTTTATTCTATTCTCTTTGCTTGATACAGTCACACACACGTGGCCCAGAGCCCAGTGTGAAAACTGACTTTGTAATCAGCTTTTCAAGGTGTTCATTCTTGTGACACTAAAATATTTTCACAATGCTGCAGTGGAGTGGCCCACTTCCCTTACCAGCAGAATGAAGGCCAAGAGATATACTGAGGCAAAGAGATTAAAGTCAAGAAGGCCAGCTAATTACAATCTTGCCTCTTGAACAGTCTGACTTTTCAGAATTATCTGTCCAAAGCAGACTTCAGCTATAGCTATGAGTGCTCTGCACATCTGCTCCTCTGACTACAAATTTTCAATCATAATTTGAGGGAAGCAAAATTCCAAGCAAGGAGAACCTGTAAAAAGCGTGACTCCCAACATAAAACCATCAAACTCACTTTGTCAGGCTGGTATTCAACTGCCTCAAACAGGAGGCCACTTTTTCCTTCCTACAATCTTCACTTAATTCCTTATAAACCTTCCTTTCCTAAAAGATGCGAAGAGACCCTACAAAGAACTGCCCTCTTTCATCACACACTCCTCATTCGTTCCCTGAGTAGATCCAGCCAGTAAACCACAGGAAAGAGAATCTCGGAGGGAGGAAGAAAGAAATTCAACCAAAACCGGTGTCTGCAAGAGCACTATAATACTAAGAGAATTCCAAGATGCAAATGTAAATTAAGAAGTAAATTAGACATCTTTAGAAGATATGACCAAAGGTTGTGGAATATTTATTTGTATTAAATTTCAGGAAGTTTTGAGACATTAGTGAACTACCTTAAAACTAAACTGAATGCTTTTAAAATACCAAAATAATTTTAAAAAAAGAAAAAGAAAGTCAGTATTATGGAAAAGACTTGTTACTAAAAGACTTTGCATTTTCAGAGTCAGAAATTCAAGCAGAATGTCAAAAGATTAGAGCAGGCTTTTACAAGAACAATACGGGTAGTCAGAAAACTGAAAAATACATTATACCAGGCAATTTTTTTTTTTTTTGCTAAGCTATCAGAAAGAAGGCTAAGATTTAATCAACTACAATCTACACAGGGAATACACTTTTAATAAGGGGACACCTCAACATGGCAGGTAAGAGGTGGTACAGGTTCAATGACTAAATACTGGAACTGTGAAAATTAAATAGACACAAAAGCATGACAGGAAAGCCTCAAGCAGATTAACTTACTTAAAAATGAGACGGATGATCTTTGACTGTAAGTATTACAATTCACATAATATGCTTTTCTGAGAGAAACTTGAGATTGAGCACAGCAAGTGTCTTACAATTAGCTAACAAAGGGAAACAATATTGCACCAGACAAAACTGAAAAAGACCTTAAGAACTCTAATTAACGAGTAAGCAAACGAGGCTAAACCATCGCTGCAAAGATTGTTTTACTCTTCTTCACATCTTTGTAACCAGAATTTTTTAAAGGACTTTTAGACTGTGCATGTTGTTTTCTGCTTTTAAGCAGGATACTTTAACTCTAACACTGACACCACCCAAACAATATCCACCTTTAACAGGATGAGAATCTCTTGATTTAATGGCAGGACCACAAATCTCAGCTGAGAGAAAAAATACCTGTGAGTCATTTTGTCTGCATACCTGTACTAGAGAGGAAGAGGAGTTTCCAGGGGGTTGGCAGTGACAATGAGATCCAGAAGTGTTTGACTTTGGAGGGGGCATTCTCCAGCCACCAAGACCGTCTATAGCTTCCTACCTCTTCAGCTTGGTACCTACCACTCTCAGTGTTGTATCCTGCTCATCTCTGCCTACCAACTGCACATCCCAGTCTTTTGCTCTTACCCAATACACCCTTGTGCCCTCCCAGTAGGAAAACCCTACATCCTCCCCATGCACTTACTCCTTGTCCATCTGCTTCCTTCTCCTCTTGTCTAGCCCTTGACCTCCCAACTGAGGAGCCTCAATCACTTGCAGTCTTCTACAACAGAATGAGAAGAGCACAGGAAGATAAATCTTCGCTTCTCTCTAACAACCTGCCTCCTCATCCAACTCTTCCTCCTTCCTTGCAGCTTCTAGATACTTGCCTGTTTGATTCCAGATTCTTTTCAGCTTTCACTGAAATGTATTATGGTTCTGGAATTTTCTTAATTTAATTTGTAAGACATTTTCTTTCCTAATGACAAAAGGAACACTGCCCCTTGTCTCCAAATCAACACCTTATCAGCTCTGTGCTGGAAAAAAACCGGGTGTAACAAAATTTCTGAAGAGCCAAGCTCCAATGTTTCCAAGCACGTGGAAACAGAGAGTGAGAGATTTAACTTGGCCAGACAGACCAAAGTAAAAGACGTGTTAAGAGAACTTCCAGGCTGTAAACACAGCACCCACCACTGTGCTCCTCCATCTCCAGGAAAATGTGAAAACATCATTCATCAAAGAAGAGGTTACTGGATCTTAACATGCTAAGTCCCTTCCTTGAGAAACAACTCCTGACTAGTTTGCTTGGCTGTTTTAAGAACACGTGGGTAAAACACGCACTGAAAGTCCTACCGCAAAGGGCAGAGTTTGACAAAATTATAAGCACAGGGTGGTATCAAAGGAGGGCTCTGATAACGTTACCAACTCCACGAGCATTTACACAGCTCCTCTTCGGCCACAAAAACAGGGCTGCATTTGTAAATTGACAGCGAAGGATGCTGCGGAAACTCCCCCCCACAGACGCGAAGGTTATCTCCGGCTCGGTCTCCCCAGCCCTGCTGGTGATGTCTGCCCCGGGAAGCCACTGACAGCCAAGCTCCCGCTCCCGAGCCGAGGCTGGAGCAGCACCGGGCTCCCCTCTCCGGGGACAAGCCAGACGCGGGGCCGGGGCTGCCGCAGGAGCCGCCGCCGAGCCCTGCCCAGCGGCGGAGGGGCCGCCCGCACGGCCCGGGCACCGGCTGCGCCCGAGGGGCTGGGAGAGCCGGCGGGCGCCCCGGGCAGCGCTCGGGCCCCGCGGGGCCCCGCCCCCCGGCCCGTCCGTGCCCCTCCCGGGCCGGCCCCGCCCCGGCGGCTCTTACTGTCCAGGTAGTGCTCCAGGTACATCCCCGCCGCCATCTTGGCCCCTCACACGGCGCTTCCGGCGCCAACCGGAGGCGCGCGCCCCCCCGGAAGCGGCTCTGCCCGGCCGCCGAAGCCGCTTCCGCCCGGCCTCCCCCGGCAGTTCCGCCCCGCGGCCGCCGCCATTTCGGGCCGTGAGGCGAGGGCCGTGGGCGCCGGTCCGGCGGGGAAAGGCTGGGGGAGCCGGGCCTGCTCAGCCTCGGGGAGAGACGGCGGAGGGGGAGCTTATCCATGTGTATAAATACCCAAAGAGGGGGGTGGGGTGTGGATCCAGGCTCCTGTCGCTGGTGCCGAGCAGCAGCGCATCAGGCAATGGGCAGAAACTGATGCACAGGAAACTCCGCCGGAACATGAGGAAGAACTCCCTTACTGTGCAGTGACCGTGCCCTGGAACAGATTGCCCAGAGAGGCTGTGGAGTCTCCCTCACTGATGTTCAGGAACCATCTGGGTGTAGTCTTGTGCCTGAGCGGAGAGGTGGGACCAGATAACCCACTGTGGTCCCTCCCAACCTTACCCATTCTGTGACCTGAGCGAGGAAGGGCTGTTCCTGTCGGTTTCCATTCGCCAGCGAGGAGCAGCTGCTGCTGCTGTGTCACAGACGGCGATAGTGTTTGCCGTGGAAAGACTGTGGTACAACATCACACAGCTAACAAACTAACAAAGCAATGGAATGAAGTTAAGACCGCGCTGTCTTTTCCTTCATCTCGCCAGACCCACCTTAGTGACCATACAGAAGTCACTTCTGGGTTAGAGATCCTCACGCCAGGAGTTCAGGGGCTTCCCCAGCTGTCCTTTGCTACGCGCACGGTGTGGCAATGTGCTGGGTCAAGAGGATGAGGTCACACATGATTATGAAGGAACAGAGACAAAATTATCTTACTTCTTTTGATCCTTAAGAGTCCAGGATACGCAGGATTGCTGTTTGAAGAGGTCAGCGTTAATTTAGCACCCTATACAGTTTAGGAGGCACTAGCTTTGTTCAGAGACTACTACCTGGCCTCGACCTTTCTCTTTCTCCTGTGTACTCACCTACACCATTCTGGTTTTACCTGACTGTATACTGAGCCACTGCTCAGGACTGAGTGCTCCCACTTTCTGGCCACGAGGAGAAGTGACTAGATTTGGTTTTTTCCTCTTTCCTCTCAAAGATATTCCAAGACACTATGCCTTTATTTATATGGATATACTGGGATTAAGTCTTTGAGCAGCCTGCACTGCAAGACTGAGGAGCTGTTATATAAATGAATTGCAGCTGTTTGAACTATCAACCTTCTTGCTGTTAAACTATTTGGTTAATTCAGAGATCCTCTGTGTTCTGAAGATGGTGTTTTCCATTCCTATTCCTACAGTCATTTAAGTTATTTATGACATATTTTTAATTATTCAAAACACATTTCTGTCTTTTCAGTTCCCATATGAAGCAGCTGGCTTCAGTTAGCTGAACATTATTGTTAAGCCTCACTTTAAAGTACTTCAAAATTCTTGTATAAATTGCCTTCCACTCTTAATTAAGGGGAAGGATGTGACTGTTACATAAAAAAAATCTGCTCCCTATGCTATGTCTCAGTACTAAACCAGAATCCCCCAAATGCATCCTGCTTGGGGCTACCAGGCTGAATGGAGCTGATGTTAAGAATTAGACATTCTCATACGTCACTAATTTGGTTAAGAGACCACCTGGAAATTCCATCTTATCCTTCAAGCCAAGGCTAGGAATACGTCAAAATACTAGACCACTGAAATGGAGAGACAAGCTCCCTCTGGACTTCTTGCCACTGCAGATACAAACAACAGGGAAAAGAGAAGACATTTGCCTAAAATCTAAATGGTAAATCTTAGCAAAATGTACAGATGTGTCTTTAACTTCATGACCTGCCACTGTGAAGTTGGAAAGCAAAGGGAAGAGGCAGTTTTGTGTGCCTGTGTGGTCTCACAGCAGTAGAAACCCTACCAATCCAGCAAAAACTAGTTCCTGAGCTCTGAATCTAGAAAGTCTGCTGTTTTTGCTTTCTTTAGAAAGTCACAACATGAAAAAGTGCATTGCTCAGGGTTCCAGAAGCATCGTCACCCACAGAGGGAGTGTTACCATGGTAGCTACTTGGCGAGAGGTGTAATATTTTTTAAACACTTCTGCAAGGGAAAGTCCTGGCACGGACACAGATGATTTTACAGGAAGGTGCTTCCCCAATAGAAATACGCTCCAGAGGTCCTTGATAATTCACGTCTAACCCTCACCCAGCCTCATTCACTAATCCTTTGGTAACTGCTGTAGTAACAGAACCACACATTCTAACCCCGGTGATTACCACGCTCCTCCCCCTCACCCGAGTGTGCTACAATTACATCCTGCTGTTAAACCCACAGGTACCTCCTGCTTGGATAGAGGGGTGTGCTGCTGGGAACCTCACACCGGGAAGTTGAGAGGCCTATGGAAGCAGTCTGCAGTAGTGGTTCTCAACCTTTATTGATCTACAGATGCCTCTGTATTTTCCCTTGGAAATGTAAACATCTGCATACCAAATTCAAGCCTCCAGCTTGTCAGTTACCTTAGAGATCGCTTAAATCTTGTCCAAGGACTACAAGGTGAAGGCCAGTGCTTGACAGGGATCCTTATGCATAACCCAGCAGGAGGGCCTACAGCTTCACACTCTTGTTCAGTTCCCTTTTGCTGTAGAGGTATGTTTAGCTCTTCTCACTCTTTAACATTCTCAGTTCAGAGGTCCCTGCTCTCCATTTCCTGTCTTCAGGAAATATTGGATGTACCCACACTTCATTCTCACAAACAGCAAAGGACTGATCTGCAGCACTCACCCGCAAGGTGGTTAATCAGCTTTACAAATGAAAGAGGATGCCAAAGGCCACAGATTATAGCTGTGTCCACGTTCCAAAAACACACCCTAATTCCGCAGCAAAACTAGGCATAGACTCTAGTTCTTTGGTGTCACGCTTTCTTTTCTTGCATTTTTTTTTCCATTCATTACACAGACACTACATGAAATTGAAATGTTTGTTGGACCAAGTTACTACATCTCTCTAGTACTTTGGTGTTCTACTATACAGAAACAAGAAACCATGCACACAAATTTAATCTGTTGTACCTGAAATGACGATTGAACAGGTACCTATCTTGTAGTTAAGGAAGTGTACAGAGCAATTTCATTCTATGTTCTGAAACTGCACTAGTAAACTTGGGCAGCTTTCAGGTACATTACCTGCAAAATATTAGAAGAAAATCCTAAACATGATATATATCCTTTAGTTGATATAAAGATGATAAAATAATCAATAAAAATATAGAAGACAGGCAGAATCTCATAATTATATTCTATATTAGGAAGAAAGTTGGATGATGTAGACACATCTGTGAGGTAATGAAATACTACCTATTGCCAATGAGATTTAGGAACATGTTTAGTTCTACCTATTAAATAAAACATCCTAAAAGTTGCATAGCTAGAAACTGACAATCAGTAATGTGAAAAGAACTATCTGGCAAGCAGATGGAAGCAATGGGCTTTCTTTTCCAAACAACTCTGAAGCGCTGAATGTGTTCCAGAAGACCAGCAAATACTTTTACTTTAAAAGTATTTGAGAAGCAAATGGGCTCATCCAGGTTGCTGTAAGGCAGTTAACCTAACACTGATGTGGCAAAATCACAGTGTAACTGATAGGGGTTGCACTCAGCTAAGAAAAGCAGCATAATGCTCTTTGTTTTAATTTAAAGAAAAAGATCTCATTAAAAGAACTAGACATCCTTGTACGGCATTGTAAGTTTTGTGGCTCAAGATAACCATCTAGGTCTAATGTAGCAAGATTTTAATTGACCACAACACAGCCTGGTCACTGAAACAGAAAAGAAAGGGAACAGATAAGAACTACATGATGGAACCAAGTCCTATTGTGAGACACCTAAACGAGCTCAATTTAATTTAACTGTTTGGAAAGATGAATGCAGTCACTTGACCGTGGTCTGTAATTCATTTTAGAAGAAGACTTCTTATAGCAGAGGACTTTAATGCACTGAACAAAGGCATAACAAGACCCTATGGATTAAAAAAAATAAAATAGTAAAACAGAATGGCAGTTTTAATGGCGGCAATAACCAACAAAAAACCTCTAATAAGGGACATGGTTGATTAACCATAAGAATTTAAATTATGAAAGTCTTAAATTGTTCTTGAAGATTTAACTGAATTATAGACCAGCAATACTATCATTAGTCACGGCTGAGATTCAGTTACTGTTTGTGGGTGACTTTTCTAAATGATTTCCAGCCTACATGATGTTTCCTTTTAAAGCAATGATAATTTGTAAAATCCAGCTAAGAACAGACAATCAGCTCAGAAAAGGACAAGAAAAAAATACTACTGCCTTCCAGCAAAGGTACAAGATGCAACTTAACACAGAACTCCAGAGTCATTGTCAAGTCTTCTTGTATACAGACATACAGAAACAAATGGCTTGGCATTACAATGAAAATGCAGGGTCAAAGAATTCAGGGAGCTCAAGAGGAAGGACCATGGGATCTTGTTAAGAGAATCTTCCACTTGTGAGTGGGAGGTAAATAATTGAACCGTTGTTGGCTTGAGCGAACAAAGCTGAAAAGCTGCAGACTGTGGAACCTCAGGCTTTGTCTCAACAGGGAAGAATTTTGTACAAGTTGTTAGATTTTGTGTCTTGCAGGTAGCAACTCTCCTTTTCAAACCACCTGAAGCACTTTGACTATGTTAAACAACCTTGGGAATCCAAAGACCTAATTCAAAGTAAAGTAAGTGGCAAAGATAATTGGAGTAAGGTATCTTCAATTATTTCCACATCAGCAACAGGACTCTGGGTAAACAGAGTAAGAAATTCTCATTGATAAGAAAAAAAGAGGTCTGGAATAAAGTGGCACTTCTGAAATTTGATGGGAAGGTCCTTCAGTAAGAAGTAATTAGTTTCCTCCTGGGCAAGCTGCACAAACATCACAAATACCTTTGAAATGACTGGTAACACAGGAATTGTACAGCCTTAAACACATATGGATCCCCATGCCAGGTAGCAGATTCCAAGAAGGGGAAAGATAGCAGACATTAGAAACCAACACATCAAACCAGGGGCCAGGAAAGGCAATTTCAAGCACATTTAACATACAAAAAACGAAAAACCACTGCAAGAAATTATACCTTGTGAGCCATGACCCCCCCAGTTAATTCAACCAGTTGGCACAGTATTATTCTGCCTTTTAAAACTTTCCCAACTTAACAGAAGACACTGCTCCCAAGCCAAGTCAACTTTTCAGACTTCAGGGTGATGCATATGAGATAGTAACTGGTAGTTTTGTCCTGTTCATATGGAATATGGACATGCAGCGGAGACACAAGTAGCAATACACCTGTGCGGAGTCTCTGCTAACTTCCAAGGTGAGCATGAGATAAAAAGGGAAAAAGAAATAATGCAGAGAATGTGAATTAAACTCTCCTGTGAGGAAAATCTATCATGTGGCCAAAAAAGCCCTAATTTGACAATGAAAAAGAGAAACCATTTTGGTGAAAGCTCATCCTGGGTTCAGTGAGAGTCTGTGAGCAAGAAACAATTTAAAGACAATCAAACTGAAACATAACAGATGGAAAAGGTGAAGGCCACGTAGGAACTGACATGAAGTAGACATTATAAAATAGGGAAAACTTTGCGGCTAGCAAAACTAGTGATAATAGGAAAGGGGTTTTTTGTTCTTTAATTTCTCTCAATAAAAAAATAAACAAATAAATCTTACCAATAGTACTGGTCCACGCTGGACAAAAATGGTGAAAATGCGTGTGACACAGAATAGGGGATATTAGTCGACAAATACTTCCAATTCCATATAAAGAAAGGGACAGGATGTGGCAGGCATATGCAAATTGCAACTTCTATCCAGTACCTTAGTATCAAAGCAGAAAATGAGACAACACCTACTAGGGATATGTATTTTGAAGTCAGAAAAGAAACAGGTGTCCTAAAAGCATTCACTAACAAGCTCTCTAGCCCATTGATTCTCATTTTAATTAAAGTTGGGATATTAGAGAAATACCGTAAGACAGTCATGACAGTATTCCCAAAAGGCAAATGAAATGACTCAATGTTAAAATTATGGAAAAGCTGTTCAGATGAAGAATTACTGAATGAAAAAATAAAACTTATAACCCAAGGGTTTTATGAAATAGAGATTTTGTAGTAAAATAAAAGCCTAATTTCATTCTTAGAGGCCATTACTATACATTTGGTTTAACAAAGGGGACTGCATAGGTGCAACATACTTTAAATTTTTATAAGGCATTGACCTAGCACCATAAGTCAGAAAGATTTACTGTACATAATCACATACTAGGAGGATTAAGAAATGCCTAGCCTGCAAGTCTCAAAAACAAGCTAGTAAAAAGTTGCACTCAATGATGCTTTTCAAGTTAGCGTAGGTCAGATGCAATGCAGCATTTCAACCTGGATTTCAAAGTAAAAAGTAACAACTGATACAGTTTGTGGGTCACAGAACTGGGAAAGCAGTGAGTAACCTGGTCCATCAATCAGCCAGGTCCATTCACACAAACTGGACTTGAACACAGCCTCATGGGAAGCATCTAGGAAATAAGAACTCAGACTGTATCTGTTGAAAGGGGGAAACACTATCAAGGAAAGCTGAGACTTTGGATGATTGAGGGGTGACACCAGACAAGCAGCCAATATGAGCTCCTGTATAATGCTGTGAGAACTGGGCAAACACAATCCTCTGCAGACTTAAGGCAAAGGGACCTCATCCATGGCACTGGGACTTCAACACTCAATTCCAAAAGGAACATTTTTATAAGATACTGAAAAATTTGACAAGACATAGAAAGAAAAGACAAGAATAATTCCTGGGCTGGAGGAAATTCCTTACAGTGGAAGATTTATGGAGTTACATCTACTTAGCTTATCAAAAAGTGGATTGAGAAGAGACATTAGAGAATTTAAATTCCAGTCCAGGGGAAAAAGCACCACGGTGCTCAGGCTCTCTGAATCAGTGGGATAGATGTATCCAGAACAAGTAACCAGAAGCCAAAGCAAGGAGAAATCTGGCTGAAATATTTAAACAGCAAGAACACAAAGCCCTTGCTGGAGGCTACTAATGGAAGGGATTCTGTGTCCCAGTTCCTCAAAATCAAGCCAATAGATTTTGTCAATGCATAGTTCAAATACACATTAGTTCTCGGTGCTCACTACAGGATAAATGGATTGAAATGTCACCTGTGAAGCACAGGAGGCAAATCAGGCAGCTTCTTCTAGCCTAACATATGCATCTACAAAACACTCCAACCGTTTGCAGCCAGCCCTGGTGACTAAACACGGAGAAAAAGTTTCTGCCACAGGCTCCACAAGGTGCAGAGATCCTTGCTTTCCTTGTGCAAACTGCCCAAAGGCAGGGATGTGCTGCCCTTGCATCTGCCCACACAGCCGCTGGGGACTCAGAGCAGCAAGAGGCTCATGCAGTGGTCTGGTGCAGGGGGAAGAACACACGTCACAGGGGCAGGCTGCTCACACAGCAGCACCTTCAAGGAGCCTTTTACACCAATTTATTTCCGTACAGGATGGTTTAAAAAAAAAAAAAAAAAGCCCCTATTGGTTGTTCATACAGAAGTCTGGGATTCTATAGGCTTTTGGGTGGGTGACTGATTTTAAAACCCAACAACATGCTTTTCCCCTTGCCTTCTCATTCTCTTCCGAGTCAGCCTCCATGATCAAAAGAAACTAACAAGTGACACACAAGACTAGCAGTCATGTGGACCAATTAAAAAAAAAAATGGGGGGGGGGGGGG
>JAWWEU010000001.1:27992953-28045340 GCA_035583155.1 Acropternis orthonyx
CCCCCCCCCCCCCCCCCCCCCCCCCCCCCCCCCACAGAAGAATATAAGACGAAGAGAAAGGGAAAAACAAACGAAGATTGAAAATAAAAATTCGCCAGGATAATGCGTTTTATAAACACAGAGATAGAAACAGTTACAGCAAGGACAGAGCGGGCCAGGGGTGGGGAATAGATATTTATATATATATATATATATAAATTCAAGGGGCCTTCAGTTTATTCATGTTGGCTCCCCCTTCTCATTAGATTGGTCTCTCTGTGGGGATTGTCATCCCCTTCTCTCCACTGTCCACCTTTTGGGGATTCTCTCCCGTGACCAGGGTCCAGAAGAGGCCACCACTGCCGTGTGAGTCCAGCCCGTCTTGGCAAGAGGGAGCCTGGGAGAACACTGGTGGGAGATGAGCAGGAGAAGCTAGCCTTTCCCTGCCTCCTGCTGGCTCCTTGAAAAGACTGGTCTATTCCTCCTCCTCGTCCTCCTCTTTCCCTTTGGGAAACTGAAGGCAGGACAGGTGTGTGAGTGTCAGAATTGCTGTCATTCCATCTTACAGGAAAAGGAGTAGAGAGAAGGGTGATGATTATTTTGGCAGTCTCTTACTCTCCCTCCAGTTGCTTTTTGGTTTGTTGTTGATGCCTGCAGGCCTGAGGAGGTGGGGGGAAAAGCAGGAGGGAGAGGAGGAGTACAAGCTGCTAGGATATCATCCACAACGGGCAGGAAGAGCAATGAGCAGGAACCCACATTCCTACAGGGCCATGGTGCTGCTCAGACAGCTGGGAGAGAGAGGCAGCAGCCAGTTCAGACAGACTCCTCTCTATTGCTCTCCACCAGGGGAGGAGAAAGAATGCAATACTCCACAGCCCTTGGGCAGTATAGGCACCTGTCCGTCCCAGGGAACATGCCTCACCTCTCCCCCCTCCACTGGTCTCACCTTCCACTGGGGAGAAGGTTTCTCCCATCCAGACCTTGGGGTAGGACGAGCGACCCCTCCTCCCTTTCACAAGCAGGAGGGTCAGGAATGGATATTTCTCTCTTAGACACTCAAGGCAATCCTCAAAGAACCCCATCCAGCTGTGAACCCTGAGACATTCTTCCGTGGCCTGCTGAAAAGATGTGTCCAAGCCCCTGTATGTACAAGGGCCGTCTCTCCATCCCATCCACCATGCGTGTCTAAACACGCAACCCCCCTTCATACGCATCCTACAGTGAAAGAGAAGGCAAAACGGGGGCCTTTCTTTGGGTTTGAAAGGAGGGGCTCTTGCATGAGGAAGTGATCCCAGCACAGGAAAGGGGCTCTTGCACAAGGAAGCATCCTCCTACCAGGCAGGCTGTTGCACAGAAGGAGCACCCCCTTGAGACAGGCTGTTGTTCAAGGGGCTGCCATGAACAAGGTTACACGGCCAGAAGAGGCTGTTGCAGGAGGAGAGGCCGGAGACTGTTGCACAAGGAGGGCCGCTGCACAGGCGGTGCCCCTGGGCACAGGCTATGCACAAGAGGCGTTCTGCTCCCTGGGTTGAGGTCTCTCTAGGAGCTGGAGAGGTGCTCCACTTGGATGGCGCTGGTGCTGACAGTGAGGCAGATGTCCTTGTGATGCTCTGAAGTCTTGTAAGGAGTCAGGTCAAAGGAGCACTGGGGGGGAGGGTTGGGTTGGTTAGTGTCTCCAGAAGGGCCCCCTGCTGCCCCCCCGCCCTGTGGCTGGAAGTGCTGCTGCTGCTGCTGCGAGGCCTGGGCTTGTGCCTGAACCACCTGCTGCTGGGGGTCAGGGATGTTGTGTTTCCGCATGTGCTTCATCAGGTACGTCTCCTGCAATGGGAATAGCAGTGTGAGAGGAGGGAACAATGCTCACAAAAGCCAAGGCCAACAGGGAGGGACATGACAGCTCAGGGGACTGCTTCCATTGGATCCATAGGAGATGGTCCCTGGGAAGCGTGACCACTTCTGCCACCCCCCGGGGCAGCAAACACTCACCGAGGTGTAGGCCCGGCTGCAGATGGAGCAGGTGTAGACCTTGGCGTGTTTCACCGTGTGCGTAGCCAGGTGTACCTCCAACGAGGCGGCATCCGTGTACGCACGGTGGCAGTTGTGGCACTTGAAAGGTTTATCTTTGTTGTGCTGCCGTCTGTGGGACTGGACGGCAGCAGCAGGGAGGAAAAGGGAAAGCAAGCACGAGGAAGGAAGCGAGTATTAGTACTGGCTTTACCTCTGACACCCCCTTCCAGCTAGGCCCCGAGGCTCCTGATTGATGAGGAAGGAACAGCTGGCTCCTAGCGTAGGGGACAGAGCTTCTCCCACCAGCCCACTGCATCTTCCCCACACATGCCCTTTCTTCCCAGGCATACTAGGCATTGGAACAGCAGAGACTCCTAACACTGCACAACTCCAAACTTCTCAGTTTCCATGCAACTCTTCCACAATATTTTCCTTTTTCTGGTTTCTCCTTTTCTGCCTCCCTACACATTTGCTCCCTGCATCTGATACCTTCAGGGCAGGATTTGTTTTAACTGCTTGCAGGTGTTTACAGCTCTTTGCTATTTGGCACACCTTACAATTCCCCTCCTTCAGGATACTACAACAGGACACCTCTGCTTCCTTAAATCGTTACCCTTCAGTGCTCCATTTAATTGTAAAACAAACAAAAAACCCAACCAAATACCGAGACTTTATCCAGTGTAACATTTTGCAAAAGTCTTGCCCCAGCTAAATTAGAAAACTGCAGAATATCTGACAGAAACTTTACCAAGGTCTCACTGCTTTCAAGTCAAGTGTACAATTTTACACAATGCAACCGTTTATGTGAGTCTTTTGGGTCACTACTGCCACAAAAGTCAAGAATCTCTCCCGTGCCCAGGGCTTCAACAGCTTTTCTGTATTTTTTCACTCTCCTCCCAGCTGCCCCAATTCTTCCACCTCCTCCACCACTGGCATCCTTGTCACCCGCGCTGGCAAGCAGGATGTGCGCAGCCCCTTACCTGCAGGTTGGAAAGCTGGGTGAAAGCCTTTTCACACCCAGGGTGAGCACATTTGTAGGGTCGGTCCCCGGTGTGGATACTGTTGAGGAGGAAGAGCACAAATGGGAGGCAGTGAGCGGGCAGGCAGGGCAGACTGCCAGGGCGTGCTGCTGTGATCAAATCTCACAGCCACTCAGGAGAGCAGGGAACGGGGTGATGTTGCCTCCAGGATGCTGTTCTATCTGGACAAAGAGAGCTCTGCCCAGCTCCTGTGTCCAGCTAGAAGTTAGAGAAGACAGGCAGTCAAGCAGATTTCAGAGAGTGACTCGGACTGAGGAGCAAGAGCTTATGAATGAACTACTGGCCAGCTCAGCACGTGGGCCACCTGAAAACACGTTGGAAAGGGGTCTGGAGGTCCAGGCTCCCTGCTCCAAGCTCAGGAGTCCCAAAAGACCAAGAGGAGTCTGTTCTCTTGCCTCCACAGTATCAAGGAAGCAGCTCTGTTCCTTCCCAGGATAGACACTACAACACTTTTCCCTTCACACAACAGGCTGAGACCACCTACAGTGTTAATCTGTCCCTGTCCCCCTGCAATGCCAGGAGAAGCTTCCACACACTCAGTCCAACCCCCGTGATGCCAGGCTGGGATCCCCTACGGCCAATGCCTCTCTCTCTATCGCTCTCTCTCTCTGTGCCACCCGCGGTGCAAGACCAAGGATCCCCAGGGACAGCACGTGCCCACCTCAGCCCTGCCATGGTCAGCGTCTCCTGCGCAGCCTCCACTCCGTCCACTCTGGTGGTCACCTCCTCCTGAGGGCGCAGCCGGCCGCGTTCCCCGCCCGCCCCCCGCATGCTTGGCGCGCGTGCTCCACAGGTGCATGCCGGCAGCGCGGGGGGGCCAGGGCCAGGCCCCCAGCCTCCTCTGGCCCTTACCGTGTGTGCTGCTGCAGGTGGGATAGCTGGCGGAAGGCCTTCTGGCAGTAGCGGCAGGTGTAGGGCTTGGCCCCCGAGTGGATGCGGAGGTGCTGGGCCAGGTAGGATGTGTTGGCGAAGCTCTTGGAGCAGTGAGGACACTTGTGGGGCTTGACAATCGCCGTGTGGAGCTTGGAGTGGATCCTGCCGAAGAGGAGGAGGAGCAGCAGCAGTTGGACATGACCGCCATCTGGCTAGTGCTGATGGAATGAGGGCACAAAGGGGGTGGGACAGCACCATGCTATCTGCTACATGGAGGAACTCCAAACATGGCATGAGCTCGCTTGGTCTCAAACCGTGCTCCCCTTGGATTCAAGAGACCATGGTCTGTCTGCACCGGGGAGGATCCAGAGAGAGGAACTAGAGAGCTTGGACTGAGGGGCATTGGCAGACCTGGGTGTGGGAAGCCTACAGCTGAAATAGCAGGGGGGCTGCAAGCCTGGACTTGAGATGTTTGACAGAACTATGTTGGGGTGACAGGGAACAATCCTCCTATGCCAACACTATTCTCACTCTGACACAACCGGCCCTACCTCCTCTCAGAAAGTGTCACTCCACTGCAGATGCCCCTCAGGCTGAGCAGGGCCAGCCTCTGAGCACACCCGGCCCTCACGGCCAGGGCAAAGTCTCTGATACCACTACTGCCGATTTGTCGTGTACAAGACCTGACCAGCCCGTGAAAACCAGCAAGGTCTCCCCAGGCAGTCGCCCACCGAGGGTGCTCACAGCATGCTGGGATGGCGGCAACATGCAGTGCAGAGTGCCCCCAGCCTCCTCCACCCTTACCGTGTGTGCTGCTGCAGGTGGGAGAGCTGGCGGAAGGCCTTCTGGCAGTAGCTGCACGTGTAGGGCTTGGCCCCTGAATGGATGCGAATGTGCTGGGCCAGGTAGGAGCTGTTGGCGAAGCTCTTGGAGCAGTGAGGACACTTGTGTGGCTTTGTCTCCGTATGGGACTTGGAGTGGATCTGCATCTCCGACTTGGAGTAGAAGGTCAGCGAACACATCCGGCACCTGGGACCGGGGCGAGGGGAAGAGACAGTGTCACACGGGGGTAGGCCCCAGTATGGATCAACTCTAACTGGGTGGAACCTTCCACACTGAGTGAAGAAGGGATATTTTCTCACTATGTGGTTCTGGGGAGGTTTCACCTAGGACACTGCTCAGCTGCAAGTACTCCAGTCCCAGGGGGACAAACTTAAGCTAGGAACTGGCAGAACAGACCAAATGATACCTTGCAGTCAGACAATTAAAGGTCTTGGAATAACCACAGGGCCAATTTATTAGGCTTTGCAAGAGAGACAGGGCACCACTTTGGAAATTTTCCAACAGGAATCCTAAGGGGACAGGAAAAATTCCCAGACAAAAATCCCACTTTGTTCATCTATGATTTATTTCAGTCAAAGAAAGCTTGGAAAAGCTGGAAATCCCAGGTTAAGATTCATCTTCGTAACAGAAGTTAATTCCATGTACTGCCAAGTCTGCAGAAGCAATTATGACCAAACCCACTTAACTCTGTTCCAATTTTTGGAGAAGACGCTCGAGAATTTAGAATACAAAACGCTGAGAATAACAACAGGGCTGCCTTCCTAGTGGATCTCACAAAGATACTCTGGATATCAAATGTGGTACTTCATTGGTCTAATGGGCTTTCATCATTTCAGTCTTACTGATGTGATGCAAAATGTTTTGCCTGGGAGTTTGGATCCATCTGTTCCCATAATGATCAGAAACGTTATTTGGTAACACACAGAATCTTTGAACAGGAAGAAGCAGTTGGCATCTCTGCTATGGATGCTGCTGTTAAAAACTGTTCCTCCACCACAACACCAGGCTGTTGAGAGAAGCTCACACCGTTTTACAATTCAAGATGTTAAAAGCTTTTGTAGTTGATAATTTGACAGAGAAATAGAAGTTGCACCCAAGTTACTGGACTTTTCCCCCCCGCCCCGCCCCTTGAAATGTGTGTCAGCCAAGGGGGAGAGTTGAGGTTTATCTGAACTTAGGTTTTCCAGTTCCAGACTTTTCAAATAAAGACAAAATTGAACCCACACATGTAACTTCCAGGGCCACATTTGAGACAAGAAATGCCACCCGGAGGAAGTCCAGTTAACGTGAATTCAACCTTCACAGCATTTTTGTCTGGGAATTTCCTCTAGTTTTACAAGTGTTTACAGAACTGTTCAGCGACAAAAGTCTCTGCAGGTATTACAAGCCACAGAGAGCTGGTCCTACTCTTCCCCATATCCATCTCCTCAAAGGAGGGTACTTCAGTACATCTACTGTTGTGACTATTTATGTTGGAGTCAGAAGCTTTACGAAACATGTAGTCTGATTAGCGCATGTAATGTAGGCAGTACTTATCCAGCACCTACCTGAACTTCCACAGGCCCTTCTAAGCCTCAGCTTGAGTTCAAGCCATTTAGCTGGAAGCCATACCTCCCTAGCAAGCGCTCCAACACACACCTGCTGTAACATTCTCTTCCTCTCCACTATCGTTCTTTTACATTCATTATCATCTCTAACAGTTGTTCCCATGTGTTCTACCTTCCTCTTTCTCTTAATCCGTTTTAATTGCAAACCCTAACAGAACATGCAAGCTAAATATACCCTTACATAAATCCCTCCTCACACACACATCAGTCCCTCCTGGAATCAACAAGCAGAAGCAACTTGGCTGTTTATCCCTACATCTATTAAAGATATAAGGAGTAAAAAAAGTATCCCTTGGTTAATAAACCAAACTATCTCCAAGCATTTGTGCAGTTTCTTCCAGACTTTCCAAAATGCCAGACTTGAATACAGCATATGTATTTTGCAGTTATCAAGTCATACTTACAGGATGAGGATTGTGTATCCTTGAAAGCAGCAACTTTAGAAATAGCTTTGAGGTGAACACTAAACTGAAAAACACCTTTGAGTCACCAAGTCCAATTCCCTTCTAATGCAAGCAATTGCTGCATTATCCCTTGCATGACTTTTATCAAGCTCCCTCTCAGCAGATGCTGACTTCCATTACTCTCAATTGGATCCCGTTCCACAACATTGTTCCTCTGATAAGGAACTCTTCAACTGAGAACAAACATCCAATGCACTGCTGTGCTAATATGGCTCACCAAAACGAAGGGGAATAGCAGGTTATCATTTTTGTAAACGGGAGTGGAGTGACTATTCTTGCAACAGCATGTCTAATTCTGAAGTCCATGTTGTCAACAATTACTGAAAAACTCAGACAGGCTCAGGAAACATAAAGAATGATGGTATGGGGAAAATTGACTTTGCAGGAAAGATTCACTGGCTCCTGTCTAGGTCTGGAGTAAAGCCTAAAAGATAACTTGGTCAATACCCAAATAAATCTGAGGAGAAAAATATCAATTACTAGAGGCTTATTTTATGAGCAAAGAAAGGTATTATGAGAAACAATAACTGACACTAGAAGTTAAAAAACCTAAGAGGAAATAGGCTTTTTCCAACCGTAAGAATAATGCATCTTTGGAACAATGCTCGGAGGCTATAGCACGGTCTCAATGACTTGGCCCTTACAATCAATATTTGAGAATTCAGCTACCTTTCTGAGAGAAATGCCCTTCTAAAGGCTTTGCTCCAGTTTAAATAGCATGCTGGGCACTAATCTCGTCTGTGCCTGACACATGACTCTGTATTTTAAATAGTCTGTTCTGATCTGAAAAATTCATGAACTTTACCATTCCATCAAGTCTAAGTAGTCCCATGCATTAAATCTGTAGTGCCATAAAGCCATCTACTTTGTTTTCCATAACTTCTGTGCATCCTTTATTTATTTGCTTTGTCAGGTATCTGCCTTCAGGTCAGAAATTCCCTAAACTAAACTTCAGTGAAAAGAAACATCCTTGTCTATTTTCAAAATAAAATTATAAAGAAGGTGTTTCAAAACCTCACCAGCACTTGCATAAAAATGATAAAACTGACTGTTGGCAAAAACAGCCCTAAAAAAACCCCAAAACCAAACAACCCCCACCCCCCAAACAAATAAACAAAACCATGTTGTCTGAATTTAACGGCAACAGACATTCTGATACCGTTTTTGAAACAACATTTAAAAAGAAAATCTTGCGAGGACTCATTTTCTAATCATCTAATTAGCATCAACCCTGAGAGAGCAAGAATGTTATGTAGAATTAACAAATTCATGAGCCTTATGAGTTAAAAAAAGCGGTGGAATATAGCAGAAAGCTGCATTTTAGAGTTTTATATTGTGTGGTATCAGGTTTTTTCAAGGGAACAAATGATCCATTTAATTAAGGTCTTTGCATTCTGCCTCAGATAACATCAAATATTAAAGGGAAAGATGCAATCAGCCCTCTAGTGGGCAAATATGGATTAAAAAAAAAAATGTTAAATCCATATGGATAATGAGAACATCCAATCTGACACTAGCAACATTTCAGTACTCTACTTCAGTGAAATTCTCCTGGCTGGGGAGAAGAAAAGTAGGGAGTGCTCCTTGCTAAGCATGAATGAAACACTACATGAAATAATTGATTTCCCCCCCCCTTCCATTTAATATTCATTTTTAATATTGTCTTCCCACTGTGCTTCTAAACTACCACTCCTTTCACCGTATTCTTTCTGAGACCAAGTAACAGAAATGACTGCAGCATTCCCATTAACAGTGTGACACAACATCCCTGCAGCTGCCTGTTATGGCTCTGCAAATTCAGACAGCCTTGGAGAAAATATCCTTAATAACACAGAGGTTCATATCAATAGTTAGATTAGCATCCAGCCATATGTCATAGATCAGAATTAACCCCTTCCAATGTTTATAATGCTTCCTTTTTATAGGGAATCTGCAGGGAAATAAAGTGAGACATTCAGAGAATGTTCATGTCAGACAGAAACACCCTCAAAAATCATGAAAAGCTAGTAAAAGGTGGATGTACAATTCTAATTCTGCTCCCATATGAAAGTCATCATGATGAGTCATAAACAAAACGATGCTTATAGCAACTCGACTACAACTCTGGCACACAGCGCGGTATTTTTTCCACTTTTCATGGAATGTTCCGCCTCATTCATCAGATGCTGTTAGGAGATAAAATACCATCTGAAATACCAGCTCATAGTAAAATTTGCCTGACATGGATTTACAGCCTTTTTCAATCAAGTGTTTAATGAATCAGTATCACAGTTGTGAAAACTATGTAAGCTTTTACATGGCTCTGGGAGTTCAAATTCCTAGTATCTACTGAGATTAGTCTTACAAGTTAATTGAGTCCTTGCTCCTTCTGCCAGGCTACAAATACAAGTTAGGCCACAAAGTTAAAATAAGAATCAAAACAGGAAGGTCTGAAGTTAAACTGGATGATAAGAGCAAGTTTAGGCTGTCAGAGTCAGCAGTTTGTTTAGCAAGGAAACAAATGTACTGCCTTTGCAATGCAGAGTTAATGAAGTAACTAATGCAAGCATAGCATAATAATGGATGCACAGTTCATGATAAATGCTAACTTAACCCTCGCATTCCCCTGTTTCTGTTTTTTAAAGCTGAAGTTAAACATTTTCTGGTTAATATTTTTTAAGAGGTGGGGGAAAGGAGGCAAAACCAACATCCAAGCTACACAGGTAGAAAACTTGGGCAACACCTAAATAAAGCCATCAAGTATGAAAATGCCAAATGAAAGCATGTGAATTGTACCTCTGCTTCCACACTGGCACACCCAACATCAGCTCCCATTCAAAAGTCAACACTGTGCTTACATGTAACAATTTGCAGTACTGGCACGTGTATCAATCTATCAGCTATGCTCAGAGATCTCAGTCAACTTATTTCCACAGTCCTGCAGTCACCTGGTGGCTTGATAAGGCTGCAGAAAAGCATACTCTCCTGGCAAGGCAGCGAGTGTTTTTAAATGCTCTCGTGATACGGCACTTTCTCAGTTCTCAGATTTGAGGGCATTCCTGCATTTTTTCCATTTTCTAAATGACCTTCAAAATACAAGACCCAGAATTTTGTGGTATTTCAGCATACTTCACAAGTTGCCTGTCTTCTTTTAATGACTTCATCATGTATGCCTTCAACATTTGCACTTACTCTTTTCTGTCACAGTTTTGCACTGGGAGCTTTCATGGTATCACTTAATTCCTGAAAGTCTTTTTCACAGTCATTGCTTTCTAGGATACTGTTCCCTCATATTCCTTCTCTTTAGATCAGAGACATTCAACAGCATCCAACAGGACAATTCTGTCTGATAATGTCTTCCACTGTGTCCAAACACCTGGACCTCAATCTCTGACTGCTGGAGAAGTCACTCAGTATCACCAAAAAGGCTACGTCTCCCATTGGCTATATTAAAATCTATTTTGTCTGAATAATTCCAGTTTAACAACCACAGAAAGACTCCCTTCCCGCCCCACTTTTTGTTTTCTTTCAGCTATCCACCAGAATTGCTTTTATCCTTATCAGCCATGACTTTCTGTTGACCTTCAAATCGTTAAATATCAGGCCTGAGACACCGTCTACCAATTTTTGAAATCAGTCACCATTAGCACAAAAGACCAATAAAACACAGCAAGATGTTTCCTAATATAGTGATAACATGCAAAAGCTAAAATTAAAAGAATACAAAAGGCCCATTAGAAAGCACTATCGCAGATTTGGAAACACCAGGATTAAGGTCATCCATGTCACTGTAATTTGGCTCTGCAACGCAGGTGCATTCTGATACAGCCTTTTGGACTGTTTCCATAGAGCTGCATCCTTATTCTGTTTGCACAGACAGATACTCAACACACAAGCGTTCACTTTTTTGTATCACCACTCTGTGAACAGCCTCGAGCCTTGTCAACCACATGCAATTCCAACCTCATGAAGCAAAATCACTCATCGGTTGTACCCACCACAGAAATATCAGTGCTTCATAAACACTCATCTATCCCCACAATGCCCCTGTTTTATTTTTCGTAAGAGAAGGGAGTGAAACACAGTAAGAGAGACATGTCCACTAATTTTGAGTGGTCAAACGAATAGCTGTGAGCACTTTTTTCCTTTAAAGGAAAATTCATATTATATACATTCTTATCACAGCTCACATAGATGTCTAGGTTCCAGCTATGAGATGCAACCCTTTTGCAAAGCAAAACAGGGTCTGACCTGTAACAGAGGACTATTCAACGATACTTGACAATACAGTTTTGGGAACACCAGATGTTAATTATATCAAGATAACTGTCTGTGGTCATTTGTAGCCCATGACAGAAGACAAGACCTAACTCATATTTGCACATACTTTAAGGCAAGATTATCTGCAGGTCTGAACCACAAGGCTGCAGGATACCATAGCAATCTGAGGCAGAGGTAGGCATAATCTACAGTTCTTTATATCAGCAGTCAAATGCCTTCTCCAAATCATCCTTCTCCATTCCACAACCTCATGTCAATGCATTTTATTTTCTTTTAATAGGACATTCCTTTCAGGTTGTCCGAGTAAACATGCAGGACTGACAGGCCATCATCTACCAATAACTAACCATGGATGGTATCAAAAATGTATTGACTGAACAGGGCCAAATTAAGGTGTGATCAGGTAAAATGTGCAACAAAAAAATTTCAAAGTTCTCTCTCCCCAGATGAAATTGTAATTGTCCCCCTCACTCCCTTGTACACACTCATTCTGCTGACACACAACTAACTTGCCAAAATTAAAATTCATGACTGCATAACCTTTCCTGTTAATTCTTTCTGCTTGGCACTATGATGAGCTGCCAAGTGAGAGCGTGTACATGCACGCGCGCACACACACACACACACACACACACACACACACACACACACACACACACACACACACACAGTTACAGCATCTCATCGGAAGGGAGAGAACCTACCATAACACAAGTTTTTACCTTATTATATCCTGAGGCATGTAGCCAGTCTACTTCTGTCATTTTCTAACCTCCAAGCACTGTACTCATATTCAAAGCAAAGCTTATGTGTACAAACTGCATGTGTATCTGTACATGTGCATGTGCACCTGTCCTTCTTAAGAGTTTTGAGATCATAAGCCTATTTCAAACGACCTGGAAAAGGGGTAAGGATCTTAAAAGTTAATACAAGTCTCAAAAATATGCAGCTGGGGAAAGAAGAGAGACTCTCTTGGAGCCCTCTGCTGAGGGAAAGGCTAGTAAGCTCACCCTTGATTAGACATCAGAGAATCCACACAGGAGAGAGCCGCTGGAAACCAGGCTTCATTAGTTCCGCTGCTCACGGAACTACTTGTTAAAAAAAGCAAACAGAAATTCCAACATGTGGCATCATACTGACACCCACGTTGGTCATCAGCAATCTTAAGATCCACTGCACAGACCTCTGCCACTGCAGCTAGGGTGATAAATGACAGCAATGATAATTTGTCACCTTTTTTTAGCCTTAAGAGGGAGATGAGGTTCTTTGCCAGAGGAGGTCATATTCTTGTGCTGACCTCAAAGACATGCCAAAATTTAGAAACATCAGGTTTAGTATTTCTAAGCTTTGGAGGGAATGTGGTCAACTTTCTGCCTGACACTTCAAACTTAATTTCCCCTTTGCCCTTGGCCTTCTAGCCTGTAGCAATCCCCTCTCTCCTGCACCAAGACCCAGGCCCAAGCTCTTTACCCACATGCCCCAGTCTCTATCCTCTACTGCAGGGGCTCTTCCCTGTTCCATTCCCTCAATTACCTAACATTTGTCTCCTCTCCTCTATGCTTCTATTTGTCTGTTCACATCCCAAACTCTTGTCCCTGTCTTCTGCCAGTTCTAGGTGTCTCCTCATTTTCCAGCACCCAGCAGATCTGGTTCTTTCTTCCTCCCCTCAGTTTTGTCCCTTCATAGCTTATTCCTGTGCCACCTCTCCCATTTTTCCTTTGTAAAGAGGCTCCCCATCCTCTGCTGCATTCCCTAGTTTGTAGGCTCTTGCCTTTTCTCTCTCCTTTCTGATTCCCTTCTCTTCTCTACTAAGTTTCCAGACTTCCTCAACGCAAACAGCTCCAGTCCTGCACATACTTCATTCTCACCCCTATTACATTTGAACCAAGCGGTGCCTCCTCACACCTTGCCTTTCTGATCATCACAGCGGGGAGATCACTGTCCACACTGGGCACTAAAGGCTCCGTTCTAAAGCAGAAATCATGACTGAAGAAAAAGCATGCTTGGCCCTTCAGCGCTAGCCTAGAAGATGCCTATAGCTGCAGAGAAGAGTACATAGGTAGTCCAGCCTCATCAGAAACTGAGAGAAGCTAGAGTGTATTTCTCTTTTCTGTGGAGATGGGCAGTCTGGTCAGTGCCTGCAGTGATGCAAGCCTCAAGAACTGTCAAAGAAGATAGAACCTTCACATATTTCAACCACCGAACCATAAAGCATCTCAGAGCAAACTTAACTGAATTTTTTCCAAGCTTACAACTGACCAAATTCAACAATATTTTCACAGACATACGTGGCTTACAAGAGCCAGATTTCAAAGTCTTTTTGAAACTGTGGCACGTTCACCAAACACCAATGCTAAATCTAGTACCGGGCAGAAAAAAGGCTTTAAATGAGTCATGTCTGAGAAAATGCCCACCTGCTGCATTCACACCCCTGGCTCCCCTTGCGTACCTAATTTTCTCACTAATGAGGGCCTCCATCCGGCTTCGTCACCTTCTACAGTTCACCTTGATAAGGCTTCTGTACGGTTTTGCACCTTGGACTCACTCATCTCAGAAGCTTCCTCTGTCCTTCAGCTCCTTAGTGCCTCCTAAACACTCTGCTGTTCCCCAGTGAAAATAGGGAAACTTGGAACTTGTCAATCATGCTATGATGGCAAGGCCCTTCTCAAGTCTACAACTTTTGTGTTGCCATCTGAGGCTACAAAACACGGCTTGCAAAACCATTGCAGGCTATAAACTGGTGTTTGTCCTAGAGTTTACAAACTTAATACAGGAACCAAGCAACACCTATAGAGAGCTCTTTTCCTCCTGCGAAGAAGAAGCTATTTAGAGAACTGTCAGAGAAGCAGAATTTAAGATCCAGCCCAGAGAAGCGGAACCACTTCATCAGTCTTTTTCTCTGATCACATCACATCACAGACTTCTAAAAACACACAGGTACAGGCACCACAACAGTACTAAGAAACCATACTACTGTATCCAGGACCTGTTTGCACTCTTCCTCAGCACCTTTTAAAGCACTGAGAAGCAGCCATGTGCTTCACACTTCACGTCTTACTAGAGAGACTGTTGATGCTGAGCTCATTTTTCACAGAAAAAGTGAATTCTACAAAGACGTCAAGGAAGATTTACAAAGAGCTGACAATGAATCCAGACAAGACTGAAGTGACGTTACTTGTGACAGAAAATGCTTCACAGGGCTGGGTTAGATGCTGTCCCCTGCAGGTGCAAACATTCATCTAATAGCACACAGCAAAGCACCAAGGACTCTGCTGAACTAATCCTAGGGCTAAAAGTCCAAGACCTGCAGGTAATGCCATCATTAGCAAAAGCCTCACGCCTCTTCTTACCAAGAAAAACCCAGCCACAAAGATTCTTGCACAGCTTTCGCAGCAGCCTACTAACTCACTTCTACAGATGATACAGAAGCAAAACAGCTGCCATTTGCTGGAGCAAGGATCTCTACCTTTAGGAGAGAATGGGATGAGTTGCAGTATGCGTATCAAGCTTTGTGCTCCAGTTCCTTCCACATCTGCCCCGCTGTGTTTCCTATTCAAGGCCTTACTCTGTCTTTATCATCACACTAGGAGTCAGGAATTATGAATATTAGCCACATGCCCAGACAATCAAGACAAGAGAGCTCACAGAGCTCAAAAAGAAAACTTGAAACAAACAAAAAATAAAAAATTAAATTTGACAAAATAATCCCAGGGTTTAAGAACTGGGTATTAAAAAAAATAAAAGTCACATTGATCAATGCAGTGCAACTCCTTCCATGCATCTGTGTAGATTATTCTCAGTGTCTCATCATAGGAATCAGTGAAATCCTACAAATGCAGTCATATGAATACCACAAGCAAGTCCTCCTCCAGCCTGAGAAGGGAACAGGAGTAGATAAACCTCACCCACAGTCTTAATTTAGCTGGGATATGTCTGCATTCTGTAGTGACAGGAACTACTGAAATCATCCTCTAGAATACAGGAGGAACCCAGCAGTCCTCAAAGTTTTAACTTGTGAGTCTATTCATATGCATATTATGGAACAACAATGTTACTGTATTTCACAAAGGTTTTCTCTCCCACCGCTCCAGGAGAAGATACCGTTATCCTTTATTTTTTCAACACTCATTTTTAGTTCCAAACTTGCACATAGAAAGCGTCAGCCAAAGAAGAAATCCCAAAGGGGGCAGAAGCACTCCTTAGCGGTCTTCAGCAAATCTCAATTTAGCCATCTCACACCTCAGCACTGCTCAGAGGAAGACCTGCCTGGGCTGGGGGCTGGAGGAAGAGGCAGAGGTACCATACTCAGACTTAACATAGTGACAGGAAATCTTCCTGATTACTGTTCCTACATATAAACTCATTCATTTTTTTCCCTGCAAAATCTTTTCCATGAGCTGTCACACAGACTATGCGTGTTCATAAAGTTTCTGCTGAGTCACTCCACCTGGTCTTGGGCACTTTTTCCCCAAACTTACAAGTAAACAAGGAGCTATAATTAAAGCTTTGGTTCAGCTTTAATTCTAGTGCTCACTGCCAATTGTGTCCCCTGTAAATACATATTTAACAACCTAATTAGCAACCCAGACTGTAAGCAGCTTGAGAAGTGTGGAACTGTGGCTATGGCCCAAAATAAATGGTGGTATTACAAATAGCAAGCTACCTAACACTCCCACCCCTCTTCACCATACGCTGATTATATTTTCAAAGTGGAAGAACTGGGACATTGGCTAAGAGAATAAAAAGGCTCATCCAAGCTCTGCTTTTGTACCCATTTGACTGTATGGATGAAAAAATGTAAACATTATAAAAATGCTATAATTAAAAGTGAAACAGTGCCTGAGGTGGATGCAGTGATTCTGTGTAGATGCCTTCATATTGCTATGGCTTAATTCCAGAAACATAACTAAATCAAAAAAAAAAAAAAAAGGCATCTAGGATGGTAAAAGGGAAACTGTTTGAGACGGGATCTTTGGCACATTGTAGGGAAGTGAGAAGACCTAGGGAGCATCTTCTATTTCTGTTTCCGTTTGGCTACTACTTCACTTATTATTTATCTGAATCATCCGTCAGAACCACCTATCTCTGAATCACCCATAAGTGCTCCTGCTTCCCACCTAACACAGACCGTCACATTTCCTCCCTACCACTTGTCTGCTCTGTCTGGTTCCCACCTTCTCTCAAAACACCCACACTCCTTGTCCTCTGGTTTATGTATTCCTTCCTAGCTAATCTCTGCCTTTCCCATCACTTGTAAACTCAAGCCACATCCCTCCAAGCTCAGAAACCAAATCTCAGGGCTCAGAACTCTCCTCCCTCTTTTAGAGTAATATGCTTAGGGTTCAGAAACACCCTTATACTTCATTCAGAAATACACTTTCCCACCCCTGTTTTGTTTGGAATGCTGAAATAGGAGATCACATGGGGCAATGCACACAGGAACCAACACTCACCACAGTTCACTTCTTGCTCTGTGTGCCTCCAGTTTACAGTCTTTACACTGGACAGACTGGAGTCCTAACTGAGGAGCACCCAGGTACACCAGGGCTCCCAGCTACACCAGAAGTGCTCCAGCTGCACCAGACAGCACTGCACTCTGCAGTACACCAGCCTTACTACCTGGCTGTGTAACAATGTGGTCATTAACTAACCTAGTAACACTAACAACTATATATGCAGGAAATCAAGGCTGTCCACTAAGGAGATCCTTAGTTTTGGGTCAACCCACCAGCTTGCACACATTCCTGATTAGACAGAAAACTCAACCCTTTTGGCAGCTCAAAAATTCTCCACTCAGGAACTCTCTAGGAAAAAGGCAGAGATCTCTTCTTCCCCATGTAACTCTCTGAAGGGTTAAACCCGCCCCCCGCCCCCCACCATCCCCATGCAGTGTTACAGCCAAGGTTTAACCCCTCTCCACACCTGTATGTCTTGCCATCCTTGTGCTGGTCCTCATCATCCTCGTTTGTCAGCACAAAGGGGTCGCTCATCTCTGGCAGCCCTGACTCCTGCAATCGTTTCTTCTTCCGGCCCCGGGGTGGTTTGGGGGCAACTCCCCCACCCGCACCACCCCCGCCACCTTCAGTGAGGGCAGTTGTCCCTTTCTTGGACAGGTCTGGAACCACCTGGAGGGCTGCCTGGGAGCCAGGGGGTAGAGCAGAGACAATCATGGGAGCTGAGATGGGAAAGGTTTGAGCAGAGGCGGCTGTGGTCACCAGGGAACCTGACGGGGAAGTTATCACCAGACCAGGACCTGCAAACAAAGGAAGATGGAGGAAGTTAGCTATTACATCTCCAATTATGCCCAACCTCCTTATCCCACAGAAACACCTACTTTTGACTACAACGCAAACAGAAGGGTAGCTTCCCCTCCCAATGCATTCCCAGTCTCCGCTGCTGGAATTCAAACCTTCGACAAAGAGGATTTGCAGTGAAATCACGCCAAGGCAATCCACCCCATCAGCAAGGCTAGGAATAACCTACAGTCCAAAAAGCACTCTCCAGAACCTCCTGCTTCCCCATTCCAGAGTCTCCTTCATATGCTGCCAAAGACTGTGGAGCGCCTTACCTGCTGTCATGAGCCCAGCAGACTGCACGGGTACCACGGTGATGTTCTGAGTCACAGGGGCTTGGCTGTGTGGTGTCAGCTGCTCCGGCTTGGTGTCTGAGTCCATGGAGATGCCAGTGGGCAGGGCCACAGAGGTGGGTACTGTCAGCAAGGCAGGGTAGTGGGGGGGAGCCAGGCTGCAGCCCTTCTCTGTGGGCAATAGCTGCTCCTTCATCTTGTTAATAAACATGGTGTTCTCAATCTGAACGGGGGGAAGGGACAGATTTTAGAATACCCAGGCACAGCTTTGCCCAGCACTTGGCTGAGCAAAAAATGCAACAGGAACACTTGTCACGCACAGACTTCTAAAGGAAAACAGGACCAACATAAGAGGTTGGAAGATCTTACCTGTCCCGAGACAGTGGGCACTGCTGGCCAGAAGTACGGGGAGGAGTTGAAATGAGATTCTTCCATCCTAGCTGGGCACAGGGGGCAAGAGGAAGGGGGAAGGGAAGAGGAATGGAGGATAAGGAAGACAGACAGACAGACAGACACACACACACAAAAAAAAAAAAACATTAAACCCAAAGAGACTCCAATGTGGAACTGACTCAGTCTAATGCTGTGACAGTTCCTTAATCTCCCCTGTCATTCTTGAGCAGTCTCTTCCCCCGTTTTGAGCTATCTGCCCAATTAAAAAAAAAAAATTTCAAGGGAAAAAGGCATCTGCTATTCCCATGGTCTTGGGTCCATCTCAAATGCCTCTTGCTCAGTAGTCCTTCATGCAAAATAAGGACTGACTAGAAACCCAGAACATGTCCAAATTTTCCCAATTATTCTCCACCCAAATACATGGCATAAATGAAATCTGTGCATCTGCAACTAGACAAATACAGATAAAAAAAATTTTTCACAGATAGTCTGATCCCACAAACAGTGAAAATTTTGGACCACGCCTGTCCCTCCACCCCAGCTCAACACTAAGGACCCAGATGCAGCAAAGGGACATTAGCATGATGTTACACAGGAAGAAAGACAGGCAAGAGAGAGGGGAAACAGACTTGCCCAAGATAACAGACAGCCACAGCAGACCAAGAAGTCAAACTTGGGGCTCCTAACTTTTTGCTGCCCACTCCAGCCCCCCTCTTGAAAGACACACAGAAATACCACTCAATATTCCTTCTCCCATCCAATGAGACGAGGCACTGGGAAAATAACTTGACTACCCTGCTCCTGAGATACCCTATTTCCAAGTGAGATAATGTCACAGCTCTCTATTGCCCATTTCATTCCCATCTTTGGGACAAGATTCTGTAGGACTCTTGTCCTCAGCCAAGTGCCCACTGCTTCACTTCAACTCCCCATGCATGGAGAGACCAGTTAGACATCAAAACAGGGTCTCCTGAACACGGAGGTCTAATCTCTTTAGGAACACTTGACTGAAGAAGCACTTTCCTTTCTAATCCTTCCATTCTCTGTGCAATAGTATTAATGGAAAAAGTTTGTACACTTGCAAAAACGCTATTCAAAAGCTAAAGGAATTAACAAAAGAATATTGCCTGAAGCAGAAGATACACCTGTTTCTGAACAAATATGACAAAACTGGTGAGTAGAATACATGTGGTAAAAACTATGCTCAGAGTAGTACATCGGGCAGAGAAAGCAACTGCTGTAGGCTTCCCATGCAGCTGCCTGAAAACTGTCCCACTCCTGTTTCTGTTATGGTGTGCCAGCACCCTAATTAATGAGCCAATATTGTTTCTGAAGGGCCTTTCTCAACCATCAGGGAAGTTCAGAGGCATGGCCCAAGTAGCGTGAAGCACTTACTTTACAGGAGTACATCAGGGCTGAATACACGTGGAATTGCTGCGTGTGAGCCAAAATGCAAAGATGATTTTCCTCTATGTAGAGAAGCAGTATTTAAATGAACCGAATTACCCAATAATTTTGTTTTTATGGATTGCTCATGCAACAGCAAGGCCAAGTATTCCTGCCTCACTCACTCCCTGCCAATCAACCAATGAACACACTGAAGTATAAATTATTTACCTTCTGTCGGTGGCATGCAGTTGGACTGCTCACTGCCTGACTGAATTACTCTGGATTTACACTGCTGTGATTCAATCAGAGTCTGATGGGGCAAGACTCTTGCCTTCCTTCCTCTGCTTTCTTTTCTGAGCCAAATTAATTATTAAGTACGCTGCCCACAGCAAGGCCCTGTGCATGTAACGCTTAATTACATGACTTTTTTCTTCCACAGGATGGGCACACATGAAGAGATAACACATTCTTGGCAACTGACTACCACATGAATCAAGACAGGGTATTTTGTCTGGAGATTCTAAGTTTGGGGTTTTTGCTTGGGTTTGGTTTTGGTTTTAAAATAAATACGCCCTTATTTGCTGAGCGTCCACATCAAAACCATCAAAGCGAACCTGATTCTCTAAAACATGAAGTCTTATGTAACAGTCAGATGCATTTTCAAAAAAAAAAAACAAACCCCAAAGTTTGTAGTGGTCCGAGACTCCTTTGGATTCAACTGCAAACTTAAGGAGTTACACAGAAAGATGCCAATTCAAGCAAAAATCTCACAACAGCTTTCGTATTTAAAGAGTCCAAGGAATGAAAGGCAAACCTATTTCCAGATTCCAAAACCCAGAGCAGCAAAGGCCAGGGCACTCCGTGGCTGCCTGTCTCCATCTGGTCCCCCTGCCAGAACTTCCTATCTAACTTTTGTTTGCTCCATTCACAACGTGTGCAAGTCAAAACAAGGCTCTTATTGATTCTTCAAATGATGGACACACCGTTCTTGTTAAAACTCTCTTAGAATCCACCTCCCCATCCAAAAATCTTCATGCTCAAGTGGATTACCAGGCCTCAAAACTTCTGGCTTGAAGGGCAGAAGTGTGATGGAGTTATAAGAATGTGGAGGAAAAAGGAGAAACGGTGTGAGAGTTGAAGCTTTCATGCAATTTCACTAGCAAGCCAGTCTTTCCAAAGGCAGAAAACAAAGGTAAGATTCCTCCACCAAACTACCGTCCTCATCCCCACAGCTGCCCCTCCCCTGCCCCGCTTTTAGGCTAAAGGGTATTTTGCCAACATGCACCCCTATTTGCAGCCCCCACTGCGCCGCTGCTCACACTTACTTTACCAGAACTCTGCACGTAACCCTTCCAATTGCTCTATAACTACCAGACATGGGCTGGAGCTTCAACCCTGTACCACAGCACGTTCCCACTGCAGTGCCTTCATCATCCCTTCAGCTTCCATAAACACGCCAGAGATGGGACCTTCTTCCTATTCACCAGTCTAGTATCAGACAGATGTCAACGTACCCTCCTGATACAAACCAAAAACACTTTCTATGTACAGGCCACAAATGTACAAACACCAAATAAACAACCCAGTGAACCAGAGAACTCACGAGGGGCAAGGGATCTGGAATTTAAATCTCACAGGGTACTTCACAGAATCACATACTTAACGTGCCGGATTTATACTTCTTGGCAGGTCATCACTTTAATCATAAACAGACAAATAAAAGCACGTGCAAGTACACGGCGAGGTAGAGGCTGTGTTTCTGGAAGGCACAATCAAGGTTGGATAGGCAGGTATTTATTCAGAGGTCGATTTTTAACACGGTTTTCTTTATTCTCCAGATACCTGGCTTTTATTTTCTATATGGAGCAGAGTTTTCAGTCGACAAAAGGGCCCCGAGAGTGACACTCAGGAATGATTTACGGCGTGGTTTTACGCCTCCCCAAGACCTTTGTCCAGTAACAAGGAGCTTTTAGGCTTAATTGCAGCACAACACTATGGATGCTGAAAGGCCACGCGGGGTTGTCAGGTCAAAAACGTTCCCAACAGAACTCACGAGCGCCAAAAAAAAGTTGGAGCGCCGCTCCGCGCTTACGGCACGCACCGGGGACACCCCGGGGGTGCCCGAACCCGCACCCCGGAGCCCGGGCTTCGGTGCCGTTCCCCGGGCACAGGGGGAGCCCCTGCCGGAGCGGCAGCCTGGCCGGGGGAGGCAGCCCCCCGCGCCCCGCTCCCTGCAGGGGGGCCGGTCCGTCCCCGCTCCCGCCGCCACCCGCGGGCCGTGCCCTCCCGTCCCGTCCCGTCCCGCCCCACGCCGGGGGTCACTCGCGCCGCCCCGGGAGCTCCTTACCCCTCTCACTCTCCCTCCTCTCGCATTTCTCCTCCTCTCAGGGCCGGCTCTGCGAACAAACCGCCTGCGTTACCGGGGCCGCGGCCATGTGCCGCACGGGCGCTCTCCGCGGGGCCAGCACCCGCCTCTCCCCGGGGCCGGGCGAGGCGGGGCGGGGCCGGCCCGGGGCCCGGAGGCCCCGACACCGGGACGGACGGACGGACGGACGGGCGGACAGCCAGACAGCCCCCCTCCATTCCCGCCCCGCGCCCGCCAGCCGCGCGGCCCGGCCCCCCGCCCCGCCGCCCCGCAGGTTACCGGGCTCCCCCCGCGCCGGCGGCCCCGGCCCGGCTCCGGCTCCGGCGGCGGCGGCGGCCTCGGCCTCCTCACCGGAAAGAGCAGCGCCGGGGCGATTCCGGGTCAGGGGGCGGGCCGCGCCGCGGCGCTTCCGGGCAGCGGGACGGGGCGGAACGGCGTCATCGGTGGCCGGGAGAGAGGGAGGGGTTTCGCGTGAAAACGGAGCGGCGGCAACGGCGGGGCGGGGCGGGGCGGCGGCGACCGGGGGCGCGCTTACCGGAGGGCGCTGAGGGCGGGGGTGGCCGCGGGAGCGCGCGCGCGCGCCGTCCGCCAGCCCGGGCCCCGCCGGCAGCGCCGCTTCCGGCCTCGCGGCGTCACGTGTGTGGGGGGAAATTAATGAATATTCATAAAGAGCGAAGAATATTCATGAGTACTCGTGAATATTAATCTAGGCGCGCCGCCGCCAGCGCTGCGGGTGGAGCGGGACGGGACGGGACGGGACGGGACGGGACGGGACGGGACGGGACGGGACGGGACGGGACGGAGAGCTGTCCCGAAGTTTGGGTGCGGGGGTGTTGCTCGTCCCATCCACCCCAAAAAACTTCCTCCTGGGAGGAGCCAGGATTAGCTCGATCTCCGCGTCCTTCTTCAGAGTGGGGGGAAGTCACGGGAAGGCGGCGATTGTTGATTTATATTTAAATAAAAAGGAGCCGGCAGCCTAATCAGTTTGGAAATTAATTTCCTTGTTAATTCGGAGGGGGGTGGGTGGGGTGTTTTTTGACTTGCTCATGAATATTCACAAATGCTCGTCTTTTTCTTTTTTTTTCCCCTCCTCGGTGTAATTTATTTCTGTGATTGTCAGATCACCTCTCTGAAGGTGACATTTCTCTCCTCGTTCTGCAACGCAGCAAATGTGTTAAGTCTTGTGCCTTGGAAGAGGAACTCTGTCCTGGAACTGACATCTCTTTTGCTTCTCTCTTCCTTGCCAGAGAGTTCTCTGTAGCCGCTGAGGCTCTCGCCCTCCCTCTCTGCAAGTTGCCTGGAAAGAAAGAAATAAGACCGGGAGTCTCCTCGAAGAATGGGGCTGGACTGGATTTGGTAACTGGGAGAGCTTTGTCAGAATGCCCCATAGGAAAAGTGGTGATTGCCAGCTGAGGACTGGGGCAGAGTGGTTAATTTTTTTTCTTGCAGTGCCTGGAGTTTTCTGCTCCCCCCTCCCACCTTTCACTGCCGCACCCTTCAGTAGCACGTGAGGCAGCGTGACTAACATCTGTCACAGGCACTTCATTTGTCTTACCTCCTTTCCTTAGGAGGAGGCAAAGTCAGAGAAACACTGCTGTGCGTCTCTGGAGAGTACAGCTGATCTCTTCACCTTCTTTCCCAGCTCTCGGTTGCCCCCTTTTACTTATCCTGCCCGTCCTTGCTGCTCTCCACACCACCCTGGTTGATGCTGCCGGTTTCTCTCTGGTGGGACACGCTCATGTCCCACACGGGTGTGTTCAGGGATTCTGGCATTTTCTAGCAGCGACCTGCTGGGCTCAGCTGAGGACTGTGGTGAACACAAACCTGGGTATAACCACTGGTGCTGAGGGCAGGAGGAGCAGTGTGGGGTGAAGAGGTTGCCCTCCTTATGCCACGCTCATGCCCAGAGACAGGCTTGGCTGAGAGCTGGCCTCATGGCAAGTAACATGCTGCATGGAGTGGAGACCCCCCCAAGCCCAGTTTCCAGACTGACTTACTGCTTTAGAAAGGTCAGCTTTGGTACATCCTCCATCTACACAACTTGGTCAGAGCGTGCCATCTCAGGCCTGGAGCTGCCTGAGGAGGGGTGGCCACGCTGCACGAGGCGTGGGGGTTCGCCCAGTGGCACTGCCAGCCTGGGCTGGGAGCTGGAAGGGGAGTGACGGAGAGAGTTATGATGGTGCTGCAAGAAAATAAGCCAGCAGCACCATAAAGTGACTGCAGGAGGAAACTGAGCCCTGGAGTGGGTGGTGGGTGGAGGTTAGTGGTGCCTTCCTCCAGGGAGCAGAAGCATGGGAATAAGCACAGCCAGGTTCCCACCTCCTGCTGGGGGCACCAGCTCCTGACAAGCTCAGAAAAGGAAGCGTGTGGAGAAAGCCAGCTGATCCCAAATTTACCATGGCAATTGCTCTCTCACAACCTTTGTATCAAGCTCTTCTGTGCAGCTCTGACCCAGGAGGGTGGCAAACACACACCTCCACGCTGGCTGCCTGTTCCATCTCCCATCCTTGTTGCCTCCTCCACAATCACATCTGACTGTCACGTTCCCACCTCAGCTCTTTCCTTCTGTATCTACTCTCCTGATTTGTTTCTCTCTCTCTGCTTCTTCACCACCCTAACACAAGGCACCCACCCCTGGACCTTCAGTAAAAATTGCAGACCATCCTCCCATGGTGCCACCCGACACTCTGTGCTTGAACACCTTTTGTCTACTGTCTGTGCGCAAACTGCACTGGTCACGGTGGCCATCCCAATAATATAGGTGGTACTTTGTGCCGTGGGATTCTGCTTGCCTTGCTTCTGGGGTGGGCAGACCTGGCCTGACATGTTCAGCAAGATGGTTCTAGAGGTGCCTGAATTTGTTGGGGGTGCCTGACCAGTCAGCAGAGATGGACAGATAGGCTTGGAAGGTGTGATGGTGTAGTGACACACATTTTGAGGATGGAGGCTGTTCATTCTCGCCCAAATTTTTCTCTGCTTGTAGGACAATATTTAGTTTATCCTGCAGCTGGCATTTTAATCTTGTGAGTACATTTCTCAGCAAGGCGTGTTGTCCTCACTCTTTCAGGGAACTGACATCTCTTTGGCAATCGGCTGATTAAATCCCCTGGCAGCACACAGCAGAGAGCATTTCAGCATGTCATTCCTGGTTGGAGTTTTTTATTTTTTATTTTTTTTTATTTCCCCCCCCCCCTCCCCTGCATGGAAATAGATTGCATTTTCTCCTGCTTGGTAATTCCTCTCCTTTGTGTTGTTTAAGCTTTGAGAAATACACAGTAACAGAGAGTTATATGTGCATATTATCCTGCACATGCTTGGTTGCCTGAATCATTGCGTTATAGTGGCATCTTGCTCTCTTGAGGGCAAGGAACAGAAAGCACACACCTGGGATACACTTTGGAATTGAAGCATACACAACAACGATCCAATACTTTTTTCAGTAAAAGAAGTAGGCTGCTTTGGAACTGGTTACTTGGGGATCTCTGTTGGGCAGGAACATAGTAATCTGGGATTGATCAGCCTTAGCTCCGGGCTGAGTTCATTTGGCCACTGTAGTGCAGTAAAGGCAGTCACTGAAACTTCTGGCCAATGTGCCATGAATACAAATCCCATAATTTAGAAGGAGGAAAAAGCATCACTGGATGTGACAAGAGAGCCAGAATTGCTGTACCTGTGGACTTTCAGCACAGGGCAAAAATCACAGTCACATCAGAAGTGCTTGATGTGGGTCTCTCTTGCTATAGTTTCTCCGTGGCAATAACCCTGGCAGGCTTACACCAAAATGTATTTTAATAGATCACCACAAAAAGTATCAAGAAGTATTTTAAACATGATTCAGCAGTGAGCCCTTCAAGCAATGAAGGATCCCTGCAGCCTAGGCTACATTGGCAAAAATGTGCTCAGCAGAAGAAGGAAAATTATTATTCCCATCCACCTGAGAGGTGTGAGGCCCACCTGGAAGATTGTGCTCCTCAGTACAAGGTGAATGTTGACAAACTGCATCATGGCCCGCAAAAGGCCCCCACGGTGGAGGGCTGGAGCACACAATGCACAAGAAGAAGGCTGGGGGAGCTGGGTTTGTCAAAGAGAGAAGACCAAGGGGGTGTCTAATTGCTGTCTGTTCCTACCTAAAGGAAATTTGTAGAGAAGATGGGGCCAGACTCTGAGAAGGGAGCATAGTGAAAGGACAAGAAACAATGGACAATTGTTGAAACAAGGGAAATTCCAAACACGCATAAGGGAAGCTTTTTTCCCCCTTAAGAGCAGTGTAAGCAGCAGAACAGATGCCTAGAAAGACTGGAAAATCTCCTTCCTTGGAGATGTTCAGAAGTTAGGTGAGTAAGGCCACGAGCAACCTGGTCTAGCTTTGGAGGTACCCTGCTGTGAGCAGAGAATTGGATCAGAGACTTCTAGAAATCGTTTGCCACCTGACCTTTTTTTTTTCTGTGGGTCACTCTTTGTGTGCTGCTGATCTGCCACGAGCCAATGTTCAGTGTCTTCACAATGCTGGAAGCCAAGAGGGCAGTATGCTTGCTTGGCCGCATGGAAATGCACCTCTGTTGATGGCAACGTTAGCATCTGTAAAGCCCTTCTGCACTAATGTCTCTTCTCCAGCTGCCTTGCCACCCTCTGTCCCATTTTATACTATTCCACATACAGATGAATCTTCTAACAGCAGGCCCTGCTTGGTGTGGGGGTGACTCCTCAAGCTGTGACACCCAAGTTCTCAGCAACAGCAGTCGCCAAAATGTCATTTAAAACTATAGTGCAGCAGATAAGAGTTCCCCCCTTACATACCACCTTTACCTCTTCAGAGGCAAAGAGGCTTTAATAACTCCTTTAAATTCTTGGCTCAAGTTGCCTGCATGTTTCTGTGCAGTCAGAGAGTCCATGATGAGTTTCAGGGCATCTCTCTTCTCTTTCAGAAGTTATGCAGTCACTTGGCAAGTCCTCCCTATTTGAGAAATGTGCTCTCTGATGGCCTAAACTGTGCCTTTCAGCCCATCAGGACAGCAGAGAGGTGGCTCCTTGGCTGATGTGCTCCTCACGCCACCTTCAGCACTCACCACAGTGCTGCTAAAGCCTCTGGGTCTTTACAGCTCCCTCATACCGCTTTTCAATAAGAAGGATGATACTGGCAAAGGTGGGAGAAAAGGACAGAAGAAAGGATGGACAACAGCAACTTACTGTATTAAGGCAAAAGCAAATCTCGAGAAGCTCTATTGCAGCAACACTGGAGCTCACCAGCTCACCTTTAATATTTGTGGGTTCTTTTTCAAAACTGGCTGAGGAAACTGCAGTTTTGGGAGCAAAGATTTGCAGCATATCCATCAAATTCAGGGTAAGCATGCCAGGTCTGGGAAAAGGGAGCTATATTTCAGGAACAGAGAAAACAAAGTACTCTGGGCAGCTGCAAACCCATTAGTCTAGTCTCAATAGAGCACAAGGTTAAGAACAAATTACAGAAGGAAAACAAAATTAAAGTTACAGCAGTAAGTGGAAAATGGAATCAAATACAGAATGGGTTTATCAACAAAAGCACTGTGTGCCCTTAGCTTGATTCTTTTCTTTGCCTTCTTTCCCTCACCTGAGTGAAAAATAAATAAATCGGTAAATCTAATCTAGTTGGGTTTCAGTAGGGCATTTGATACAGTAAGGGCTGGAAGGCAGCTAAATAAGCTGAAGTGAAAGGAATTAGTAGGAGAATTTTCCGTGGGTAAAAAGCCAGGGAGAGGCAGATGATGTGTGGAGTCAAAAGGGAACTGCCACCATGGAGGAATGTTACTGGCCTTGGGAATAATTCTGTTTGCAGTAATGGCTCTAGCTCAGCAAAAAGCAGCATGAAAAGGAAGTTTGCTGATTAAATGCATTTAGAAGAATTACTCACAGTCTGGAGCAGAGGAGTGTGAGGTCCTGCTCTTTGCTCCTGCTAACAGGAATATCTTTTACACACAGAGATTCACTGGTTAGGAATGACAGAAGAAAAGACAGATCTGGGTGCATTCATCATTCATGGGATGATTATGAAGCTGCGATGTGACGTGATCACAAAGACAACAGCCTTAAAGAGATCATTACGTTAATCTTATTTAAGATGCTATATACAATTTGTCACTCATATTAGGAAGTGGGCTCAGGGCTGGCAGCAGTGTGGGGGAGCTGGAATGACAGAGTCTGTCTCTGTGCCTCGCCCTGCTCTCCGTGTCAGCGGACGTGGAGACGGGCTGGCTTTTTTAGCTTAGCAAAAGGGTTGAAATGGATGAACTTCCCTCTAGAAATCCATTTTATACACGGGGATGTGCCCAGCGAAATGAGACATTATGGAAGGGAAGGAGCTCAGCCATGAGTGCAGTTGGGCAGTCCCTTTCTCTTCAGAGTTTGGCTCTTTCTAAGGCTGCACAGATTTACCTCTCCCTGCAATTTGCTATGCTTCTTTGGCAGGCAGAGCAGGTTAGCACAAGCACAGCATTATAAGATGTGCTGAACACAGGCCCACAAGCCCACATTTTTCTGCTTCATCCCCCCAAAGACTTTTTCCTTCAAGGGTAAGAGATCGGTCCAAAGGCTTGTGCTGTCTATGCAGGCGACTGCTTGGTGTTTCTCCCACACAGTGCCCGCTCCCATAAGCCCTCACAGGAAGGAGATCTAAAACCCAGCATCTCAGAAAAGCCTTGGTTCTTTGGAGAAATGCACAAAAGCCAGTCTGAACTCAATGTACCACATGCGTGTGCAGACAGCAGAGCTGAAAGGGTTTCATCACTCTGGTTTTAAGCATCAGGGGAAGAGCGGTAGGTCTTGAATGTGGCTTACACCTGGATGGGGCTAGTGCTGTTGTAACACTTGACTCAGGGGGGATGCAGTAAGTACAGCTTGATGCAGCTTGCCTCTGACAATGATTTCTGAGGTTTATTTAATTTAATTGGGGGAAATGAAATCGGGACGAGACCTCGGGCAATCATCTAATTCAGCCTCCTGACCCGACGACAAGATTAAGTAAGCACAACTCATCTCTGACAGATATTTGTTGAACCTGTTCTCAACAGCCTGCAGTGACAGCGCTCCCTGGCCAATCTAGTCCAGCATTTTATTGCTCAGTACTTAAAAAGCTTTTCCTACCACACAGCTTAAGCTTTCAGTGATGAAAATGAATCTACTGATTTCCACAGCCCTGTTGAAAAGTGACTTTCCACCCTGACAGTGCAATCTCCCCAGACCAGCTGTATATACTTTTTGGCAATTGTGTGCACTTTTTGGCAATTCTGAATGGTTTTCTTTTCCCCCCACTGTTTGTTTATGAAAGCTTTGTGCCTTTTACTCTATCAAAAACTTTGAAGTCAAGACGTATCACATCTACTACATCCCCCTCAGTCCACTAATGCAGTTACCCTGTCAGACAGATGGGTTTAATTTGATCTTCCTGATGAATTGATGTTGGAGGGTTTTTTCCAGGTTTGAAATACACATTGGAGGGGAAGCTAGTTCATATGTGCAACTGCTGCCTGAAAGGGGGTGGAGGAGAGGGGCTTGGAGCTGTGGCCAGCTGAAGGGGCAGGAGGCCAATCCAGCCAGGATAAAATGCGGTGCTGGACAAGTAGTCTGCTGTTCGGATTCTAGGGATAAAAGAGTCTGCCAGGAGCCCCTTGAGTAAGCACCAAAAGCATGGAAGGACGGTCTCCTACAAGTGTTTTAGCAGTCTGTAACATCAGAGATGCATCAAGTCGCTGCACTGTGAACCCCTCTGGAATTCATTACAGACTAAAACATGCTGAGAGGCTTTCAGAGTTAGCAGGCTTGGGCTGCATCACTCTGGGTGGCTTTTCAGGCTCCAGCATCCCTTGTGCATTTATTGTATCTCAGAGTTTTCACAGCATCTGGAGTGGATCCCTCTGGGCAAGACTCCCAAGTTTCAGGTAAACATTATGTTTAGGGAAGTAATTTTTTAGATGTATTTACAACATCAGCAGGGAGAATTCACCAGCTGCCTTGTTTGCTCTCACTGTACTGCGGGCAGCTCATCTTCCAGGATTGCTTTGTTGTCCTCATCGTGCTGTAGTTCCGGAAGAGCTGAGCTCAACAGCACTAGTATTAGCTAGTCACAGCACATCTTGAAAGCTTTCCAGTGTTTCTCCCCCATATCACATACCTGGGCACTGCTTTTTCCCCAGCAGACAAGGCAAGAGGGGACAGTTCCTGATGAGAAGCAGAGCAAGTTGAAGACAGTTTCCCTGGCATCAGGTCCTTTTCTCCAATACCAGCTACATCCTTCCCTCGCTCCACTTCCATCTGGGGATAAGGAGTCCCCCTGTCTTTGTTGCTAGAGGGCACCACTGCTGGCAGCCCCAGCCTGCCATCTCCTTAGGTGGCCTCCCAGAAGCCATGGCTGTATTTGTGCTGGAGTACACAGCCCCAGGACGCAGGGCAGACTGGGGACCTGCAACCACCCGTTCTGTCACACTGCTGATGCAGTTTTAGCCCAATCCAGCTATCACTGCTTGAGACAAAGCCCAGGAACAGCTGGGATGGCACACTTCAGAGACCATCCCCAGTAAGTGGTTTCACAGAATCACAGAGTGGCTGAGGTCGGAAGGGAGATCTGGAGGTCTTCTGGTCCGACCTTCCCCTGCTAAGGAATCACCCAGGGGTCCTCCATCAACCAGGAGTCAATACTAGGTACTGCATCTCTAACTCTGCACCACTGATCACCACCCTCTGGGCCCAGTCATTCAACCCCTCTCACTGTCTGTTTATCCATCCCATCCATCAGCAGCTTGTTTGTATCTCGTGGGACACAGTGCCAAAGGCCCTATTGAAGGTAAGGCTTTTTTTTCATAGAAGGTTATCAAGTTGGTCAGGCATGACTTCCCTTGGTGAATCCGTACTGACTATTCATAATGATTTTCTTGTTGCCCATGAGTCTGCAAATGATTTCCAGGATTAGCTGCTCCGTCATCTTCCTGAGGATCAAGGTGAGTCGCACTGACCCCGGATCCTCCTTCCTACCCTTCTTGAAGATAGGAGTGATGTTTGCTTTCCTCAGGTCTTCAGGTACTTCTCCCAGGTGCTATGATCAGTCAAGGATTATCAAGAGTGGCCTCGCAATGACTTCTGCCAGCTCACTCAGTACTTGTGGGTGCATCCCATCAGGATTTGATGCAGTTCCTTTGTTTCGGAGGGAAGCAGATCCAGCTGCCTGTATCTATTAAGCATGTTCTGTCTGTTTGACACAGCACTGTCCTTTTCTCATTTTGCACACTCCATCTTTATGTTTCTCACACTCCACAATACAGTCTGCTTTTTGGGTAGTTTTCCACTACTCAAGCTGAGCACACAATTGTTGTGAAGTTGTTCCTGGGGCCTCTTGATAGAGCAAAAGCTCCTGGGTTGTTTACTGCTTCAGCAGGTGGAAGCATCTCTAACTTTAAACAGGGTTTTAGAGAATCCAAAAGCAGCTGGGTATTCTGCCTGGGGGAATGTGGGACTCAGGGGCACATGTTTCCTGCCCAGTCCCTCACTGGAAGCAGCAAGTCCATGGGTCAGGGCAGTGAGTCCAGTGCTGAAGCAAGTAATGTTCTGCAGGTTCAAGTGCTTCCTTCCCACTCAGCTGGCTGAGCTCCTCCTCCCAGACAGGCTGGCATAATGATCTCCACATCCTCAGGGCAGTTCTCAGTGTCACCTAGATACTCAAGAGTTCCTAGAAAACCTTTTGCATCATTGCTGGGCCTCATTTTAGCAAGGATGCTTGTGTTTTCCAGGAACTCCCGCAGCACCACCGTCACCTGGGGCTTTGCTTCCTCCAGCCTTGCAGGCAGAGCAAGCATCTGTCACAGAAGCTCTGGTTCTGTCTGAGAAGCAGCTGCCACCTGAGAAATCTCTCTGTGCTCATTCCCTCTCTCCTTTTCCTGGAGTGGAGCCCTTCAGGCTTGCCAGCTGACAGCCCTTAGCTTTCCCCCAGATCAGGTCCTGTCATCTGGGCATCCCTGTCACAGCAGGTAGGGCCAGCTGCCCTCCTGGGTCGGCAAGGGGACTATTCTGCATATAATCCACAGTAAAAAATTATGGAAAGTAGCCAATAAATTCAAGGAATTTGCTTGGTCTCCCAAAACTGCTGGAGATCAGGAGCCCAGCCCAAAGCGTGGCTGGACAGAGGGATGCTGAGCAGCCTGTATAGGGCAGGATTTGTGGCTGCACTTCGTATTGAACCTCCTGTTAAGTCAGTGATTAGGAAATATACACCCAGCAGAAGAAGAAACTTTGTTGTAAACATTGGAAGTTTCAAAGGCACCAGTGTTTTAATGCAGTGATAAAGGTGAGCTGGAAATAGCAGCAGCAGGAATAACAGGGGAGTGGTGTACAGAGGGAGTCCCCCATGCCATTCTTTGCTTCTGTGCTTGAAGCTTCTGCAATCACCATGGATTAAAACTATCAAAGTTTTCAGCGCTGGCTCTTGTGTATTGCACACCTCTGTAGCCGCTGGCAATCCTGGTCTGAATTCCCTTAATATGGAGCCTGGGATGGGGCTGAAGCTCATGGCAAACTCCTAGCATCCTTCAACTTAGACACAGCAGCCTCTGTGGTGGGAACAGCATGACCGCAACTGCACAAAAGGGCAAGCAGTCGGCCGCTACCAGGAATTGTGTGGGGCCTCCCCAGCTGTGGTTGAGCCAAATCTGCCTGGATGGCTAAATTTGCTGCTGGAGATGGCTTTCCCTCACCCCAGTGACTCTGCAGTGCAGTGTGCCCTGCAGGACATGCCCTCTCGGTGAGCACTGGTGTGTTCTTTCCCAGAGCACTGATGCCATATGGCTGCACTGTGCTGAGCTGATGCCTGCCAGAAAGTTTTTGCTTTTGGTGTTGTTGGAGAATGCTGGTGAAGTCTTTACCCCAGGATGTCCTAATCACATGTAATCTCCTTCTGTCCTTGAAAGCAGTGCACTGAAAGTGCCTGGGTATCCCATGGGCAGAGAGAGACTTTGCTTTTCATCACAGAGATGGTGGTCAGGCACTGGCACCAGCACCGGCCCCTGCCTGTCCTCAAGGGACTGGCTCTCCCTTCCTTGCTCACCCCCTCTGGTCCCAGGTAATGCTCCTACTGATCATCACAGAATGCTTTATACTTGACGCAGTGAATGCAGACAGAGAGCTGACAGTCCCTCTGGCCGCTGCCAGCTCGGAAGGAGCAGAAGTAAGGTTGCCTGGGCATGTACTTTAACTCTAAATGTCCTGTTTCTCCACAACTTTGCGTTTTGATGAACATAATGTTCTGAGAAGGAATGAGCTATCACCAAGCAACATTAACTCTGTGTTAACAAAGGGTTTTGACATTGAATTTAAGTCTGAGGACAATGCTGGCACAAGAATGAATTATCATAGGCTAGGCCATGGGTACACTGAGGATGGAAATTAGAAGGAGCTTCCTACCTGCCAGTGCAAGGATCTGGAACAGCCCTTCAGCAGCTGCAGCAAGGCCAGGAGACCCAACCTGTTTTGGGACTGGAAGTCTCTGAGCAAGAGGATGCAATGGGGCTGGCTGCCACAGGCCAAGAGATCCCTGCCAGTTTTCTCTCGTTATGCAGTTGCAGGACATTTTCTTAACGACTTTGCCCTTAAAGCAGCACAAGCCAAGCTGGGTGCCTGGGGCTCGCCTGGAAGCGGTGCTGGCTGTTTGGGGCTATGGGAATGGTGTCCTTGGGACTGCAGGGTACTGTAGGGCTGTAACTACTGAGGGAGTGCAGGATGTGCTGCCTCCAGCGCACAGAGGGCTAGCACGCAAATTGGAGGGGACAGTACATGACAGACAGGCCCAGGACCGACTGCTTCAGGTGACGGCTGGGTGTCTTGAAGAGCTGAGGGGATTTCTGATGAGCAGAGGAGGGCTCCTGCACACTGCAGCTCAGGGGAATGTTCATCCGTGTGATCTGGGCACCTGGAGGCTTTGAGGCCAGCTCCTCCGCTGTCTTCACTAACTGAGGCTTGGTACCCAGCCAGGGTACTGGTTAGTGACCAGGATCCATCCTTCCTCCCCTTTCCCAGAGAGTGCAGTCATTAGAACGAGACCAGCTTGGCACAGGATAGCAAAAGGGGACAAGAGAAGTGGATGCCCCAGGAGCATCTGTCAAAGGGAAAGATGACAGCAGCTCTCCCAGGGCAGCCGCAGGCTGGGTGCTGCAGTGAACCAGCTGCTTCTGCCTTGGAGCACCTCCTGCCTTGCTCCTTCCTGCCACCATCCCTGGACACCAGCAGCCCCGGGACGTGGCCCACAGCTCCAGCCACCCCTGCCTCCAGACACCCGCCTACACTCAACTGCCCAGCGCAGCAGTCCTTGCATGAAAAGACTTCACTGACAGTTTATAGTGGATTGTATGATCTGGGGATAAAACAGGACTTACAACAAACTCAGTGGTTGACTGTCTCTTTTCTGTTCTTTAATAGAAGATTAAGGCCTCGCCGGGGTGACGTCTACATCTTCCTCAGTGATGAAGGTTAGGGGTTTCAAGCCTGACTGCTGACTCATAACCAAGCAGAAGAGAGAAGGGAAAATTAGCATGAAGAATGTTGCTGAAATGGCTTGAGTGTGTTCAGAGATTAGTGCAGATAATGTATTTCTGCCTGTGTTATGGCTGGTGTGTTTAGTCGCTGTTTTTAATGGAATCTGATCTTTTTAAAAGAATGGAGCACCTGTATGTAGAGCGTTTGCCTTATATCTGTGGATCTGCTGCCTGAAAAGGCAGATCATTAACAAGCTACTCCAGAAAACATCTTTAATTTCCAGGGTTTTCTTCTAAGCCTAGGTGCCTTTGGATATTTTGGTGAGCTGTTGAACCACTGGATGATGTGTCCTTCTCCAGAGTCTAGCCTGCCTCTGCAGGGGTTAAAATTTGCTCTACATGAGTGCATGTCTGTGGATCCTTCTGGGACACGAGTTTGGTGTTCTAAGGCAACACCAACTTCCTAGTTAAATACTCGGTTTCTGACTGCACTAAATGGCAAACTCAGCAGAGGCCAGGAACATGACCTTCATCTAAGCTGTGTCACCTCCAGCGCACGTTGCCTCTGGATCAAGGCTGAGGCAGGCGGGGGAGGCTCAGGCTGCTGCTCCTGAGATAACTGGAAGGATCAGGGGAGCTGGGTGAGTGCTCAGTCTAAACAATGGTTTCAAAGTCAGAGCTGTGATCATACTCCAATTAATTTCAAATATGCACAGTAACACAAGAAGCAATTTGCATAAGACATCACATGGAGTAGCATACAATTTTGCATATTTAAACAAAATACAATAAAGCACAGCTCGGGCGAGTACGTGAAATCATTTGTGCAGTGAACTGTGCAGAGAAACGACATACCATTATCACAGAAGAAGAAAACGAATGGCAGCAACCACCCAGGATGCAAAGTCAGCTCAGCAGTTGCGAAAGACCAGCCTCTTCCTTCATCCACCATCCTGATAGATGCTTGCAGTCACATTCTCATGGGCTACTTTTCCACGAGGCTCTTCTGGTGGAGAGGATGGTGTTCGCTGTTTCATGCCACTGCTCACTCCTTCCTTCACGTTTGCATCCTTGGCTTCAGCTTTGCAAAGCACTGTCCTCATGCGTCATTCTTTCTGTTTCCTTGTGCATTCATCTCTGAGTCTGAGGGTCTCCTCCCTCACCATGTGCTTCTCCAGGTGGTGCCATTCTTGCCCTTTAGTGTTAAAGGCCAAGTGCCAAAAGACTGGCTCTGGGAGCCCAAGAGCAGACACCGACAGCCTCATTTTTGGTGCTCTCAGTACTGTGCAATGTTCAGAGTGCAATCCCTACAGTTTAGTTCTTGGTGCCTCTGTAGATCACATGAAGTGGGCTCCATCCCAGTGCCTGGAAATTGATGACCGAACATCTAACATCAGAAGAGGAAGTAAGAAAAGGGAACAACATCCCTTTAGTGTCATACTTTGGAGCAAACATCAGAGGGCTGAGACCTTTAAACCTGCAAAAGGGACTTTCACACCCTGACCTACATTTAGTGACAATCCTCTGACATGTGGGCTGGGTCAGCACTGCAGCAGTGAGACTGAGCTCTGAGGGCTGTCCCATGAGCATGTGCTTCCTCTTCCCTGCCCAGGAGGCAGGCAGGCGGGCAGAGGAGGATCCAGCTGTTGCTCCTAAAACAGCTGGATGGATAAGAGGAGTTGGGTAAGCGTTCAGGCTAAACCAGGGCTTCAGTGTCCTCAGCACCCTGGTGAGCTCCCAAAGCCCTGCTTCACCTACCTTGTCTTCAGTTACCCAGCGCTTTTAATGCCCCCTAGCTCTAAATTTCTGTTCTGATTCCTTCCTCTGTCCCTACTTCTCCTTCCAGCCCCATCTTTTAATCATAGCCACAATTTCTGGTTCTGCCCACTCTTTCCTCCTGTCCCTTCCTCATGTTCCTGCTCCCTCATACCTGTCTTTGGCTTTTGTTTGACAGCTTCAGCTCCTTATATTTTAGTTAGGCAATTTATTTGTTTCTGCAGGGCTGCCTGAGCATCAGCAAAGAACTGTCACTGAAACTCTGGAAGAGGCAGTATTATGCTTAGTCACCATTTTGTCCCAGCCCTCCTCTAAATTGCAGGTACCAGGGAAAAATCTGTCTCTTCCTCATTTGCTGCGCTCAGATTCACTGCACCACGTAGTTAGCTACAAGTAACCTGGCCAACACGAGTAGCTACAAGAACCCCTCATTTATCCAGGACAGTCTTTTTGGTCTTCGGTTTTGTCATGGAGACCCTGATGCTTAGTGTAAGAGAAATCTCATTATAAAAGAAAGTCTTAGAGCTCCTGCTGTGTATCCAGCCAACGCAGGGTAACGCTAGGCAGAGCCTCGGACCTCATTTGTGTGATGTTCACTCACATGCAATATGTCACACAGGAAAGGAATTGGCAAAGCAGAAAAAGGCATCGGAGAGAAACCATTTCAGGCTTAGATAACATCCTGGCATCACCAAATGAATCAGTGTAATGAGACTGACACAAACCTCCACTGTAGGTATGTTTTACCACTGCACTCATGTTTGTGTTAATGAGCACGTTCAGGCAAAGCTCTGTGTGTTCACAGTGCACTAACCTGGATAGATTGACTCCCCTGACACTAGAAGAGGACACCCACCATTGGCAGTCCCTTATTTCAGGAAGGGCTCAGAAAGCTTCTACTGTGTGTGTCACTTCACTTAGGCTTAGATGGTATCTGAGAGAGCCATGATGCCCTTGATTCTGATGCGTCCTTTCCTAGGCAAACTACTGAGGAAACCAAACACCTCCTCATTCGGGCCATGCTGTAACACAGATTTGACCAGTGCATGCTGTTGACATCAAACTGTGTTCCTCTGACAGAAAACAAGTCACCCCAGGCTTGTTGCCTTGCTTGTTTGTTGAGCCCTTGTGGTATGTCCAGCTGTCGATGAAGTCTGGGCTTCAAACTAGACTGGCTGCCCTGGAGCATCAGCTCTCCTGGCACTGGAGCGCTAACTAGAAACCACAGAGACTCAGGACAGGACCCTGGAGCAGAGACTGGCATTTGCTTCCCTGCCAGATCACTTGTGAGGATTGATCTGAGGTTGAAGATAGTTTTGCTTGTATTCTGGTCACTCCCAGAGAAAGCTGGGCTTTGGATCAATGTGGAATGCGTCACTGAATGGCCTATTATTCACTGAGTGCAATGTGCACTCAGAGACACAGCAGCCCTCAATAAAGATTCAATTCTGCCTCTGAGGATCAAAGCAGGAACAAGCCAAGGGAACTACTCAACTATTTTACATGATGCTGAAATGAGAGGTTGCTTGTTTCAGGGCGACTCTTTATGGCAGTTTCAAGTTGTGCATTTCTCCTAATTAAATGGCCATCTATTTAGCCACATCCCTTTAGTAGGGTGTGGAGCTACCTCTGATTTAAGGTCTCCATTCCCTCTACACAAAGGCTTACACTTGAGTTTCCCCAGAGCACATGGAATCCTAACTTCCAACCCCAACTCTGGAGAAGCTCCCTGAGCAGGGCAGGCAAGCAAGTGCTCATGCTCACTGCCACATGCCTGCAATACAAGCACTTCCAGCTGACAGTTGCCTGATTTTTTTCTCCCCATAATGGGATAATTTATTGCAGGTTATAGAAGGCACTCAGCTGGAGGGAATCCCAGATTTGGGAGATGTTTTCAAAATGTATTTCTGAACTACTCTCTTTCTCAGGAAATCACAGCAGTCAGCAATACCGCATGCTTGTTTTTTTGACAACGCATTGGGGTGATTTTTATGTGTCTTGAAGTGGTTGTATGGTTTTTATATGTTCTTCTTTGTTTGAAATGATTACATTCATCCCTCCCATCTCTTCTGTCTTCATTCAGCATGCAACTCCCAGTGCTAGCTCCCTGTTGGAGAACAGGATGCGGGGGAGATGCTTGGGAAGGAGGCAAGGCTGGGGACTGGAAAGGAAGGGAGATGCTGGCAAAGGAGGTAGGGCTGGGATGAGACTGGAAGGGTGGGAAGTTAGCATGGACAGGGGGGCTGGACTGATATAGTGAGGAGTGGTGGTGGGAGGGGACTAGACCAGGGAGTCAGTGCTTCAGGAAGCTAGAAGAAAAAGGGGAGTCTTGGGGAGCTTCTCCTGTGAGTCAGAGAGTGAGTCCTGGTGAAGACAGGGAATGTTTGACTGAGTGCCTGCAGCCTTAGCGTGTGCAGAGACGGCAGCAGAGGAAAAGCATCTGATGACAGAGAAGTCAGCAGGAAGGGCTGAAGCTCTGACTGGAAGCAGATGAGGTTTGTGCAAGACATTTCACTGCACTGATGAGTACATGACTGTAATTTCAGCACAGTGAGTGTCTGTTTCCTCCTCAGTCAAGTCTCTCCAGCCTGCCCAGCCCCAGAGTCACTGATTGGAGAGAATCAGCCACCTAAAGCAACAGGGGTGAAGGACTCTGTCCTCCTCCACTCAGCACAGGGGCAGAAGAGGTGCTGTTCAGCCTCTCGTGTGTGTATGCTGGGACAGCTACCACAAGAGTGTGTCTGCTCTCTGGCCACTTCCAACCCACAGAGATCCTGTCCAGAGCACAGGATGCCATGTGGACTGGCCTGGCCCTGCAGCAGGAGGTGGTCCTGGGTTCTTCCAGTAGGCAGAGACCCCAGGACAGAGTCTGAGGTCAGGTCTGGTCTGGGGTGTCTGCTCCTTCTTCCAATAGTAAAGCAGAGGATCAGGGACACCTCCAGTGCCTGAAGGACTCAGATAGCAAGAGGGCAGAGGGAATAGGGCCTAGGAACCATCTGTAGCACCCAGAAATCCCCCTGCCATTGCTGGGGAGCAGCCTTTCAGAGTGGCCATCAAGTCTGGTGCTGGTCTCCACACCCCTTCTGTGCCCCCTGCCCCTAGTCAGTCCCGATTGCTGCTGGGCTTGTGAAGTGGAGGAGTTGCAGGAGACAAGGATGCTTAATTACAGAGCAGCCCTGGAAACCAGCAACAGCAGCAGCAGCACTGTGGCCAGGAGGGGAGGCAGCAGGCTGTAAATAGAACTTGCGGAGGCAGCCGCGGGGAACAGAGTGAGGGAGGCTTCTGTGCCTGCAGCACTCCATCTTCCCTCCCTTCCCCTCAGATTCTCTCACCTCTCCTGGACACCCTGACCCCCAGGGTGAACCTGAGTGTGACAAGCAGCTCCAGCTCCCAGCATGACAGCAGGACAGCTGCTTTGGGTGGAGAAGTGGGTGAAGAAGGGCTCCTCACCACTCAGGGGCCACTTCCCATGGAAATGCATGATGGTGGTGAAAGGGCCTCTTTGGCCAGCAAAGAGACCAAGGCAAGACGGATACGTGGCCAAATTTCCCCCTCCAGCCCCAAGAAGAGACCGTGGCATGCCAGGTGTCTGGAGGCCCCCATCCCACTGGGGTCTACCCAAAGTGCAATCCTTCTCATTCCACCCTGACTTTTCCAAGTGTAGCATCTTCCATGGCAGCAAGATCTCTGCTTTCAATATTTTGCAAAGTTTTATTTAAAAATGTTGAAACTAACATCCCACAAGAATTGAATATTTCACCACAAGGAGAAGAGAAATCCTACAAAAATATATATCACAGCGCACAAGGGCAGGGGAGGGGGGAAGAGTGAGACTGAGCAGGGAAGCAGGAGGGAGGCCAGAGGGGAGAATGGAAGCCGCAGCAGAACGAGACCGAGTGACCAAGGGAGAACAAGAGAGGAGTGGGGAGAGCGAAACAGTAGGAGGGGAGAGATAACCAGGAGGGAGACCATGGTACAGGACAGGAGTGGGAAGAGGGATAACAGTGGGAGAGGGAAAACAACAGGAAAAGAGAGTAGACAGCCAGCAGTTGGTGAAGGAAGGTGGCGCCTCTCTATGGTCTTGCCAAGGGCCAGGACTACAGTGGGACATCAGCAGGGGTGCAGCTGGGGAGCTGGAGTTTGACCCAGGGCTTTTGTGCTGCAGGTCTCAGCTCTAAAGCTGTGCCACAGATGTGGTTTGTCAGACTGAAAAAACAAAACCACAGTTTAATTCAGAACAGTCTCAAGGTGGTTGTGTTTGAGAACTTGCGGGGAATGAACAAACCACTCCTTTGCAAGCATTTTTCTTTATCAGGAAATGAAGGGACCATATTTGCAAGGGCACTTGGGTGCCATTGAGGAAGAGGTAGATAACCCTCTCTGAAGTTGTGGGATGCTTGGCTGGATGTGAGTCCCTGGAAACCAGATTGGAGGAGAGGTGTGAAAGCGCACACCGGAGGTCTGTTCCCTGCCTACCAGTCACAACCAACCAGATGGGAAAGCCCAAGCAGGATTTGGCCTTGTGGTCATACCATTCTCTTGGGTAAAGAAAGAGAGACTCCAGCTCCTGCTCCAAAACAGTACAGGGCAGAGGGGAGAGATTCTCTCTCAGACTCTCCCTCCCTCCCACTGCACTCACAGAGAGATCACCCTTGTGTTAACAAAGCCAGGACTTCCCAGGAGCTCAGCAGAGAATGTGGTTCCTTCAACTCACTCAGCCCACCTGGATGTTGCCTTTTAACAGCACAGAAATGTTGGGCAGGATCAGCCAAAAGCTATGATCATTTTCACCTGGTTTCCCAACACACTTTTCTCTCTGTAAAGTTTCCACTGGAAGAAACAAAAATACATACCTTTCTCTTCTGTTCACCTCAAAGCCAGGGAAACCTGATGGGCTGTGACTTAAAGTGCTGGCCTCTGCCCTGGCTTGGTACTCAGTGCTGTCAAAATATTCATGTGCACATCTTGAAAAATATTAGCCTGGGCCAGGGAAGAGACTGCAGGCATGCTCTCACTCCAGTCTTTATAGGGGAAGATGGTTTATAAGGCTCCAGTCACGGAGAAAACAGATCCAGTGAGATTATTTATCAACTGGAAGAAGCTTGTGTGTTTCCAAGAGTTTTGAATGTTTTGTTCCAGGGACAAAACATAGCAATGAATGTTTGGTCAGGGCCAGTACCTAAACTGTTTCATGTGAGAGAGTGAATGACTGTCATAAAAACATATTTGGCTAGGAAAATTGGTCTTAGAAAATATGTTCATCATACCCAAGCTTCTGTTACTGTAGGAGTTTTCGCTACTGTATTCACCAGCTTCCCCCTTACCGCAATATCCATTAAAGTTTTCACTCCCTGGAGGTACTTTTACCAAACATGTAACAGGGGGAGGGAAAAAAAATAATCCAAACCACTGAAATCTGATTTGTTTGCAGAATTTACAAAAGCCTGGCCAGGAGAGTGCAAGGCCTCCACACATCAAGAACTGGAAAATGTTTTCACTATGCCTCCTGCCCTGCCACTTTCTTACAGACCTTCTCTCCGTGCAGCATGTGGAAAGATGAAGTCCAAGGAGAGCCCTTGAAGTGAAGAGTCTAAACTCTGGCCTTGTTTCAACAAACACTGTTGATCAAAGAACAATCTAATTAATCTGATCTGGAAGATTACTTACACCAGTTCAAGGCATTGTAATGTAAACTGCCAGCAATCAGCAGTGCAGCCTCCTGCGGACTGTGTGCAGATATCCTCCCCCAGGACGAAGGTGCCAGGGAGAGAGGGAACAGCCCCCGAGCTGCCTTCAGCTGGCAGGGGCTGCAGGGAATGGGGGCAGTGAGCAGGAGCAGCCATCTGGCCCTTCTCTGTTCACCCGCAGCTTGAATGTCCACCAAAGCCTCAAATGGAGCCTGGATAAGAACAGGCTCAGTAACAGATTGATCTATGGTAAAGTACCAATATCCGTTGCTGTAAGTACAGACTCAACCTGTGCTTCGGCTAGAAGTCTCCGGAGTCCTTTTCCACCTACACCTTTCAGCCATTCTGTGCTTTTAATAAGCCAGTAATTTTATTTGCCCTGTCATTTTCTCCAAATCTCTACTGTTTTTTGCAAAGCTTATTGTAATTTACACTCTCATTTAAATGCCCTTCATGGTGAGTCAGATGGGACCCAAGATCACCTAATAATGGTTCAGCTGGGTAAATGGGCATAACCAGGCCTCTTATGAAATTCCCTGTGCTTTGTCCTATAAAGAATAGGCTTTTACTGCAGAGATAAAGTATGAAAGGGCCATTTCCTTCTCTCCAAGATGACTTTTGTCAGAAAATTTGTGTGGTGTAATAGGGCCTTCAAATTGTGGGTGAATTTCCTGTCTCTGGCCACATCAGTCCAGCAGCGGAAGGTGTTTGAACACTACCGGGGCAACCTTACCTAAATGTGCATCATTTCAGCTCAGTGGCTATCAGTGTGGGGTTTTAATTAATTTGAAGGTGTCCACAAAAGGGAGAGCAACTATTAAGCTGAAATTTGCCACCTCACACTTCCTCAAAAAGTGATGCACTGGGTCCACACGTAGGAAGAGGTGGAGATGTGTGGATCTTGCTCACACAAGTAACTGAGTGTGGCTGCCTGTCCCACGGACCACCACAGCCCTGAAGGACATGCACAGGCAACCAGTTCAGACAGATACCTGTGCCATTGCTTTCAGTTCCCAACCAGCTGGGGCAACACACTTTACAAAGCTTAGGACCCCAGAAATCCCCTCTCTCATGCCCTTGGTGAACATTGCCTCATGGGTTTCCAGTTATCTTGCACTCCAGGACAGACCTACCAGCAGTACATGGCAACCCTTCCAATGTTCACAAAGTCAATTCCAAACTGCTCTTTGTCATACCAGGCGCAGAGAATCCTGCCTGCCACTTGCTGCCTGTGCCAGGAGGGTCTGAAAGCAATTCCCTACCTTAGCCCAGCCAAACTCAAGTTCCTCGTTCCCAGCTGTGTCTGCATGCCATGCTTTAGCTGCAGTGCCTGGGGTGCTTGCTAAATAACACTGTGAGCAGAGGGCTTCACCTTGGATTTTCTGAAGAATATCACCATAGACCGGGGTTCTTCAGGAAAACATTGCTGAAGGAGGCTGAGGGGGTGGAGAGGGACAGCAAGGAGGCTTTCAGCAGATCAAAACATCTGGAAAGCTAAAGGAATCTTTTCCAGCTTCAACTGGCAAGGGAAGTGGCAGGGTGGTGGGAACTGAGAGAAAGAAAACTGTGAACAGAGAGATGAAGAAAGACACAAGCTGAAGAGAAAAGAGGGGAGTGTTAGGCAGAAACTAGAAAGATATGAGTATCTTCCATCTGGGGGGAGGTAATGTTTCCTTCAAGGAAATGGGTTGTTGAGGGGGCCCAGGTGCTGTGTGAGCCTCTTCTGCCCAAGCTTCACCCACCCTTGGGACTCTCAGGAGGGCACCTGCCACCATCCGAGTCACCTTGGCTCAGGGGAGACCGAGCCCCAGCAGGCAATCCTGCAGCCACCAAACTCCAGATGTTCACTGCAAAGCACACGACATGGGAAGAGACACACGGAGGGGTGAGGGCCCACGGGGACAGGGGTATGCCTTTCCACCTTGCCTACCCCTGATGTCAGGCATGCACTGATGAGAGAGTCATGGAGATCCAAGTGTGCCCGTGCACATATGCCAGGAGAGGGGCTGGGGAGGTCAAGATTTCACACCACCACCAGCTGTCTTCCCTCCCACCATCCTGCTCTCCCATCACCCTGTTCTGCGTGGGCACGGGGGTCCCCAACCTTCCCCCAGAATCCAGCTCGTCCATTTGCCCAGGCATGTCCCAGTGGGATTAGTTAATAATGGTGGTGGTGGGCCGTGGCACAAGGAGGTTGTTTTCTCCTGGGGTAGCAGAGGCGGCAGGAGTCTGTGCTCCCGGGCTGGGACAGGAGCGTGGGGGGAGCCAGCTCAGCCTCTCCCAGAAGTGTCACAGGTTCACCAATGGAATTCTGGGGGGAAGAGGGAAAGGACATTAATTAGTGCTTACACTGCCCCAACCCACCAGCCCCGCTGACCAATGTCGCCTCTGCCCTGCCTGTCCCCCTGTCCCCTGCCCTCCCCTCATGCCCTGGCTTGCTGGCCACTCACCGGTTGAGCTGGAAAGCCGCGTTCTTCCCGTGGCCACCCAGTTTCTCCACACCCTCCTGGCCCTGCCTGGACTCCTCTGCCTCTGGTGTGGGGGCCAGGGAGTCACCGTAGGGCCCCAGGATGCTGACAGTGGTAGGGGAGAGGTCTGTGAGGGGCTGCTGGCTTTCCTGCTGCCTCCCACTGCTCTGCTGCCCCGAGTGACGTCGGCGTTTCTGATTGCGGTCCCAGCTTTGGAGAGAGCGAGGGGTGAGGTAAAAAGACAAGCCCCTGCCCTCAGTGACAGAGAGATCTGTGGGAGGGACCCCACCATGCTCAGTGCTAGAGCCCACCTTGGCCATGTGCCAAACCTTTGCAAGGGCTTGCAGCACCAGGTCTGCACCCATGGGACAAATGGGTCCCAAGCCCACAGTCCTCCCGCCTGCCCACCTGCAGACAGCAGCACGGTGAGAGCCTCCATCTGTTCAAACACCACTCACCAGAACTTGAATATGATCCCAGTGGCAACCAGGACGATGATGATGGAGATGGTGATGGTGACGTAGAGCTGGGGGTCCACACCTGCAAGACAAAGGGGGGGTGTGTGATGGCCTCTGCCACCTGTCCCCAGAGAGCAGCAGGGCATGGGGATGTTACGTCTAAAGTTTTGCAGAAGGAGCTGCTCCTGCAGGGACAGGAGGCGAAAGCAGCAAAGGGCAGATTTACCTTCCCCCCGGGGCCCGAAGAGGAAGGGGCGCAGGGTGGCCGGGGTCTCGCGCAGGTTGAGCCCCGCGTTGTGCAGGAGCGAGTGGGAGTTGGGCTGTGCCGTTGCCATCCCGTGCGGTGACACAAAGGTGTATCCCAGCGGCGGGAAGCCCGGGTTGGCAGAGTTTGCGTCCCCTCCGTCCTCATCTGACACTGTGGGACCCCAGACGATGGCCCAGGGGTACTGGGAGGAGGGCATGCCGTCCTCGAAGCCGGAGGGGGTGGCAGGACGGGCGCCCTGGGCCTGGCGCCTCAGCCGCACGACGTGCCGCAGCTCTGCGCCCCGGGCGGGCAGGGCGCGCGGGCGCGGCTGGGCCGGGCGCGAATCCCGCCCCGGCACCGACGTCCTTTCCCAGATGCAGATGGGTCGTGGCGCTGAGGGGCTCCGGCGGGTGCAAAGGGGCCGGGTGGCCATCGGGACACGAGAGCGAAGAGACCAGACGCCGGGAGGAGGGATGGCCGAGATGACGAGGAGGAGATGCCACAGCTGCAAGGAGTGGACGCAGGAGAGGAGTGGAGGCATCCTGCTGCAGGGTGGGGGGAGGAAGAAGGCAGCCTTATCTGAAAGGTCCCCCCAGCTGGGAAGCCAATCAGCCGGGAGCAGCCCACCGCCCACACTCCTGTTGCCTTCCCGCCTCACCTGCCAGTGTGGGAAGCTGTGAACCTACCAGGCACTGGGCTCCATCTCAGATGCAACAGCGTCTTTGTTAAGGGAAGATCTTATCTTCTTCACTGGGAACCAAAAAGGAGGGGCGTCAGTGTCCTCTCGTACAGTGGTGACCAGTGTGTGCCACCCCAGGCGAGCTCCCGGCCCTGGCAGGCAGGATAAGCTGAGTCCACGCAGCCGCATGTGCCCCTTCTCCTGCCCTCGTGCCCCCAGTGCTCTCGGGCAAGGAGGTGTACCGTGTCCCCGGTCCCAGCGCCGCACAGAAACACGCGACAGCACACGCTCACACAAGCAAGGAGGCATGTCTGGAGCACACATGCCTAAGCACATGCGCAGCCTCCCCAGGGACTCCCCCGTCTGAGGGCCGAGAGGGGGATTCTGCATCTTTGTTTGCTTATCACTGGAACAAGTTGGAATCTTAATTCCTGTGTTTATTTATAGTGTAGTGTGTAATCCATTTATAAAAAAAAAAAAAAAAAAAAGAGCCTCTCCATTGCGTGCCAGAGTAAGGGAGCAAGAGAGGAAGCAGGAGAGTGATAAACCAAGAAGACAGGGAGTGAATCAGCGGGAAAAGTCCAGCCTGACTGAAGAATTTAGGAGAAAAAAATATGCCTATCAAATATTTAGTATTTACTTTCCTCTTCGCTAACACGAAATTACCTTCCCACAGTCCTTATCCTAATGTCCTCTGCACTGTCCCGTTCCTCCTTTTATTCCAAATCCCTCCCCTTTCTCTCTCGCCTCCCGTGGCTGAGCAGCAATAACACGGAACAGGGGGAAGTCCCCTCAGCTGGATTTCTGCCCCGGACGCGCACCGCCCTCCAAGCATCAGTCCGGTGGTACCCGGCCGCGCCTCGTGCTGTCTGCCCCTTCCCTTGGCTGGGCACGGCGCGGCGCCGGCCCTTCCCCGGCGAGCTGCCATGTGCCTCACCCCGGATCCTCTCCGCAATCGCATGCACACACGGGAAAAATCAAACAAAAATCATGCAAGATGTTCAGCTCACTCCTTCACTGTGAAGGGGAAAGCACGAATGCCGGCAAGCCACGGTCATGCCCTCCTGTGGCTGCCAGGATAGAGAAACAGGGATGCTTGGCCGAGGGACTGAATGCGGAGGCCAGCCCTGCACCTCCAGCCCTGAGCCAGCTGTGCTGCACCTCCCGGCTCCCAAGGGGTTACTGCCATCCGCTCCCGCTCAGCCCGCGCCCTGAACTAAAACTGCAGCCCCTCCTGCATGGGAGGCTGCCTCTTGCTCAAGGAAGAGCCCGGTGCTCGCTGTGATGTACACCTGAGGAGAGGGGCTGGGAGGACAGGCGCCCAAGAGTAAGTAGCTGTCTAGCTCCTGCTGCATTAACTGGGGATATTTTTAGTTTCCTTCTGTTAAATATTTAAACAAAGTTCACAGAAAAAAAAAAGAAGAATTGTTGGCTAATGTGCCCTGCCCCTCCCTCCGGGGCAACATCAGTCTCTGGAGGGATCCTAAGATGAAGCTGAGGAGAAAAGAGCAGCTATTCTCAGCATTTCTTTGTACTTTGCTCCTGAACCTCTAAGCCTTGCAGGGGACTCAGTATTAAAATGTAGCTCTGCAGAGAGGCAGCAGAATGGAGCAAGTTTCTTATGAAGCCAGAGACTGGCGAGATCTTGGCCATCTGGATTATAATCACGATGCCGTGGAGGATCATGTCTGGCAACACAAATCCATGACAGAATTTATTTTGGACTTTGAAAAGGAGGGAATTTCAAGCATCGAGGACCTCCTTGTGTGAGTCTCCAGGTTAGAGGGCACACAAGCTGTGTGAGTGCTTTCAAGGTGGCCTGGAGTGCCTGGGGCCATGCCTGGGACTCATCATGGAACAGGAGTTCCCTGGGGTGAAGAGCCTGCTCTGTTTGTTGCCCCACATTCTCAGTCACAGCTCAAGTCTTCAGGGCCTGCGGGCTGTTTTGCATCAAGCGAGTTGGGTCTGGACAGTGCCATCCCAGGAGCAGAGATTTTCTCCAGGTACAGGCAGACATCAGTGCCAATCCCTCAGGGAAGTGTGGCACTGCACAGGTACAAGTGTAACCTCTATTACTCCTTCTAACAGTGATGGCTGTACCCTCAGAAACATGTCTGGGTGTAGGTGTGCTGGGTCACTGCGCTCTCCTCACTTGTTGGGTGGTCTTACAATGGGGACCTCTCTGTACGTCTCAGCTGAGATCACGAGCTCCAGGAACAGCACCCCACACCATGGATTTCCAGGGTCTAAAGACTGGGGATAATAAACCCTAGAGAGCCCAATCCTGGATGGCTTTCACACCTGGTAGTCTGAATTTCAGGCCCATGGAGCAGGTAATGGCTGTAATGAGCTGAGGGGAAGGAGTGAGCCCCAGCACTGATCAACTCACATACACATGATGCTGGGGAGGTGACAGCCCAGACATGGGGTGTGAGCCTCAGGCCTGAGACACTGCTGTGCATGGGCTCTGCTGCCTACAGTGAAGAGCCAGTGACTCCCAGTGCCCCCACCCCAAAAGTGGCTCCAGATAAGTGCAGAAATGAGGCAATGTAAGTTGGTTTCAGTTGACACATTCTGGTTTGTTAATCAGGTCATGGCTGAAGACGGAGAGTGTGTCCTGCACTGGCACACCCAGGCCTAGTTGTGGAGGAGCTGGGAGCAGCACAGAGGTGTCTCCCATAGCATGAAAGCCGTGGGAGCAAAGGAAGGTTTTCAGGTGGAAATGCTGGCCAGTGCGGGCTGGACTCTGCTGTGCATGGAGTATTTATGTACAAAACAGAGCATGGATACCCCTGTGGCTTATTGACAAACCAGCCGAAAAAGCATGTCTGGGGCACTCTGCAGTCAGCCACCGGCAGTGGGGATTGTGTCCTGGGCACAGCCTCTACTGCCTTGGAGGGCAAGCATAACACATGCCCTTCATTAGGCTCTGTGTGGATCCTGAATAAACTGGTAGATCTTCAGAGAGGAGGAGGGGACACCAATTCTCTTACTGGACATATAAATCCCACCTTACACGCCTTTGTGAGCCAGAGCAGAGAGAGTGGATTTCTGCACCAGTACCTCATGGCATGGCTCTTGCTTTCATATCTGTTTCCCAGTTCTAATTGCAATAAAAGCAGACAGGGCTACTCCCAGAGTCTGAACAGGAACCTGGATACTTTCACTCTAGGTAGAGAGCCTTCATCGCAGTGTTCCGGTCCTGTGATGCACAGATGACAGAGTGTGAATGACAAAGCTATTTCCCCAGGGCACTTCATTGAGCTCAGTTTGTGAATCTTGGTGCTTAAAAGCAGCGAGTAAGAATTACACTGTTCTTTGCTGCTGTATATGGACGCCAGCATCAGTCTAGACTGGGGCTAATCTGTTAGGAGCTGCCCTCATTGTGTTTGCAGAATGGAAGAATGAATCCACTGCTGTTCCCAGCATCAGGGACCCATCTGTGCTGCCTCCCTCTCTGCAAGTCTCCGGCAGCATGGACCCACTGCTGCTGGGACATGAGAGAGTGGATCTTAGCAGCCATGCCCAAAGCATATATACCACTTCACCAAAGAGGGCTGGGAATTTACATCCTACTTAATGGCTAGGAGCAAAGCCTGCTGCACTCCTGGGCAGAGCAGAGAGCTCAGACTAAACCCTAAATGTGACACCCTGAGCTCTGGAGTTCAGGTACCCCAGGAAAGTCCTAGGATTCGCTGACTAACTCCTTCTTCGTGTTCAGGACTATTGTATACCATGATCCCATAGTTAAATCCTATCCAAATGAAAAAGCCATAGGAATAAAAGAGCCAAGGTGCCAGCCGTGTGCAGGCAGTACACATGCTGTAGCTCCCTCGCATCAAATGCAATCTGTAACCTTCTGTTACAAAATGCTGAAGTTTGACAAATTCAAATGAGGAACAATACTATTAATAAAGAGGGTCACACACCAGCACAATTCACCTAGGCAGGTGGTGTGTTCCTTCTTGCCTGGAACCTTTGCCTGACTGTATTCCTAAAAGACATGCTACAGTTCAATCAGAAGTTATGGGCTTGGCGCAGGAAATTAAATTGGTGAAATTCTCTGGCCTCTGCTCTGCTGTAGGTCAGTCTCGATGATCAAAATGGTCCCTCTGGCCTTAAAATGTGAGAACCTCACAGCTTTCTCGATGCTTAGCCAAGATCAGCTCTGACTGGAGAGCAGTTGGATGAAGCCGAGCGCACACGAGCCGTGTTAGTGAGAAGCGGGTAGTCTCCTTCCATCTGGGGAGGGGAAAAGAGTTGCACCCGATTCTGCCTGGCTCAGCTGGCAGATGATGATCTATCTGTATTTTTGTAACATCTCAAGCTCGACTGCTGTGATACTGTGCCTCTAGGAATGAAGCTGTCTGCTCTCAGTGTTCCAGCTAGTTCAGAATGCAGCAGTCTGTTTGTTCAGCGACTCAAGCTGCCGGGAAAGCATCACCATGCCCCTCTGCACCCCACATCACCTCGCCTTTGAGCAGAGAATCCGGTTCAAGGTCTCCAAACCAGCATTCAAAGCCCAGCATGGGACAGGCCCCAGTGACCTAAGCAATCAATCACCTCTCCTTATGCAGCGATGACCTCACATGACGGATATATTCCTCTGGAACAATGAAATTGCCAACCAGTTTGGGGAAAGGGGGAAGGGATGGAAGAAGGATAAAGAGGCTCATGACCCTGAGAAACAGAACATTCACAGGAGCTGGGCCAAGATTATGAAACTTATTGCTGGCTGAAATAGCGCTCGCCATTAGCAACCCCACAGCACCGAGAGCTTCATGCAAATCCTTGCTTCACCGAGCTCCCCTACAGCAATGATCCCACTCAAAATAGTGATAAAAAAACCCAAAACAAACCTGAGGAGGACCCAGCCCTCCTCACAGAGAAGGAGTGCTAGGTTGACTGTAATTTTTTAAACTCCCAGTCAGCACTAAGGGCTACAGTGACAGCTACCAATACGAGACTGTGATCTGGGACCACGGAACCTGGCAGCTATCTCCAAGCACTGAGCAGAGCAAGCTCAGGCACTGGCAGCAAGACCCTGACACACAGTGACTAGTGCATTGGGCACCCCCCATCTGTATTTTTCTCAGTGGCCATGAACATTCCGGAGTTCATGGTCCAAGAGGCAGAGACGCAGTTCTTACTGGTTTGGAAGCAGAAGGCAGGAACCCTGGTGTTGGTGAAAAAGGGTTATATGTATGTCCTTTATTCAGCTGGGTGGAGACTGGGAAAGGGAAGAATTCCAGAGCAGCTGCCCCAGGGAGGTAATTCTACTGCACTTGGAGGAGTTCTGGCAACTGGGAGCGTGAGTCCGAATGCTGCTACCCTGGGGTGGGAGACCTCTTTCCCATCTGGGGAAAGAGTTCCCGCTATGCATGGGGCTGGGGGTGACAGCTCGCAGAGCAGGCTGAATTTGGGAGCTAGCAGTGGGAATGCAGGGGCTCAGGTCAGGCTGCTCTACCTCTCAGGCGTCTGAGGCTGAGAGAGTTGGTGGCAGCGTCCAGGAGGATCCAGCAGGACCGCGGAGGGACTGACACTGCTTGCCCTGAGTCAGTGCAGGTCCTGCAGCGCTCGGTGACTTGCCGGTGGGAATTCCTGTGCCAAGGTACCAGGCTGAGCACTCGGGGGCCGGGTATGGAAATCCTAAGGCTAGGGCAGAATACAGGGCTGGGAGGGTGATGATGCATTTGGACATTTTAGTAGCTAGGGAATGGGTGTGTGAAGCCCATCAATGGTCCTCTGAGCTTAAGTCTCCCTGCATTTAGGAACTGTGAATGTGGCCCCATTCCAAGCAGCACTCTAGGATGCCGGTCCCCTGCCATCTAGTGCCTGCCTGCAATACATGTCATGAGTCTGCCAATCTTCTGCCTCCCAGTTTCCTACTGTTCTCGGGCATCTGAGTGTTTCAAGTGCTGAGTCTTCACATCTGAATTGCTTTCTCTTGCATGGTGCACCCTTGGCCAGGCACGAGGAGGGATTGACCGCTCTGTTTCCTTTCTCCAGCTGCGCCAATTTGGCTGAAGTCTCAGTGCAGGCTCCAGCGCTCCAGCACAACAGGTCTGTGATGGAGCCCGAAACTGGAGGGCAAGAGGCAGTGATGCCTCGGCTGTGCCCTCTCCCTCCCAGACCCTCGGATATCCCCTGACTCAGACTGAAAGAGGAGGAAAAGGAGGGAGGAGAAAGGAGACAGCCGGCTAGAAGGAGACAGAGCCCCTAGATGGGGAGAGGGAAAAGAAAAAGGGGGAGAAAGGACACAGGGAAGGAGACGACGAGAGATGACTTGGAGACGGGCATGCAGCCCCCCTCCCCCCAACCCCTGCAGCCCCGTCCCTAGTCTGTCCCCCAAGCCCGGATCGAGAGGATGAACTTACCTTGCGGGGAGACGAGTGGGGCGCAGCCGGGGCGGCGGAGCACGGGGCTGGGGGAGCACAGCTGCTGATGCCCGTGCCTCTCATGGCCAGGACGAAGGAAGGAGGAGAGGAGGAGGAAGAGGAGGAGGAAGAGGAGGAGGAGGAGGAGGAAGGTTTGCTGAGGCTGAGCCTTGGCTAAGGGAGAGGGAGCGAGAGATGCCTTGAAATAAACAGCTGCCGAGGACTGGTCCAGCCCCTCTTTCTCTCTCTCTGTCTGTGTCTCTCTCGCTCGCTGCCTCCCGTTAACCCCATGGCTGCTGGCGCCGTGTCCCCGCTGCAGCCCGCGGGGCGGCCGGGCGGGGGCAGCGGCCGGGCGGGGGCAGCGCGTCCCCCCGGCCCGGGAGCCCCCTGCCCTGGCGGGGGGCGCG
>JAWWEU010000001.1:28045362-28080033 GCA_035583155.1 Acropternis orthonyx
CGCCGCCCGCGCTCCCGCCCCGCTCCCGCGGCCCCGCGCCCGCCGGACCTGCCCCCGCCGCCGCCCCGCCGCCGCTGCCCGCTCCGCTCCGCTCCGCTCGGCTCCGCTCCTTCGTCTCGTCGGTTATTTCGGGATCTTCACAGGAAGCGATTAGGTTGCCATGGAGAGAGGTGTCTCCAAGGGACCCGTCGCTCCAGCTCGCTCCGGCGAATGCCACCCCCGGACGGGTCCGTCCTTGGGGGGCGGAGGCCCTCCCGGGATCCCGCTTGCCCGGCCGTCCCCCGGGGCTCACCCCCGCCGCCCCCCGCCTCTCCGCTCACCAGCAGTGCCCTCGGGGAGATGCCACCACCCCCGGTCCCGCCCCCCGTCCCCGCATCCCCGCGTCCATCATCTCCGGGCTTCGGGCCCCCGGGCCCCCCTGCCCGCCGTGGTACGGGTGGGGGGGGGCGCCAGGCTGGCAGTCCCGGCGAGGCGAAGCCCCAGGGGAGCGGGCGATGGGGTCCGGTCGAGCCTCAGGGGCAGAGCCCGTGGGACACATGGGTGCGGTGGGAGCAATAGGTAAGGGGAGAGGGGGGATCCGTCCAAGGTAGGTTTTTACCCGTTGAGGGATCACCCGGGTCTTTTGAGCGTGTCCACAGGCGTGTTTCAGCCAGGGATCGATGGGATGCGTCTGGAAATGGTAGGGATGTGACAGCGAAATTAAAGAAAGGAGCTGATGTGCCTTTGAGGGGCCGGGTGTTTCACAGGGAAAATCTCCCTCCACCATCAAGAACCAAACAGAAAGCAGAGACCAAATCAGAAGGGAGCAGCTGAGCAGCCAACGGCGAGAGAAGAAAGTCAATGACACAGAGACAGTTTCCACTCCAGGGTCTGAAATATGAGGAAGCAAAAAAGTAATTTCCTCAGATCCTCAAAAACAATCAAACTTTTCATCATAAAGCGATGAGGAAAGACTGTGACTGACCCTGGGAAAAAAAAAATTAAAAAAATAGTAGAGACAGCACTGAGCTGTAAAAGCAACCTGCCACTGCATCAGGGATGGACGCAGGTGACAAATGGACACATAGTACCAAACCTGAGCACGGCAGGATGCCCGGAACAGGTCGTGACAACTTTGGACAGATGCTGAGGGGGCTGAGTCTGTTGTTCTTCATCAGGCCTCCTGCGAGCTCCTGTGCTAATGAACGAGGCTGCTCCAAGCTTTCCCACGTCAGGACATTTTGAGTCCTGCACATGTGTTTGTGAGCATGTTTGGGAGAGCCAACAGGTTTTTCACATGTTTGGGAGTAATGCCAGTGTGTGTTTGGATGCATCAGCATGGGGATGTGGTTGTGTCACAGTCACTGGGAGGTTGGGACATGGGAGGATGGCGCTGCTGAGGGAGATGTCATGGCTGAAGTTTGTGTGAGACACTACATTGTGTGTGTCAACAGCCATGCACACGCCAAGCCCCCCGGCTTTTGTCCCCTTCATGTACAAGGGGCTTTATGTCAGAGATTATCCAGAACTCTGTCACATTCTTCAGCCTTTTCATCTCTAGCCCTCATGGGACTTGTACGAATCATCTGTGCAAAGCTTGCTCACACACTCATCCCAAGAAACCCCCGCACAGACATGGTGGAGCAGCACAAGTCGGTGTTCAGCTTGTCTTGATCTCTGTGCTTCTTTTCCTGCTTTCTCACCTGGGACTAGCGGAGGGTAGAAAGCTCTGGAAGGGTCTACATCAGGCACACAGGCTCTTTCTGACCTTTTCAAATCCTGACGAATGTGTTTAGTATAATTGGGAAGCACAAAACAGAGGAGAAATTTCAACCAGGGAAAGGTCAGTTAAAGGGTGAAAATCCAAATGACGCAAACACTGAAAATCCCCCTGAAGAGTAAAACTACAGAGAGCGGAAAAAAGAGTCAGCAATATGAGAGAGAACAAGGAGGAGGATTTTGTAGGGACCAAGAAATACTGAGAGATGTAGGGGGCAGTCAGGAAAGCTATTGAGGTGACAGGAACAGCAAGCGCAAGGGCTGATGTCACTCATACATCACTCTTGCATGATATAAAGGGAATGGCCTGTTTTGTTTCCTTTTCAAAGGAAAGCTAATGTAAAATTACAGGAAAATTTGAGGGGAGAGATTGAATCAGGTGTTACTGACTGTTATTTCTGTCTGGCAGGGTCACTTGTAAATCATCACGTATAGATCATTTACACCCAAGACTTTTGAGGCCAAGCAGGCCACTGCTGCTGTTTTTAGCATTGTTTCCTAAGGGAAGAGAGACCCAGGTGGTTGCCTTGCTACCTGCAGAATTCTGTCTGTCCATCTGTCTGTTAGTTGCCATGGATTTGACAGAAGAACCAGAGTCTGAAAAGTAAATAAGCTCCAACAAATTGTATGAAAACCAGCAACCTGACAGAGGAAAGACATGCTACCAATGCTTGTGCTGGAACAGAGCCCATAGCCATGCTGCTGGGCAAAACTCCACAGGTCAGAGCTGTCCATGCAGCAGGCAAAAAGAATTAAGGAGAAAATATTGGGAAAGCTGTATAATGTGAGAGAGTGGTGGAGGAAGAGCCCAGGGACATAGACTATAGGGGAAAGGACTTCACAGATGTGGCAGACTGTGGAAAGGGGGTCATCAAGAGACCTTGATGTGGTAGTGGAAAGTATAGAACCTATAGGAAAACAAGTCAGTAGAGAACCCAGTTTCCTTGGCCCTATTGCTCACCAAACAACTGGTTAATAAGCTTTGGAATATCAGAGACATCCCAGAAGACTGGAAGAGAGCTGTGGCCTGCCAATATTTGTGAAGAGCAAACAGAAGACCTGAAAGTTTCTAGGCAAAAGCAACAAAGATCTGATATGAGATTCTCCAGTTAATGCCAATCAGCCTGGTTTGGAGGAAACCGATCTTGCTGCATAAACTTGTTTTGTTCATGTCAGTCTTTGATGTGACTACAGGTTTGTTTGGAAAAGGTGATGGCTTAGATCTATCCAGGCTTCTGGAAGCGTTAATTTCCCAAAGCATGCTGATGAGGAAAAACAGTATTATGCAACATTAACAGAGCAGGAGGTTAAGTGAGCTGGTTAACTCCATTTAATGCCCTGCAAACACAAAGGAGGTCATCCCTGGAAGCCCACTGTTGAGTGGCAATGCTTCTTACGTGGCTGCCCAGGAATGAGTCCTGGGTCAGGTATGACTCACCATTTTATTCAGTGCCTGGTGAGCAGATATAGTTCATTCTGACACAATTTACTGAGGGCACAAATATTGTCAGAGTGTTAAAAATAATGAGGATAGGATTAGCACAGAATGACCTGCCCCACTCAGTAAGGTGGTCATTCTCATAAAACTTCTTATAAGACTGTACAGCCATGAACAGGAAAAAAATGCCCAAGTCTACAGAGAACAGCTTACATCCTGAAAAGGTGATCTGAAAAAGATTTAGGGATCATAATAGGCAGAAATCTGAACACAAGGCCAGTGGTCCAGGCTGCAGGAATGGATCTGAAGTGATCCCTGGCCATGCAAAGACAGAAGTAAGAATGAGAAGTGAGGAGATGATTAATCCTGTCTCTCTGTGTCTGAATAAGTCCCATGCTGGAAAACTGTACAGTGCTTCATGCCCCTTATTTTAAATATAACTTTGAATCAAAGGTGATCCGTAGACTGGAGATCTCAGTCATTTAAAGAGGTCAACCTGTTTAATATATCAAAAAGCAGAATGGGACATGACTTGCTTGCAGTATCACTCCCTTCCTGGAGAAAAAGTCTACCAGATATTCTGGCAGAGAGTAACAACAGCCAGTCACTGGAGAGTGATTAATCACACAAACAAACAACCAAGTGAAGTGCAAGATCCTCTCTTTTCTGGAGTCTTTGAATCACAACTGGAGGCCTGTCTGGAAGCCAGTTTCTGGTCTGCAAAATCCTGAGGGCTGTGAGAGCAGACCAGAGGAAAAATTGCCATGCAGTAACACTCTTTTCAAACTTCTCTGTAAGCAGCTTGGGTTGACTTTAGGTGTAACCAGGTACAGGTCTCGTGACCTTGTGTGCATTAGCCCAGTACAAGCTAAATGGTTAAAAGCATTATGGATCATGTTGGTAACCCAAGAGATTGACCCCAGCCTCCTTTGTCCCTACAGTGGTTTTGTCCTGGAGCCTGCACTACACACGGTTGTGAAAAATGGTCTCATGAGATGTGACTTTGCTATGTTTGGAGAAGGACTGGTGAAAAAATATCTCCAGCGTTTTGACAAGTTATTTGAATTCTGTGGTGGTGAAGAGAAGAACAACCTAGAATGAGCCTGTGCAGCTCTACAGGCTTTAAAGTGGGACACTGAGCGCATAGGAAAAAAGATGGATCTACAGCACAAAGAGAACGGAGGTTTCTTTCTGGGAAGATCAGAGCAAGATCAGAAGAGAGGGATGATGCTAGGGGGTGGTTACAGCTAGGATCAGAAATCCCAAACATTCAGAAATAACAGCAGACAACGTCTCCATGTCACAAGATTTATCTTCAAATTATGAAATGTTGTACAGACTTGCTTTCATCCGCACTCTTCGCCTCCTACTTTCGGCTCTTTAGGTTATATGAAAATCGCATTTCACAGTTTCCCTGTGACCGTAAAGATAGGCATTTGCTTTGTGAACAAAGCGAAAGCATGGGATTTACTGACTCCAAGAGACTGGAATTCAATTTCAACACCCGGCACCCTGATCTAGGGATGAGGCAACGACTTTGCGAACTTATGGGGATGTTATCCATAACTTATGCACTCATGAAGATGGTGACCTTCTTATTTGGAGAACACAGGATCTGAGTCATTCAAAGGACTTTCTGGTCTTTGCCCTTGATGCAGGATAAAGGAGGAGCAGGTAAAAATGTGGGAACCCAGAACACAGGACATAGGATGTAGGGGCCGAAGTGGAGAAGGAAGACAGAGAGCATCATATAGCTGGGATGCTTGGGCTGCTGGGCTTTATCTGACTAATAATGAAAGGCAGCAAGCGTGTCAGAGAGTGTGAGAGAAACAGATCAATAGAGAGATAAAACTGAGATAGAAGGAGCTGGCAAGGGGGTGGGGAAGAGTAATAAAACACTACAAATCAGCAGGGTTACATTTGAACCTGATTTGAATGCACTCTGCACTGGTGTAAGTGAATACAGCAGGTATGAGGCTATGGTGAATCAGACCTAAATACAGAAATAGAGAGGCTAAAGTAGAGAAGATAGAGCCTTCTTGTTAATATCACCCTGTAACCTGCCTTCACAGCTCTGAGCCAACCTTACCTGCCCTGCTTCTCCTTTAATCCTGCTGTTCGGAGAAGCACTAATTTTGCTAGCTCTGAGAGTACAGATTGATAGCCTTTCCCTGCTTCCCTGGGTTACCACGATCTTCCTGAAGAAGTGCCTGTTGGGTAAAATGTCTCAGTCACATTTTACCTGACCTGAGTGTAGGAAATGCTCCTTACCACCTCCTTCACCGAGGACCCAGGGTAGCACAGCTTCTGATGACACCTTGAACTGCTGGGTTTGAGGCACTTTTCTAGGAGAGATGATGGACTGTGCCCATGTGGAGGTACCAATGGAAGCTGATCAGAGAAGCTTCTTTGCTCAGCTCCAGATTTTTGAGGCAAAGGAGACTGTGACATCCCAAAGCTAACATCATCAGAGCACATAAATGAGAACATGCCCTACCAGAACAGTACTGAGGGTTTGGGTGACTTCCCTTCTCAGGGACATATGCACCACCCTGGCCCAGGCACTTGGAGCTGCTTTGCTCCTTAAACCTGATGTCCATCTTAAGTGATGTCCATCTAATCCTCATGGCATGACCGTTAACATCAGAAGTTCAGTTTTCCGCACTGACTGTCGCTGTCCACACTGCTCCCTTCTTCTGTCAGTAGCCTCAGTGAGGAGACCAGGCAGAGAAGAAGCCTCAGGGACTGAAGGGGATGAACCTGGGAAGGGGTAGGGATAATCCATACGGCTGTTCAAATGAACTCCCCAAGGCAGCCATGGGCTGTATCTTCTAGCTCTAAAATTGTGCTTGGAGCAGTACTATACCACAAAGAAACCTTCTCCATGATTCAGCCACGGCAGCTGTGCGAGAAGAACTGGAGTCAAAGCAAGAGAAGAGCGTTGTTGATACTGGCAAGTAAAACCTTAACAAACGTAGACTTTACCCAGATGAATATTTCAAGATGTTACACTTAGAGAAGTCTGGCAAAGCACTAGTCAACTGCCTTTAATATGTGCTAAACTGATCCAGCTGAAGACCAAATCTCTTGCTGGCAATCCTGTGCTGGAGTGCAAGCTTGCCCTGAACGCTCTAAGATCTTAACACATTAAAACCATAGACTGTATTGGGCTCCCATCAACTTGTTGCCTCTTTTGCTTTCATGGGAAAACATTACTGATTTCTAAAGGACCCAGCCATGAGGAAGTTGGTGCTGGGCTGGAAATTCTTGGTCAAACAATTTAATGTTCCTAATTGAATTGCATGATGACTGTGGTCCTCCACGTTCCCCTCACACCTTACCTCTGCCTGCCCTGATTTATACAAGACAAGAAGAGCTATGAAGGTTTTTTGTTTTTTTTTTTTTCCCTTCAAAATGACCCCCACTCTATTCTTTCTCACCTGGCACGGGGAAATGTGCCTTCGGTGATGCCTCCTGACTACATCATTCTAACTCATACACCCACGGAGAGATACTTAAGGCGCACTATAAACATTTCTACCCTTGTGGAGCATTTAAACTATCTTTTTATGGCCATACGCTGCCTGCATCAGGGATGCATTTCTTGACAAGTCCGATGGTTAATGATTCAGCAGATAGTAAAGCCATTTTTTTGTAAAAATTAATGCAGCAGAGGAGGGGAGGCATGCAGGGATTTAAGAAATGCACAGCTTAAATACATAAGTACAGTGCTTTGCAACATAAGATTTTTTACATTTACATATCCCCAAAACACTGCCCAAAATAGTGAGATCTTAACGGTGCGAAAGCAAAAATGAGAGTGACGTGTGGGCACACACAAGGTATTCCATGCACCTCTTTCAATTCCACTGTTGTACTTACAGAATGTATTGTTGAGATGTGAAATACTCCATGCCGTGTAATAGTGCATCTGTTTCCTCATCTGTTATTTCAACGTGAATCATCAGCAGAATGGTTTGGCTTGGAAGTATGTGACCTTAAAGATCACCTCGTTCCGTGTGCAGGGACACCTCCCACTAGACTGGGCTACTGAGAGCCCCATCCAACCTGGCCTTGGACACTTCCAGGTGTGCAGATGAAAATTAGGTATTCCCCAGACTCCAAAGACCCATAAATGCATGGATATTCATGAAGCATCCCTGCCCAGCTCGTTGGGACACACCTCAGCACGGCTGGGTGGCTCGTGGGGGAGTTTTCACAGATGATGGGTCGAGATAAACAGGAAAACAGCCAGGCAGGGGCTGGCAGCGAGTGGGGCAGGGCATGGAGGGAGCCCTGAATGTCGATGGGGGCTGGCTGTGACCAGCATGACCAGGGTTGGGGACAGGGCGGTGGCCGCTGGGGGTGTCAGGGGATGGAGGGGATGAAGGGGATGGAGGCGATGGAGAGGATGGCGGGGACGGAGGGGATGGAGAGCATGGCAGGGGTGATGGGGATGGAGGGGATGGAGAGGATGGCGGGGATGGAGAGGGTGGCGGGGGTGGCGGGGGTGGCGGGGATGGAGCCGAGGTGCGCCCCCCGTGCAGCAATGCACACCCCGGCCGGCAGGGGGCGCGCTGGCGGCGGGCCCCAGCGGCGGCGGTGCGGCCGGGCCGGCCAATGGGGAAGCGGCGGGGGCGGGACGCTGCGCGGCTCGGCCAATGGGCGAGCGGATCCGGGCGGGGCGGAAGCGGCGCGGTGCGCGGAGCGGTCGGAGCGGGGCCGCGCCGCGCCGGGCCGGGCCGGGCCGGGCCCGCCATGGCTGCCGAGGGCAAGGTGACGGGGCAGAGCCAGGAGCAGTTCCTGCTGCTGGCCAAGGCCGCCCGCGGCGCCGCGCTCGCCAGCCTCATCCACCAGGTGCTGGAAGCCCCGGGCATTTACGTGTTCGGGGAGCTGCTGGATATGCCCGCCGTCCGCGAGGTGAGCCCCGCCCGGCCCCGCGGCCCTGCCGGGCCCGGCCCCGCGGCCCGGCGCGCCCGCCTGACCCTGTGTCCCCGCAGCTGGCCGACAGCGAGTTCTCGCCCGTGTTCCGCCTCCTCACCATCTTCGCCTACGGCACCTACGCGGACTACCTGGGTGAGGCCGCGCCCGGGGGGGTTGCAGCGGCCCGGGGGCGGGGGGGGATCCCGCGGGGCGGGCAGCGCCCCCTCCCACAGCAACACCGCCCGCTGTCCGCAGACACGCCTGGCTGTGGGCCGGGCCCCCGCGGCACCTGACAGTAATTAACGCTGCCATCTGCCGTCTGCCAAAGAGCGTCTCGACAATGACGTTTTTGAGGGACGAGGGGAAAGACTTAGGTATCCGTTGGGATGTGCAGAGCCACATAAATAAGGCGTGGGACAGCTAGAGAGAGGGACTTGAGGGTGACAGGGAGGGGACAGGCTGCTCAGAAAAGGTCTGTTGAGCTGAGAATTGATGGGGATGGCTTGGCAAGCCGAAGCATCACTTGGGGGATTGGTGTGCAGGCATTGTAAGAGACGGGTGTGGTGCAGATACTTCTGTGCAGAGCTGGGAAATGGAAAATCAGGCATTAATTCTAATACCCCATTCTTTCCCCCGGCAACAGCTGAAGCAGCAAACCTCCCTCCCTTGACAGAAGCTCAGAAGAACAAACTGAGGCACCTGTCAGTCGTCACTCTGGCTGCCAAGATCAAGGTAGTGGCCCTGTTTTTCCCTGAGTTCTCCTCGCACAGGGATTATCTCGTGCTAGTTACCATCCTGTTTCCACAGTGCATCCCCTACTCAGTGCTGCTGGAGCAGTTGCAGCTGAAGAATGTCAGGCAGCTGGAGGACCTGGTGATTGAGGCTGTGTATGCAGATGTGCTTCGAGGGAGCTTGGATCAGAGGAACCAGCGCCTGGAGGTGGATTACAGCATTGGGAGGGACATCCGGAGGGAGGAGCTAAGCACCATCACCCGCACCTTGCAGGAGTGGTGAGGAGGAAGCCCCCAGTACTAACACCCAAAAAAGGTTGCAGGAGTGGCTGGTGGCTTCTCTGGATTCTCTGTGTGTCGCTGGGGGTGTTGGGAGGTGGCCTACTTGATCCCCCTTCCCATACTCCAACGGAAAGTAATTTTTCAGAAATGATTTTCTGAATTCCCCTGTTTGTGGCTGGAGGGGTGAGGAGGCCACATCAGCCTTTGCACAGTCCTGGCTGCTGGCAGGAGGCTGCCCGAGCGTTTATCTGTAGTTAGTTCCTAACCCAGCATGGCTTTGTTATCTGTCCCACTCACGGGTAATAATGTAGTTCCCTGCATTATTACATCAGGCTCCATCCAGTTCCTTTTTCTTCCCTGCCTGAGGTAGCTGCCGCCTTCCAGTGTGTTTGGCCTCTAGAGTTGAAATGTGCTGTCTTTCTGTGCTGTGCCAGTTCCCTGGCCTGTTCAGTTCTGGGTCTCCTCTCCAGGTGCCAGGGCTGTGAGGTTGTCCTGTCGGGCATCGAAGAGCAGGTCAGCCGGGCCAACCAGCACAAGGAGCAGCAGCTGGCCCTGAAGCAGCAGATAGAGAGCGAGGTGAGTGGGCACAGGAGGGAGCAGCCACTGCCCCTTGCTTTAGAACCACTGGAACCAGTACCCTGTGGTTGTTACAGTTCTTGCTGAAGTGAGGCATTGCCTTTTCCCTAGGCCAGACCCCGCAGGGGCCTGTGCTTGAAGAAGAGCCCTAAATCAGCTTAACATTCCTCTCCAGTGCAGGGGCCTGGACTGCTGTTGGCTCTTTCAGTTGACATGAGCTTGCAGCTCTTAGCTCCAGGGCTTCCTTTACAAACAAACCAACCTCAAAGTAAAATTTTAAAAAAATTAAAAATAGCCAAAAGAAACGAAAAGCCTTGTGAAACCCCTCGTTTCTTGCTTCGCTGCTGTTGCAGGTGGCAAACCTGAAGAAGACCATTAAAGTGACAACAGCAGCTGCTGCAGCAGCCACATCCCAGGACCCGGAACAGCACCTAACGGAGCTCAGGGAGCCGGCCCCTGGCACCAACCAGCGCCAGGCGAGCAAGAAAACTTCCAAAGCCAAAGGGTGAGGAGTGTGGGCAAATGGACAAGAGCGTGTGTGTGTGTGAACATCAGCTGCACTTCTCTGTGTGCACTTAGAAAGGAAGTGAGATATGAGCCTGAGTGTCCACTCTGATCTTTTTTTTTTTATGTTTGGTTTTTTTCCCCCATCTCCACAGGCTCCGGGGCAGCGCGAAGATTTGGTCTAAATCAAACTAGTTGGATCTCCCTTCACAACTGGGAGGGTGAGAGGAAGAGATTTGGGGGATGGAGGCGTAGCAAGGGTCCCAAGTGTGATGCATCTGAGCTCTTCTCTGAGATCCATCTTGCCAGCCAACTCTTCCTGCATGTTTGTTGTTTTGTGTGTTCTTTCCCGACTTTCCAGGCAGTCTCTCCTTCCCTTTCATCACAGCATTTCACACTCTGAGCTTCCAGTTTTAGGCGTTGCTGTTTCCCCAACCGCTCAAAGCCCCCATCGCCATGGCCTTGTGTTTCTCTCTTTCTCCCTGTCTTTTGACAGGTCAATTGCAAGAGCCAGAAAGGCACCCACAGGGCATCACAGAAGCTTGGAAAGTGGGTGCTGGTGCTCAGCAACCACTTTGGCTCTATGAGACCCCTGGGATACTTTGCTCCAGGATGCAGCTGCCGTCTTTGATTGTTTAATCTTTGTTTTGCTAGGTGGGAGGGTAGTTTTTGAAGGGATTCTTTTAAAAAAATATAAATATATTATAAATATATATAAAACAATAAAATAATAGATCTATGGACATATCTATACAAACTTGTGCTCCTGTGGTGGCTTCTCTTGGCCTCGTATACTGATTCTGGAGGTTTCAAAATAAGTGGTGATATTGAAAGATATTGATATTGATCCATTTTGTGGTGGAATATCTTCAAAATACTTTCCTTTCTGAAGGGTAGTGCCATAGTCGCTCTATTAGGATGAGAGTCCATAAAGCAGGAATTAATCATAAATTTTAGTCACAGAGTTTCGTGTGTGGTTGATTTGCATCTGTACTGTTCAGAAGAGGTGATTATCAGGTAGACTGAGAGGAAGGTGCAGAGACTGAGGAAAAAGTGAATTCCTCTTTGTGTCAGTATGGTGTGCCCCATGGTCCTGGATGGAATGGAAAATGAGATGAGGATTTGCCTGGCAGGTGAAAGTAATGGAGTCAATGCCTGTGTGTGTGAGTTCTCATAGTATAGATGCTGCACAAGCCATTCTATGGTCATGAAAAAACCCCAGATTAGCGAAACTGACTCCTGTGAGATGCCCAGGGAAAAAAAAGAATCGGATTCTTCAAAGGATGCCTCCTGGAGGCTGGCTTGGAGCCGAGTCAGACGGATGTCAGTGTTGCACTGCTGCTCCAGGACTGACGTGTAGGCTGATGGAAATGTAAATTGACACTGTGACTCCCACCCCCGCTTGGTTCTGCGTCTTGTGCCAAGGCTAAAATTTGATTCCCTGAACTTGGGTTTCTGTGTGTAAGCAAACCACGGGAAAAAAATAATCCAATGAGGGAAAGCTGCGATCTTTGTCTGTACTGGGACTTTTTTGGTTCACTAGCTGGGTGGGTTTTTCTCCTGGGTCAGCTCCCTGTGCAGACATGTGAGAGTTGGAGCTGAGGCACTGTGGGTGTGAGCAGGTCATGGTAAGGGGATGGGGAGGGGAGTGAGACCGTGCCTGTTCTGGTGGTAGCAAGGTGCTATCTCAGCCCTCCAACACCACAGAGTGCTGGTTTGTGCAATATCGCTGCTTTGCTAATTCTGGGCTGCTGTAATGCAGCACTGCCTGCCAGTGGGAAAGCCCCGTCACCCAAACCCATGAACTCCTAAAGCTTTCAAGCAGCTTTGTCCCTGTGTGTGTGGTCACAGGGCTGGGCATACCAGCTGGCTGTGACCAGGACAGGGATATGCCAAGCTGTGCAGGGTGACTGCTGTCACTGGCTGAGGTCTCCCAAGACCTCAAGCAGCCCAACACCTTTCCCCATCCTGTGGCCCAAGGCATCAAGTCTTGTGGCTGTGTTCACCTGGCACAGAAGTGCCAGATAGGAGAGGTTTGGTGTGAAGTTGTTCAGATGGGAGACACAAATCTGGCTGCAGGAGCAGGTGAGATAGCTGGGCCAGGGTTGTCTCAACCTGCCTAGATCTGATGAATTTGCAGCAATAGGGAGGCCACCTGACGAATCCTGTTTTCCATTAGTTGTGGGGAGGGGTTGTGACAATGCTTCCAGCTTTTGTTTAAATCGCCTTGAGCCTTCCTCCCTCTGTGTCACATCACCTCCATCTGTCTCTCTGTGAGGAAAGGTACTGTGCTTGCTGTGTTTCTAAAAGTCTGCAAGAAGCAATACCGTCTGTGTGCCTTGGATTTTCCTGCTTCCTGGGAAGGGCTAGTCTGGGACCAAGGTGCCAACAGGTGATACCTGTCAAGCACCTGCCAAATGTCTGGCACTTCACGCTCTTTGAAGGATTTGCTGCTTGCAAAGCCGTCAGGGTGTGATATGTAAGAGTGAGGAGAATGGGCTCAGGAGGCAGCTGAGCAGCCAGACAAAGCATGTGTCCTACCAGCCACTGGCTGAGGTCCAGCGGGAGCTGGGCTGGAGCTGTGTCACCTCCAGGGAGAGCTGAAGTTACCAATAACTGAGCAGGATATTTGTGTTCCACGGGAGTCCCACTGCTGCCTAGGAAGAGCAGCTGTAACAGCTCTTTGTCCCGAGTGTCTCAGCTCCTCTCTGATCTGTTGGGCTTTGCTCTCTTTAGCCGCACTGTGGCTATTAGGCACAAAGGGTCTGTTCAAATGCCCTGAATCCACAGGTTAAATCCAGGCCACAGATCCCGGGAGTGGAGTTGGAAGCCAGCACTGACACTTCCACGTGGATTGCATGTGATAATGCCTATGTGAGCGGCATGTGCAGCACAAGGCCAGGCAGAGCAGTCCCTGAGCTCTGCACACACACTGACACTGGTCTGGTGAGCAGAGAACTCTGTGCACAGATGACAGCAGCCAGTGTGGACCAGCGTGGGGTTCTGGGGGGTGTTCACCACACCAGCCCCAGACTCAGATCTTCACGGCTCAGTCACAGTTGGCACGAGTCTGCGTGTGCCCTTCTGCCATAACTTGGTTATGTGGCACTTGGCTTGTCTCCATCTCCAGGGGTCAGCTCAGCTCAACTCTCTGGTAGCAGCATTTGCCAAGCACAGCCATAGGCCTTGCTCCCCTTCCTGTTTCCCCTCTTGAGACTGGCTGTGTTACGGATTTCAGGAGAGTTTGAGAAAAAATGCATCTCATCAAGGAGCCATCTGCAGAACTCTCAAAGTCTTCCACTTTGTTTACTTTTCAAAGGCAGCACCTTTTAAGACCTCCATTAAGAAGAGGGAAGCTGAAGGTAGCACATAAAATTACTTCAGACCCTTGGTAGGACTGAAAAATAAATGAGAGGGTTGCAGTGCAGAATGAAAATATTGCTGCAAATTGCGTTGCTGGATGGCAAACAGAGGGCAGGAGCATAGGCATGCCTTTGGCCTTCACCTCAAAACCACACTTTTTATTTTCCTGCTCACTTCAGTCGTGACTCTGAATTTCAGTCAGAGAAGATGTGAAGATAAATTAATTAGTTAAGGTTTATAAAACACTTTGAAGATGGCAAGAGTGAGGTAAGTACAATAATAGTAAGTTTTCATTTTTAAATGTCTTTTTGTTTTAACCCTTTTTTTTTCTTTCAAAGAAAAGACTGAGAAAACAGACGCTGAGTAGGGCAGACCAGAAACACGTGGATACATCACATTCTAAACCCTAAGCCCTGCAAAGAAATTAGGTTTAGGGGATTGTAGAAGACAGAGTATGGAGAAATGCCCATCCCAACATGAGGAGCAGGAGATCTGCCAACTCTAGGACAGAAAGTGTAACAACTCTTGCACAGTGATTCATTGCAACCCCTTCTTTGTATATATACATGGGGCTTTTTCATATCTGGGTTCAGAAACGGGAGGAGGTAGGACAGGACCTGAATGGCTCTGTCACTGATGTCTGACTGGCTGGCCACCTCCAGCTGCCCTGTGCCAAGAGATAGTCATGGGTTCTTGTCCTGAGGCACAATTTCTTCTGGGGAGCTTCATGCTCCCCTTCTTGAAGAAGGTGGTGGAGGTGTCAGGCACTGTGCTGCCGGCAGCTCGGGCTCTGCCGTGGTGCCCACCTGTACGTGGTGAGTGGGGAGAAGCCTGACAGGCAAGCGCCCTGCAGGACTTGTCTGAGGTTCTCACAGTCCTCCACTGCCTTGTGCTGAGGTACCTTTGGAGTTGGAGGTGGTGGTTGTGCTTAATGGCCCTTGGCAGGGCTCGGCTCAATGGGACCCAGTGTTTTGTTTACTGGGGTTGCTGAGGCTGCCTTGCCTCTGTTCTCCAAATGACACCTGTGGTGGGGTGGTTTGGTTTTGGATGAATGGTTGGGCTGGTGTATATCAAAATACTTGTCAAACATTACCAAGGCTCCTTTGTGCCAGGCAACACTGGCTGGGGGGCACATCTCATGACAGCAGGTTTCCCCAGGCCTGTCTGGGGTGACCAGGGAGGATGGCAGCCCTGCCTCTGCCTGGCAGCAGGATGTGTGCCCACTGCCTCCACCATCCTGTGAGCTCCCAGTGCAAGCTGACTTGTGGTGCCACAGATGCTGCAGAGGTCATGGTGATGCCATCCAGCCTGCATTTACCGCCCTGCAGGATGATCATGCAGCAGCATGGTCCCCTGGAGTTTCCTGCAGGGATTCCTTGCCTCTCCTGCAACAAGGCACTGGCTCACTGCTCCTGTGAAGGCTTCTTTGGGTGCCTGGCTGTCTGGTCTGTTGGATGAACTGACACAGGTGGATGGGTGTCCTGGCCTGCTTCCTGCTGGGCTGTACTCTTGCAGGAAGACTCCCTGACAAGGGCAGCCACCGAGAGCAGTGCCTGCTGCTCGCCACAGCTGGAGCATCCTTCCTGGGATGAGGCCCTGGGTCTGCAGGACTCTGACAAAGAGCAAGGTAGACTACTCAGGAGAATCTTGCAGTCCATGTCAGCTGCTGCAAACGCATCTCTCAGATCTCTGACATCCTTCTTACCTCCTTTTTATGCCCTGGAATAGCTACTCATTTTCCTTCTGTGACCCCTTTCCCTTTTTGCCATCCTCTCCATTGGTGTCTGTCTGTGTTCCCATCTGCAGGGCTCTTTCCTTATCCCTTTCCCTATTACTAGTTACTGCCTTAGCTGAAATACAAAAACCCACCTGCTTTCTCTAATTCCTCAGGCACCCATCTTTTGGGTATTTCTCTTTGGGCTGCTGCATTTTTCCAGGAGCATCCCTGCTGGTGCAGTGTGGAACTAGGCTGGATTTTTGTCTGCCTCCTCTGCTGGTGGCAGGCTTTGCCACTGCCAAGAAAAGGAGTTGATTTGCAAAAATGCTTTGTGCAATTATATTCATGTTGTGATGAATTCAATAGACAGCAAAATGTCAGTCGGATTAGAGAGCCATGACCCCTATATGGTAACAGGAACGTTCAAAATTCCTGTGGCACTTTTGCGTGTGTTAAAAGCAACTCTGTGCCCCCCCTGCTCTGAGGCACAAGTGAAGCCCCAGCCCCTCCAGATCAGGAGAAGATGTTTCTGGGGAGGCTTTGCTCTGTCTCCTGCAGGTTTCCCTGCATCTGCCTCTGAAGCATTTAGCACTGGTTTTGGGATGTGGGAAGATGATCTGTTTGGTGGGAGCAAAAGCAAGAAGGGTGCTCCTGGTGACCGAGTGTGATGTCTTACCAGTACGGTCTCATGATCCCTTGCGAAAGCTTCTCAAGTGCCAACCCCAAATTGGCTAATTTTATTGTCCCCACTTCCCAGCTTACGTGAATTCACAGCTAGTTTATATTCTCTTGTGCCTGTGTGCCAGCACGGCTCTAGCTGAAGCTGTACTTCCTCCCTAGTGTTTATTTCCCTTGAGTACAGACTTCACTTTGCTTAACTAACCAAATCAGCCCCCTCATATATAGTGTGAGCTCTCCATACTCTCTTACTTGCACTTCAAACAGAGTGCAAAAGTGCTCTTACTGGCACTTCAAATTAAGCTTTCTTGGCTAAAAATGAGCACAGTTCTCTTCCACAGGTGAAGTCTGATCAGCATCTTGCACAGGAACAGTAACACACACCTATGGCTACCGGAAACACCTCCCATATTGCATGTCTTCTCCCTGACGCCTAAGCAGGTTATTAAATGATTCACTGCTGATCCAGAGTAGTTCTTATTTTCTGCTGGTTATAATTGAAGAAGCTCCAGTTTATAGCTAAGAAAATCTTGATGTTAGGTCCTGTGTTTCTTTTCCCTTCCACTTTGTGCTATGAACTTAATTCTTTTTGCTCTTACTGACACCTTCAAGGCCACTTAGATCCTCCTGTGTGATACCCTCAACCATTTTGGCTGTATGTCTGGGTTTTATTTATTTAACTCGTGTATTTGCTTTTTGCAATCTTTGTTCTCTTTTTCTCTTATTAGTAAGGGATGGATATTGTGATGCTTCCAGCCTATCTCTGAATATTACTACACCGGCAGTTGGAGATTGGTATTCTATTTATTCCTCTTGTTTTTATCGTCTTTTTTTCCCCACCGTAAGTTTGTATTAAGTGCCCTCAGGATTTAAAAAAAAGCCAGCCAGATGTGAGGAGGTAGTGGAAGTAATAATAACCTAAGTGGAGCTTCCCCATAGGAACATTTTTTGAAGTGCTGTCTTTAAAAATGAAAATTCCCAGGAGGAAAAAAAAAAAGTTGCATTTAAGACAGGGCTGAAAAATAAAATCAAGTCTTGCTTTAGAGTGTTTTGAAAAGTAGAAAAATGTTGCAAGTCAAACAGGCTGATTTTAACTTAGACCCTGGAGTGAGGTCTATTGTAATTTCTTTTGTTTTCCAGCACTGGAGCCAGTGTCTGTGGGATTTTACACTCCAGCCCCATGGAGGTGCATATTTCTTTCCCAGACAAACCATTGTGCCCACAGAGTCCTGTTTCCTGCAGCTCGCTCTGTGGTCCCACCTGCTTTGAAGTTCCTGTCAAGTCACAAGGTTCTCTTCTTCCCCTTACCACCTTTCACTGCAGTCTAGCCATGTGCCGGCCTGCTTTCCCCTCTTACTCAGGGATTTTTGAAGCCCAAAGGGACAGGTATGTTCACATCATTCGGCTTCTTGACTGGCCAAGAACTACCTCATCCCAATTCTGTGCCCACTCTCCAACTTCTCTTAGAGACTCCCTATCAGGGCTTGGTGTAGCAAGAAGCTGCAAAATCGAGGTGTGTGTGAAGGTCTGCAGCTCATTCCCTGTTCCATCGTGAGGTGGCTGCAGGTTTTCTGCTAGGTTGAAGAGCCCTCTACTGTCAGAAGCCTCATTCCCATATAGGAAACGCCAGTCTGTGCTCCAGTGGAATGAACTCACACACAGGAGTCGAGTTCATGTTATCCTGCAGTGCTAGTCAGTGTTTCCAGGCCTTGAGTCATCCTTGTTGCTCCCTTCTTGAGTCCTCTTTAGTGTCCGTTTTAGTGTCCAGTGCCCAGATTTCACACAATGGGTTCACTACTGTGATACAGGGGAGAAACTTTACCTTCTCACTGAACGTGGGCTAATGCATCCAAGTGTAACCCATCCCCACAGATGAAGAATTATGCAAGTACCATTAATTTCCTTGGTTATCTCCAACTCCCCTAAGTCCTTTTGGAATCCCTCCAGAGTTTCCAGAACACAGTCTTCCATCTTGAAAGAACACAGACTACATTTATGTCCCTGGGTGAATGGCTTTTCTGCATTCAGTGCCGCCAAAAATACTTACTCTTTATAAATAAACACCACACCAACAGTTACCGACTGTTCTGCACATCTCATCTTTTTCCATCATTTATCACTTTCATTGTTCTTTGGGTCCTCTAAAAGCTTCAGCAGCACTGGTATAATACCTTCTTTCAGATCATTAATCAAGTTACTAATGAGCATTAGTTTCAGGAAAACATCCTACTGGAAATAATTTCATATTCTACAGTCTCTTTTCCCCCTCATTACTTGAAATATATCAGTGTACTAAAATTTATAATATTGGCCCTTCTGTTGTTTCAATAACTACTAATTTATTTCACATGGGAGCATAGTCTTGTGGGGCTAGATATGATGCCCTGTGCTGGTGTAACCTTTAGCTTTGGGTTGCTGTAGTGCCTTTGTTAACCCAACCCATGATTCAATCAGAAATTATCACAGCCATTGGACAGGAACAATTTCAAGGAAGTGAGATCACAAATACTACAAACCCCGAGGCACATATTTTTGTTTTTAACCTTAATGCATTTTCCATCTCTTATCTTGACGTAATGTCGGTTTACCTGGTTTGTTTACAAATACTGGCACCAGGTTAACTTTCCCAAACTTCTTTTCCCTAGTATTCTACAACTCCCCCAGTATTTTACAATGCTTTAAAAAGTACAGTGAGAGATGCAGAGACCTCCAGGGCTACCAACAAAAACATTTAAGGACAAAGTTCCCGCTAGCTCTAATGGGTTTTACTTTCATGATAAATTTTCCATGATGGAAAACTAAATGCACAACAAAAAAAACCTCCTAAGTTTCTGTTTTATTTGTGTGTAGCTAATGTATTCTCATCCAAGGTTATGCTATCCAGCTTTCCACTGGTGTTTCCAGCTCCTCTCTGCCTCATTCTACCCACCTCCCCTTCCCTCTGTCCCTTTAAAGCATGGCAGGCCCCTGTGTCTCACTTCAGGTACCCTACTTGCAGAAGTACCACTGAACTGCATTGATTTGGTGCTTCAACTAGTCCAGTTTGAAAGTGACAGCTGTGGGAGAAGGAGTGAGAAGGGATTTTGTCTCCACTGGATAGATAAGGACGACTTGGAACCATGCCCTGTGCATCTGAAATAAACAGTTTGATTTTCATGTTGGGAACATCCAGTCTTTTCCCATCCTGCTGAAACAGCTGTCAGACATTTCAGAAATGTAAGAGAAACATCACAGCCTTCCCTTTGCCCCTATACACTAAATGGAGTACTTTTAATGGGAAACCATTTCACTTGAAACTGTAACTAATAGGAAAAAATTAACCTGATGTAGGTGTGGTCTAAACATTGATGTTAGGGTGGTGTAACACATGGGCTTGCTGATTGCACGGGTGTTCGTGTTTTCATACAGCTCAGAGCACCACAGACTCAGGCACCTGCTTGCAACTTGGAGCTCCTCACGGCTTGTCTAAAGACAGAGGAAGAGGAGCCAAGTACTGGTTGTGTAATTCTCTGCATGCTTTCACTGGATTAATATCCTACATCAGTGATCAGAAAGTGAATTTTCATCAAACCAGGTTATCGGTGAAAGGAAGAACCCCGAGCACAACTCACAGTCACTGAGCAAAAGGCACCAGTGCCCGTGCATATTACTCTCAGTGGAGTCCAGATCTGCCCCCCTTTCTCCTTGCTTTCACATTCTCTGCGTGAAAGTCTCTCAAACAGCTAATCCAAAAGCATCATTGTCCCCAGATCAGTACCAGCCTGAGTGAACTGAGGCTGCTTCCTCAGCAGAAGCCAGAGCAGCAGGTCAAGAAGAGCCTCCCATGACTGGAGGAGTCAAGGGAGGTTCCCTCTTTGGGAAAAAAAGCTCCTGCTCTCCCAAGTCCAAACCTCTCCAACACTCAGTTCACTGTCTCAACTAAGGTCCTTCCTTTCACTCTCCCAGATGCTTGGAGACCTCTCCAATTGCACTTGTATGTCCCTGAAGACCGGGACTGAAAGCTGGAGAGAGGCTTTTCACATGGGCATGCAGTGACAAGGGGGAATGGCCTTAATTTGAAGGAGGACAGGTTTAGAGTAGATATTGGGGAGAAATTCTTTACTGTGAAGGTGGTGAGGCACTGGAACAGGTTGCTGAAAGAAGCTGTGGATGCCCGATCTTGGAAGTGTTCAAGACCAGGCTGGACCTGCTCTGAGCAACCCAGTCTAGTGGAAGGTGCCTCTGCTTATGGCAGGGGGGTTGAAAGGAGATGATCTTTAAGGTCCCTTCTAACCCAAACCATTCTATGATTCTGACTCCTACTGGAGTTTTCCATGGAACAAAAGAGCATAGGAAAGTGGGGAGGGAGCCTGCCACCAGCAAAAGTTCTGCCCTGCACTTCCTTGAAGGGTGGGACTTGTGCAAACCCTGCCCTAAGCTTTCAGAGGGTGCATTCTGCATCCATTTTTCAGGGCAAGACAGTCAGTCCTCAGCAAGGTGTGTGTCTCTCTGTTAGTGCCCACATGCACAACACGGGAACACACAGCAAGATCCTGGCACACCACTTCCAAGTGCAGGCCATGCATCGATTTCCTGCCTTCTATTTCAAATAAGCTGATGAAAAGGTTTGTGTCAGGGTACATGCCAGAACAGGAAGCTGGCCAAGAACCCAGGAGATCTTCCTAGTCCTGTATTCCTAATGCCTCTCAAGTTTCACCTAATACTGAAGAAGTTAAGAAAAGGTCATTTGTAACATCAGCCTTGGTTGCAGTGAAATAATAAGAAAATAATGGAAATATTCCCTTGTGGTGCAGGAACCCCAGAGGCCCAATTCAGGGCTGCACAGATGACTAGGCAGCAAGAAAGACCAACCAATTTCCCTTGAGTGCTCAGCAAAACTACAGCAATTAAAGGGTATTTTTTGCAAACTGTGGGTTCTTAGGTCTTTCACAATTTCCATGTTGAGCATCATCTTCCTGTGACGATATGGGAAGGCTGTAAGGCTATTTTCTGTAAGAAAACAAAGCCTTAGAATTGAACACCAAGTTTCTCCTCAGCAATTTCCCAAGGATGTGAAAGAGGTTACTTAATTCCAGAGCAGGGACAATTAGGTCAGCTGAAGGTAAAGACTACTCCAACAATTCTTTACAGTTTGTTTCTTTATTCAGTAAACATCTAGTTACAAGTTTCACAAATTAAAAAAGTGGGGGAGCTGATCGGAGAGGGGTTGGGGGGGCCCACAGGCTGATCCAGCTTTTGTTCTGCTCCTCCCTTCTCTAACGTACACATCCTTCTGCTTCTCCTTGGATGCACCAAGGAGCAGGAGGGGAATCGAAGCTTCTGTCCCAGTGAGGGGACCGACAGGGGGTTCTAGTAGAATTCCCTCATATTCCTTTCACAGGGGACTAAACACAAACTTCAGAGCCAGCCCAACCCAGCACAGAAAGAGTGGAAAGGATGAAAGAGGCAAGGTGGCAGCTCCTCATGCCAACCACTACTGGCAGAAAGAATAGAGCCAAGGAACAGCAGAAAGGGAATGGGCAATTAATGTGTTCCTTGCACATCAGTGAGATTCCCCATGCCCCACTGCAGCACCCAAATGGGACGAAAAAGAGCAATGCAGAAGATTAGTTGCTTTGTTTCAATTCTTAAGTGGGAGGGAGGTTAATACTAAATTTGAGGAGGGTCCAAGTGGTGCTTTGAAGGGGCTTCAGAGTTTCACTGTCTGTACCTGGGAGGAAGGGAAACAGAAAACATAAAAAGAGTAAGTGGTGCCTAGAAAGCAGCACAGAAGACAGATAAAGACATGTTTAAACTTGATGTCTAGTCATCAAAAAAAGGGAAAAATGTCCCTATTCAAGCACTAAATCACATCCTAGTGAGCCCTATTCAAAACACAGGAGAGCAGACAGCAGCACTTACTTGTATTTCAAACTGGATAGATGGCAAACGGTCTCTGTGTTCTGCAAGTTCTATACAATGACAGTACAAACACTTCACAGATTGCAATCCTACATCATGTCACACCATTTGAACCATCAGTTAAGGCTGACGCCGCATGTCTTTTTGCTGACAAAGCTAAGTTCAACAGCTTCCATCTTCCTTTATTTTCTCAAAATTTACACCTTCCCCTGCTCTCCCAAAGTGGAAAAACCCATTTCTAACTGAAACCTCAAAATAATGTTAAGACTGGGGCAAACAAAAAAAATAATCCTGTGGCTAAAAGGCAACCAGGCAGTGGAAGATGAGGAAAAAAAACTTGTTAAGACTTACAAGAGCGCATAGGTAGATTTGGGGGTGGCCACGCTGCACCCCCCACAAGGTCTGCTCTGAGTTCACCAGTCATACCGACGGGACTGTCTGGAGGGAGAATCCTCAGGGCCCTGGATGGCAAGACGAGTCCCTTCAGCCCGACGGCCGCCACTGCCTTCATGACGCCGGTAATCCAGCCCCCGCTGCGGCCGGAAGCGGGACGTCTCTCGCCTCCACTCGTCGTCAAACGCAGCTGCATCACCTGCGCAGGGAAAGAGCAAGCTCAGATGTGCAGGAGGTGGGGAAGCGGCACCTGGCTTTGCTGGGAGGAGGACATGGGCACTACTCACTTTCATCCATGTTGATGTAGTCCTGCCTCTCCTCCTGGTCGCCCGTGCGATGATTCCGGGACCGCTGCATAATGTGGGCCCTCTCCCTGATGTGGTGTCCAATTGACATTTGTTCCAAGCCACTGTCCGAGTCCCTTACGGTTCGTCTGGTCTCACGGATCTGGAGGCAGATTCCCATGTGAGGATCCCCATTTTCATTCATTCTCCCGGCCCCATAGCACATCCTGATTCTTGCCTGCAGTATTTCAGCCACCTCGCACTGCCACCACTCCCCGCATGTCAAACACAACACAATGAACAGAGAAAAATGGATTCCTCCCCTGCCAGCACTTCCTGTCCCCTCCCAGTGGCCCTCGGCATGGTTCAGTGAGTCACAAGTCACAATACGCTCCTTGAGCTGCAACTGACTGTGAAGCCGAAGTGCTGGGGGTGGCCACCCACAGAAGCCACCAAACGAAGTACACCCACCCACAGCAGAGTCAGCAGCATCCTCCTTACCCCACCAGGTGCTGAACGCATCTCTGAGGTCTCCTGATAGACTTTGGGCCCATCACCCAGGTTGGAATAGGAGATGACAGTCGAGGAGGTAAATGTCTGGCAGTTAGCACCACTTGTCATATGCTCCTGCCAAAAGGAATGGGGAAGAAGGAATGGGAGGGAAGAGGAGATGGCAGTTAATTCCCTCTGTAGGAAGTAGGAAGGAATTTCAACAGGAAAGATTCCCATAGGTCCATTTTTCTGGAGAATACATCTTCCTCTTAAATTAATATGTGTTTCTTTCTAAACAAGTCTACTCCCACACTTCCTTCGTCATCCCTCTCTTCTTCTGGCACTCAGGAACAAGGTCTCTGTCACTGTCCCCAGTGATGAAGCAAGGCTTATAGACTCTGCCACTTTGACAGCTAGGGCACAGCCCATACCAAGCAGCACAGTAAGATGGGAGACATTAGAGGGGGTGGCAGGAGCACCCTCAGCACTCCCCTCAATACAGACTGGTTTGTGGAGGGTTCTTACCATGTTTCCAATCATGTCGTTCATCATCCCAAACATATCTATAAAGCCACCTGCCTGATAAAAAGCAAGAGAGAACACAAAGAGCAGTCAGTTTTGAAAGAGACATGAGGAAAAACAACCATCTGCAAGGGACAGAAATCTGCTGCCTAAGAAGAAAAACCTTGTCCTATTCTCCTTCTTTCATTAGTGCAGGAAAAAATCCCCAGAATCTGAGGTTGCTGTTCTCTCTGTTCGCTCAGGTTGCACTGCCCAAGTCTTCTGGCAAAGACTACTCTTTTAGTTTGCATTCAACTGCCAATTCACTGGGGTTTCTGAGTCCAGGGACTCAGCAAAGTTAAGAGAAGAAATCTCGGCATGTGCAGTAACGGTGATCTTGAGAAAGTTTCCACTGATTGTATTCTAGCATAAAAACAAATTTGCTTATTTTCCCTACAGACACGTGCCTTTTCCATCCTGTAAACCTGAGCGCTGCAGTAACACACTGGGCCAGCAGGTCTCACAGGTTAATTGTGCAATATGTAAACAAAATTACGATCTCACTTCAAACTTGCTGATTTCTTCTTTTTTGTTTCCTCAAGTAGCCTCTTGTTCTGGTTTCCAGCAGAGCAGTACTCACACACACTGTTATTATGCTTTGAAGTCTATTTGTTTGTAGTTGTATTAATCCTTCTCTGAGCTACAAAAATTCCAGGATGCTAAAGTCTCTTTCATTGAGGCAATTCTGCAGCACAAGACAGCAAAAGTTGCTGGATCTGGAATAACCTATTTCCACTGTATTATTTTAGTAGGTAATGGAGATCAGCATGCTCCAAGCGCCGGGTTCTCACGTACACACAGCCATTCTCATTCCAGTCCTGTTCAACTGAACTATTCCATTGGCTTCTCCACCCACCACCACTGGCAAAAGAGGTGCAATAACCACCTCTGCCTACTGATGGCCAAGTCCTTTATTCGCATCCTCACAGTTCCTCCATTACCTCCAAACAGATCTGCAGCTTCTTTGCAGACATATGAGGCTATTAAGGGACAACCTCCTCTTCCCGGATATTAACTGTCCCAATTCCCATGAAATATTGTGCTATAACAGCTTTATGATTTTCTCTGGTCAAGGTGCAAATACAACTTCCCCATATAAACAAGAGTTAGAATCTCTCCTCTAAAACAGCTCACAGACAAGATTAAAACATTTAGAGGGGAAACAAGGTAAAGGTCTGAAGTCATAAAGCAACTCAATGAGAGGTCCAAGAGAAACCAGATGCTTCCAGTTTCAGTTCAATACTCTCTTTCATATTCCATTCACCATAAATCTAGAGCTCATCCTGATCTCCTCAGACCTTCCCACCCTCACTACAAGGTGGGATAGCTGGTCGTGCTCACAGACTGCTACATTTTAGCAGTGCTTGCACACTGTGCTGATGAATCTCAGTAGAGAGCCACTACTGGGACAGCCTCTAATTTGACCCAGAAAAACAGAAAACTTACCATGCCAAGCATCCCAAAGGGTGAAACAGCTCCTGCCTGCCAGGACAACAGAAAAGGAGAACAGAGAATGACTTTGCAACAGCCAAATACTAGATCCTCATCAGAACGCACTAATCCTTCCCAGAAACAGAACTGGGAACACTCAGGCTCTACAGACGGATCAAGAAAGTGCCCCATGGACTCATGGTGGTTCAGATCATATCACCCCTAACAAACCAGTCATGAGGTGACGCTCCTAAATTTCTCCGTTACATTTATTCCCTTCCTCCCATCCGACCTAGAATGCAGCTGCATGCAGCTTATTAATGCACGTGGAGTGAAGAGCAGGACCAGAACAACACTGCTTTACAGATTAATGCTGCACCCACCATCCAAGGGAAGGTGAGACAGGTGCCCAGCCCAGGAACAGTGGGAGATGGAAGCTAAGGAGGCAATTTAAGAAATTCTGCCCTGTACTCAGTCCCCCATGTACCTGCATCCTGCGGCCAGCCTGGCGAGCCCCTGGTGTGGTCCCATCTGTGATGCCAAGCAGTGGGCCAAACCCAAAACTTCCAGAGAGCATGCGGTTCATGTGCTGCCGGTGGATGGCAAAAGGATCCCTTTTAGGAAAGTTGAGAGAAGAATGGTTAAGGACAAAACTCCACATAATCCAGCCCTTCTAATTCCAAATCTTTCTAACTTAACTCTACATTCCTTTCCAAGATCAAAACTGAGAATCTCAAGAACTCGGTGTCGCCTGTGATGATCCTTGGGGCTGGAGGGAACCTCTGGATCTTGTCCCATTTCTTGTAATAGAAGGTATTATACCACACAAGCCCTTTCAGGCACCAACTGCTGTCTGCTCAGAAGCAAGTTGGTGTTTTGCTCCCAGTACTGCTTCAGAGCCAAGCATGGCAAGGCCATTCCAGAACGTCACTGCCCTAACACATTTTGCAGGGAGGTGCACAAAGACCCTCCTGGCTGCAAAGAGAGGGCTATGCTTATTAGGACCAGAGAGCACAAGATACCCCTCCGTGTACACGCACACAAACACTCCAATGAAAGACTGAAACCTCCAGAAAGGACTGTAAGGCCTGACACCCTTCTGCCCCCTGTAATCACCTCAACACCTGGTCAAGGGATTGAGACCACATACAGCTTTTGTAGATTTGAAAAGGAAAGGGAACAATAACTGGAGTCCCTAACTGCTTTTCCCTTTTTTTTTGCAGCCTCCACTTTGAGGGCTGCACACATTCAAACACGCTGGAGAAGCAAGAGAAGGAAAGGGAGGGTAAGGAAAAACAGTCACAGATTACAGTGGCCACAGTAAAAAAATTCCGGGAAATACCACAACTTTTTTCCTGCATGTCTTATAGTCTGCAATTATCCCTCTTGAGCGTTAATAACCCCAACAGCATAGGCTGTTCCTGAGAACACAAAAGCACCTACTACAAACCAATACTTTTCTGTCTCTCCTGGAAATTCTTCCCATAATAAAAGCTAGACTCATACCTGCCACATCAATGAGAGGAACACAGTCACTGTGTGACTAACTGGGCCATCAAGGTTTCCTCTCCTGCTAATTTGCTCACAGCTGATAAAATTCTTGCTAATTACCAATTTTAACAGCAAAAAAAATGACTACTCTTTTAAATACGTTAATTTCACGAAATTTCTAGTAGTGCACTGCTTAACATAATCAAATTCTTCCTGTGTTAACAGCCTATTCCTTATCCACTTTGGCAAGGACTGCCAACTTAGCGTCACTGCCAAAATTTATCAATAGCATCCAATTTCTTGACTGTGGACAGAAACAAAAACATGCAGTAAAAGGAATCCCAGGAAGAGTTCCTGGGACCTTTGTTAGATTTCAATACCCGTGTTTCAAAACTACCCATTGGCTTCTCTTTTACTTTGTTCCTCGCAACTTGACAACTGCTTCGGCAGTCTCCTCCAGCTCCATTAACATGTTCCTGCGCACAACAGCAACAAACACTGGACGGAACAGCAGATTTTATCTATCCGAACCGCAACCCTACTTTGCATAAGAAAAAAGAACCCTTGCGCAAAGAAACAAGATTAGCTATTCCAGCCCTCTCCTCCTCTCAGGCAGCTGCGATGCCTTTTGGCCTAGTTTATTACGCCTTCCTCCAAGACCACGCTCGGGTATCGCAGAACGAGGTTATTCCCCGGGGGGGGACATCCTCCGGGGGCTGTTGGTGTCTGTGCCCCGGCAGGCCCGCTCGGACGAGGGGGGAGCGCGATCCCGGGAGCATCCCGGGGGGGATGCCGCATCCCGAGGGGGATCCCGGGGGGAATCCCGCATCCCTGCCCACCCCCGCCACCCCGGGCATGCCCTGCCCGACTCACATGGCGAACATGGGGTCCTCCGCCTCGCCATCCCTCATCAGCCGGAACATGCTTCCCTCGCTCGGGGGCGGCCTCTGCGGAGGGGGAGAGGGCGGTGAGCGCGGCCGGGGCCGAGGGCGGGGCGGAGCGGCGGAACCGGCCCCCCCGCCGCGCCGCCACCCCCCGGGGCCGGTGACGGCAGCGCTCCCCCCGCCCGCCCCGTGCCCTGCCATGTCCCCTGCCGTGCCGTGCCGTACCGAGCCGTGCCTGCCGGTGGTGGCGGGCGCGGCCCTGCCCGTCCCGCGCTGCCGGAGCCCCCGGGCCCCTCACGCCCCCGCGCCCATGGCGGTCCGCACCGCGCATGCGCGCCCGCCCCGGGGGAGGGGCCGCCCGCCCGGCGCCCCCTGGCGGGTGGGCACTGGCAGAGGGCCGCGGTCAGCGCACCGGGCCCGGCGGAGCTCCGCGGGCGTTTGCACAGCTCTCTCCGGTACAGGGTGTAACCTTTGCGGTGTAAAACCTTTGTGGCCCAGGAGTCGGACTCGATGGTCCTAGTGGGTGCCTTCCAGCTCAGACCACTCTGTGATTCCGTGACAGCCCCAGCAGGTTGCTGGCCAGAGTCAGTTCTCATCCCAGGCCTCCTGAGTGCCTGTGGGCACGCAGGACGGCACCGGCGGAGCTGTTTCCCCGTGCTGAGAGCACGGACAGCACACACAGCCCCTGCTGTGCCTGGCAGAAGCAGGGCAGGTACTCTGCGAGCCAGCTGTGGGTCACCGCTGGCCCTGCACAGCCGCCGGGAACCACGGACAGAGTGCAGGCACTCGGTGTGTGCACCTACAGCATGGTGGGCAATCTCCACGAATCGGGGGCAGGTGACACCTTTGTCACCATCCCTGGGGAATGCTGGCTGCTTTCAGGTATCACCAGCTCTGCTGGATTAGAGGGAAGAGAGCAGACTGACTCACTCCAGCTCCAGCCCAGGGCATGCTTCCTCAGTGGTGCTTCTGTTGACTGTTCCATCCGGCCCACTGTGTGCAGGAGCCAGGCTGAACCTGTGCCAGAGGACTGGAAATAGCAGGTTGCAAGATGTGGTTGAGAAATCAACCTCCCAAGCTGTGGCAGGAGCCATGTCCTTGGATTTCGGAATCTGACATAGGAAAGTGACCCAGTAGCATGCCTCACACGGTGGAGTGCATCAAGGACTCGGCAATACTTCTTGCTACTTGGTGTCCAGAAAGACCTCTTGCTGGAGGCCCTTGCCTGTGTGTATACAGAAAGCTCTTGGAAAGTTCCCTGCCGCACCCAGTGACTGCATTCTGCAGAGGCTGAAACCAATGTCCACAACATGGAAACTGCAGACAGCACAGTGGGGCAGGACTGTAGGGTGGACACAGGCCCTATGGGCAGGGCACGGGCTAAGCAGGGCCAAAGCCCTTGGCTTAGGCAGTGCTCCTTAGAGAGGCTGTTCCTAAGTGAGCAGCCGAAACACCCTCCTGTCACCAGCTCAGTGCTCATTTGTGAGTACTGAAGTCCACACAGAGCACCTGCTAGCGCTATCTCAGCCTCACTGATGCTGCTTCTGCAGCCTAAATCATCCTTCAGAGACTTCCAGTCTGGAAAACTTTTCCTGTCTGGTGAGTTTTCCTTTTGCTCTGAGGCTCTCTTGGTGTTTGATTGGAGTGTGGAGTCAACCTCAAGCATCAGGATTCAAAAACAGGTAAAGAGCTTCTTGGGCATGAACATAAGCATCTTTTTTTTTTTTTTCTTATTTCCTTCTTCTTTACCCTAGATCTGGGATTAAATGACTTGCTGGCCCCCAGATACCAGTGATCCTCTCACTTCTGCAATGTCCTAGAGATGGTAGGGCTCCCTCAGTTTTTTCCAGATAGTAAGTCAGGCATTGCTGCCTTCCAAAGACAGAGATAGGAAAGGAGCAGAAAGGAGTCTGGAACAAATACTGCTTTGTAGATCCTTCTTCTGTCCCTAATGCTGCTCCTCTGGAAGTGGCCTGCAACCCCAAAGGCTGAATTCTCATGAGACTGGGGGTTGAGGCTGTGATTTTTGCTGGGTATTTCTGCAGTCTCACAGGCACTCCTTACACTTGATGTACATATGTTACCAAAGATTGTGTTACCAGGGCTATTACCAGTTCAGCAAACCTTAGGAGAGCATAGCTTGCAGAGATTTCTGCTGGTGGCAAATGCTGGGTGAAACCCTGAAAAGAGGAATTGGAAAGGCAACCTTTTTGTGGAATGCGGACAAGGCCACGGTTCTGTGGAAAGCAGGAGCTGTTACTGCAGTATTAGTAGGAGAGGTTCCTGTACAGTACTCACCGTGCTCCGAGGGGATGGCCATTTACTAGGTCAGAAGAATGAGCAATGTGTAGGTGTGAATGAAAAGCAAGGCCCCCATCTTCCTCCTCTCACATTCTCTACTCAGGCCACTTCTCTTTTCATTGTGACTAAAAACAGCCATGTCTCTCATTTCCTTTTTTTTTGTTTCAAGCTGCCCAGGCTGTGCTGGAAGCGGCAGGGAATTGGGGGAAGGGGATGGAGAAGGAGCTCTGGAGGCAGCCCGGAGGAGGCGAGTGAAGGGCAAGATGGCAGAGGGATGACGAATGGCAGCGCTGCCCTGTGTTCCGGCTTCTCCCGCCTCCCGCTGGCTGCTGCCAGCAGCCCCCCCGGCATCCCCATGGCTCTCAGCCGCACAGCCGAGGGGCAGCCACAGCGGAAGTGTCCGAAAGGCAAACTGAGCATCACGTGGTGAAGGTAAATAAAGGGGACGGTGAAAAACCATGCCTCGTTACCTGCTGCTTCCAGGGACCGATCATTTGGGCCAGGAAGGCAGAAGCAGCTTCTTAATGCGTCCAAATGTTGCAGGGCCCCTGTGGATGCCTGTAAGACAAAGAAATCCTCGTTACCAGAAGTCAGAGCTACCCACAGCCATTTCCTCATTGGTTCCCTTCATCTGTGCCTCTTACGTAATCCTCACCCAACAACTAAATCTGACCTCAGATGAAGGGCACCCTGAGTGAAGGACAGCTCTGATTTGCACCTCAAATGTGACAATTCATACTTGGGATGCTAGAGCCAGCTTGTGGTGGCTGCAGCTTGCGCTGTGTGGCAGCTATTACTTTCAGAATATTTTGCTCGTGTTAAGAGCGTGTCTGTCACACTGTGAGTGAGAACCATGACCTCCATCTGTGCTGTGTTAGCAAAGAGAGGTTCACAAAAATCACAATTGAAAACATCCCTTCCCTTTCCAGTCTTCTGACAGGCTTGTCACTCCCTTCTACTCCTTTTACTTCCTCTCCTGGTGTTACCTACCCTTGCTTCCCAGCCCTCCTGCAGGGCTTATTTAAATGTGCTGCATCTCAGGAAGCCATTTCCCAATGCAAAGTTGACTGGTGGTTTAATTCTTGGGTATTTCCTCTTAACTTCAGGATACAGCATCATGAAAGAAGAACAAAGCTGATTATCTGCCTGGATTTTTAATGGACACACTACAGAAAGATGAACAGTGGGGATTAAATACATAAATGCATTCAAACACATTCCCTCTGCACACTGAGATTTTGCTAGTTTTGCTGTAAGCGCAAGGACAGATACTCTCTGTTTCTGGATTTATGCAAATCTAAGAAAATTTAATGAAAATACACATCCTTCTGCTCTTTTGTTATTCTGCAAACAGTTTGGAGGAGTTTTGGAATCACTTAGGGGTTAGTTCACAAAACATAATTCTTAAAATACCAAGTATTGTGTTTTGCTTTTGCTCAGAAAATGGCTCAGTTAGCTCAGCCTTCAACATGAACAGGAAAGTCCCCATCCCCCTTGCCCCCCAATGGAATACAGTGACAAGACTAGCAAGGTATTAAACCAAAATGCATAAATAATTGCTTCTAGGTGCACTCACCCTGCATATTCCAGAAGCAGAAAAATACATACCACACATGAAAGCCCAAACACATCGCAACCACCATGTATGATGACACACGCCTGCAAGCTCAATGCATGCCTCAGTAGAAAAGGACCGTACTTTCTACACTCATGAAACTAAATGCGTGTAACAGAGGGAAAACATCACCTCTGTACAGAAACAGCTATGTACCGCACCTAAACACATGCACGCCACATAAACACCAAGCACAAACAGGGTATGGCACCAAAACTGTGACTTTGTACCAGAGAAAATCACATTCCCATCCATTGTTGTCCAGGCTGCAGACAGACACACATAGTGTCTGTTCCACACAGTGATCTGGCATGTAACTTCTGCACCTCCCTCATTTTGTCTAAGGACGCAAGTCTCCGAAAAGGTTGGAATATATTCTGCTGAGTTGGCAAAGCAACTACAGACAAAGACTAGGGAACATACTGAACAGGGACTGGCATCTGCAGAGCGCACAATGAGTATACTCGTGTTTGCAACAAAGGGAAAAGCACAGATGGGAGAGGGGAGCAGAGAAAAGCTGCAGATTGACCTGGCAGGCAAAATGCAGAGTGGCACAGATCAGGTGGAGGAGCAGAAGACACAGGGAAGAGCTAGGTGAGCCAGTCAAGGGACACCCTCAGGGCCTGAGGGAAGCAGCTGCACGCTAGAAGCCCAGAGAATCTCACCATCAGGATCTGAAGGGCAAGCAGAGTAGGAAGGCAGAAACGGGCACAAGGCACATTGGATTTAAAGGGAAAAACAGAGTTGATGCATGCAGGGCAAGATGGGACGTCTGGAAAAAAAAGGATGAGATGTGAGATAAATTTTGTACATGTGATATAGGGTATCACAGAGAGAAGCCAGGGAGAGGGCCACGGGAAGAATGCTACCAAGAGCACAGGCAGGAGGCAAATGCTGAGAAGCAGCAGATGATGTAAAGATTGCAAAGGGGATATGGTGGGGAGCATGGAAGGGACAAGGTGAGGCTTCACACTGCAAGTGCTGGAGGAGAAAGGGAGAGGTCCCTGATGGCCAGTTTGCAGTGCTGACCCCAGAGCCCCACCCTACCGGTTGCTGGAAACACACTTCCCTTGCACAAACAGGTGTTTGTCTATTTGCATCCGTGGGTGCACGATCTGTGTCAGCACGGAGCTTTGGGCACGGCAACATCACTGAATGTAATCCTTGCTTTCTCCCCTCTAGGATGTTGTGTCAAGGCCTGTTTGTGCATTAATGTGAAAATGTCTTTGCCAAGGGATATGTGTCGGTGTAGTTTTGCGTTTGCAGTAGCTGAGCATGTAAAGGAAAGGATAAAACCCTGGATTGGTGAGAACAGCAGAGCCATGAGCCCTGCGTCTCCTGTCAAGCAGAAGCAGAGAGGAACAACATTTGGCCACTTTATAGAATTTTTTTGGCTCCCATTTTTGGGTGTAGCTCTAGAAACCAATATTTTCTTCTTGCAAAAGAGAAGGATGAAAGAGAGGTACTTGAACCAAACCAGATTTCAAATGCTGACAGCAGCTAGACTCGAGAAGTTGGCCAGGGGGGTTTTGTGAAACAGCTGGGGGATAAAAAAATAATTCATGCATTTTCATGACTTTTTACTTTGGTATTAGTCTAGATCTGTGTGCCTGAGTTACATGACTATTTCTCTGGGGCAGGTGCTGTGCACTGTGTGTAGCTGGGAAGAACGTCGATTAGTCAGATCATCAGAGAAGCAGCCGTAGCTGTGGAGAAGATGACACGACAAGGTGAGGACCTCCTTGTCACACAAATTATAATTTATCCAATCCCTCTCATACGTTCCTTCAGGAGAGATATACTCAGTGCCCTCCCTGTTCTACAAATACCAATCGCTTTTCTAGTAAATGCTCAAACCGAGACACATTCCATTAAATTCAAGAGCACCGGTTTCTAAACCCTGACTTTGCACAGAGGCCAAGTTTGTGTCTGAAGGACGAGGGCTTGTGTGCCTCGATACATTTTCCAACCAGATGTATTAATACCCTTGCCTTGTACCTGCGAGAATGACTGTGTACACATGTACACCCATATGCGCTCATATGCATGCTTGGTTTGTTCGTAGGCTTGCAAATGCATGCAGATTTGCGTGTGCGTGTGTGACTAAGTGCGGGACATCATAAACCTTCTGGAGAAGGTAAAGGGAATTCACTTATCCCGGTCTGCTCAAGCTGATAAACAACAGTCTGAAGCGAAGCCACCGGAGCATCTGTCTCGTTAGCAACAAATCCCTACAGCTGCGACTCACCACCTGCCATCCTGCAGGAAGGATCTTTGGCCAAACGGAGGCTGGGAGCTGGGCGGCGCTCCCTGCCAGCCCGGAGGGGGCCCCCACCGGGGGTGTGTGCCACAGCCCGGGCTCCGGGGCGGGCTGGCGGCAGGGGTCAGTGTCGCACGCCGCGCACTGCCCGGCGGGTCCCCGCGGCGCCCACCGAGGCCGGTGCTGGGTGGGAGCCAGTCCCGGCGGGACCCCCGCCCCGGCCCCACGGGCGCGCCACGGCGCCCGCTCCCTCGCGCGCCGTCCCGCCGCCCCACGTGCCAGCCGCCCCCCCCTACCGCCGGCCAGCCGGGGCGTCGCCAGCCAATGGCAAACCTGTTGCCAGGCAGAGAGCTCATTTGAATGGCCCAATCAAGCGCCCCGGCCGGGAGCCCCTCCTTATATGGGGACCGGGGGGAACACGAGCGGTAATCCGGCCCCCCCTCCCCCCCCCCGCCCTCCCGACGGGTGCCCAGCCCACGCGAGGCCACGCCCACTCGCCCTGCCGCGCGCGGAGCGCGGGAAACTGTCCCGGCGCGGGGCGGGCAGGAGGGGCGGGGTGCGGCGGGAGGAGCGTCGCGCCGGGAGCGCTTCCAGCGGGACGGCGGGCAGCTGGAGTGGAAAATTCCAGGCAGGAGCCCGCGTGTCGCCAGCGCTGCCCGCCCTCCCTCCCTCCCTCCCTCCCTCCCGCGCGGCCAGACGGTACGGGCGGCTCCCCGCCGCGCTGCGGGCACAGGGCTGGGCTGCGCTCCCTGTCAGCGCCCGTCGGTGCCGCAGCCCCGCGGCGGGCACGGAGCGGGGCTCTCGCCGCTTTGGAAGGGGACCTGTGGCGCGCCCCGCCGCTGCCGGGCAGCTGCGGAGGAGCGCACATTGTTCTGAGCAGGCCGTCCCTCTCCTCTCCCCTCCCCTCCTCCGCCTCCCGTGCCTCTCTCCTCCCTCCCCCAGGTCCCTCCTTCCCCTCGTCACCCGCCGCTGTATAAATTCCCCCTGCCCCGGCGGATTCCTCCCCCCACCAACCGCGGGAGAACCCCTGGCACTTTGGGCCCCCCCCTCCGCCCGCCCGCCCCCCACCCCGGGGCGGGCGCCCGCCC
>JAWWEU010000001.1:28080445-28092912 GCA_035583155.1 Acropternis orthonyx
GGCCGAGCGTGAAGGGGAGATGGCGGTGGCGGAGGGGGAGGGGGGGAACCGTGTGGGCGCCGCTGAGGGGGGAGCGGTGGGGAGAAAGTTGTGCGGACACAAAGCGCGAGCCTCTCGGTTGGCGGGGGAGAGGGCGGAAACGCCTCGATCCTATGGGGAAACGTTTGTTTTGTTTTGGGTTTTAATTTTTTTTTTTTTTTAAATTTTTGTTTTGTTTTTAATTTAAAAAAACAAAACCACAAAAACATGGTTCGAACTCTTCCGTGCCGCTTCTGGTTTCCACACGCGTGTGGCGGGGGCTAAAAGTGGCTCTGACGCGCGTTCGCCGCTGCTTTTTCTTCCCCCCCCGCCCCCCCCCCACCTCCTTTGTGAGGGCGGACTGTTTTAACGCCTAATATGTCTTCCCGTTATTCCCGCCTCTCCTCCGAGAACCCTCTTTGTTTCAGCACCCTTGTCTTTTATTTGCCGCCGGAATGTTGATGGGTTGGATTTCGGGGGGGTTTTTTTGAGGTTTGTTTTTCTTTTTTTTTTATTTTTTTTTTTTTTTTTTTCCCCCCACCCCGCTTCGTTTCGCGTATAGGAAAGGAAAGAAAAGAAGGAAAAACTCGAGGAGAAGGCGGTCCACAAAGAAAAGAAGAAGGAGATCGTAGAGGTGAGGCCCTTCTGAGGCACGGATTTAGAGACGTTGGGGGAGGGTTCTGTGTTCGCTGTGGGTAGTGAATACGAAGGGAGTACGGGAGATTAAGAAAGACGGCAGGCTGAGGGAGAGGGGTAAAGGGAGAACGAGCTGTGTTGGGTAATTGTGGAGAATGAGCCTTGAAGGATTTAGTGTAGTCAGCGCGGCCCACCGCAAGTATAAAAACGATCAAAGAAGGGAATGGAGCTGCGAACAAGTAGAAGGTGGCCCGGGAGGCATGGTCCAGCACCCACTTAAGTATCCCGAGGTGCGTAAGTGTGAGCTGGAGAAGGTGGCGGAAGGGACAGAGAGGAAGTGCACAGACTGATGAAGGGATCTGGAAGCAGATGTACCATGGGCACAGGCGAAGTCATTAGCCTGTAACCAGAGAGATGTTGCAGTTGTTGGGTTGGCATGGCAGCAGCTTGTTGGCATGTGAGCTTGTGGGAGACTAGAAGGTTCCTGTTGTTGGGGAGGGACTGGAAGGATTTGTTTTGTAAAAGAAGGCTGGTTGGGAGGAGTGTGCAGCAGGGATGGTGGGAGTAATGTTGTCGGAATAACAATACACTGGATGTGCATCTGAGACTGGAGTCTGAAGGGGCTGGAGCTGTGGAAATGGTTGTTGCACTTGCAGCAAAGGAGCACGTGGAAATATCATCCTGGTGCCAGTTTCTGCTCTGACTGATGTGTTTAATTCAGGATGAGGAAAACGGTGCTGATGAGGATGACGAAGAGAATGCTGATGATGTAGATGAAGAAGAAGGTGGTGATGAGGATGAAGGTAGGAATTGGTATTGGGAAAATTGGAGTAATCAGTCTGTGGGGGAATACAGCATCATGGAGGGAAGTTCCTTCTCTAAGCTGTCTGACTGTGAGATTATGTTCCCTTAAATGCTACTTAAATTAACCTGTGATTTTTTTTTTTTTTTTCTCTCCTGCTTGTGCTTAGAAGGGGACGAGAATGGGCAAGAGCAGGATGGTCATGCAGAAAAGCGATCTGCAGAGGAGGAAGAGGTGAGTAGTAGCGTGAGAGTAATGGTGGAGAGAAGAAACTAGGTTACTTGCTGAGTGCTGATCAAATCCATGTGGATGCTGCTGCTGCTGCTGAGCATCTCAAATTGGTCTCTGGTCTCATTGCTTCAGCAGCAGATGGGTAAACAAATCTGATGTAGCAAGGGGATAATCAAGCCCTGTCTGCTCCTTGTTGGATGCAGGTCCTTCCACCAGCAGTCACAGTGCTGAGTGAGTGAGAGTCACAGTGCTCGAGGTTGTTCTTGGCCATGACCCCTGAACCACTTCTGTCTTCTGGGCTTCAGTCTGGGAGATGGACTTGTAAGGGTGGACCTCAAGGTCTGTCTGGAGTGGTGTGAACCTGGCCTTCTTAAACCTCCCAAAAGTAATAGCATGGGTGTTGCTCTGAATGGAGCTGTCCATGTCTTAACTGTGACCACCACCAAAACAGCTGTGTTGGGCACTCAAGGGTGCTTTCAAGGGGAGTGGATTTAGGGTGGGCCAAACAGAGATTTCCATACGGAGGAAAGAGCAGCAGTTAGGAATTTTGTGGACAAATTATGCGCCTTGTTGTGGTGATTGTTTGATGGTAACACCTTCTTTTTCCTTTGTCTGATGTAGGATGAAGTGGATCCAAAGAGACAGAAGACAGAAAACGGCTCTTCAGCTTGAGCCCTCCCCTCCCATCTCCCCTGTTCCGTCCATCTCTCCTCCTCCATTCCAGCCTGTGCTTGCACTGCCCGTTAGCCTCTGGCTTCACACAGTCTCAGATGAGGAAAGGTTAGAAGTGCTATCAAACAGGAAAGACAGCAGTTCAAGTCACCTAAAGACCTAGCCCATGTGTGACATTCCCCAGCTGAACTTATCCCAGTCTCCCATCCCTTCACCTGTGCCCCACTTACCAGTGACTGTCTTCCCTCAAGAATCTCATGGTTTCCTGGGGCCTGGCACATAATCTCGCCAAGGTACCTTGTGTGGGAAAACACCTCTCCTCTTTCCCCTTTTCACCTGCCTGCCTGTTCTTGTCACTGGTGTGAGGTTCTTGAGAGCTCCCACTTCCCAGCCCTGCTGTCAGACCTCCTCCCTGAGCCAGGAGGCTGCGGGCACAGATCTCATGGTGCGTTTCCCAGTCCTAGGCCTCTTCTCATTCGCTTTCCCGCTGAACCCCGAGAGACAAAGAATATTACAAGCAAATAATGGTTGTATTAAGCAACACATGGAGACAGAATTTATTTTAAGCTTTTCTTTTTTTTTCCAAGTTTACATGACAGCAAGCTGGCCCTCGTGAATTTTTCGGAAGATAAGGGTTGCTTTTATATATGAATTTCATCTGAGCTGCATATTTTTTTAATTTGGCGGCTTTTTTAAAACAAATCAAGAGAGAATTGGGGACCAAACTTGGATTTCCATTTTTTCCCTTCAGATTTTCTTGTGACCATTTTTTGTAAATTTAAGGCAATATAGCCACAAGCATTTTCTATGGCACAGACATCACGAGGATGATAGATATAAATATATATATTGTTTTCAACAAGCACTGTAAATAAAAGCGTTTAAAAATATTTCAAACCGCTTGTGTGGATGGCTGTGTCTGTACATCCTGATGGGGTCAGTTGGCTTATGGGGAGAGAGGGTGGCTTGCCCAGCGGCAGGTGGAGGGGGGAGCCTGAAGTTGATAAAAGGACACGAGTTGGTTATTTGAAGGGCCCGTTCAGCAGCGTGTTTGGGTCCTGCTCTCTGCCTCGTGCTGCAGTTACGGCCACGGCATGGCACAAACACTGCAGACAAAGCACCAGGGCTGTCCTGGAGCTCTGGAAACTGCTGTTGGGCCTCAGCAGCACTGGGCAGAAGGGGTTTGGAAAGGGAACTTGAGCTGTGGCAGCTGGACACGTCCCAGCACTGCTCTCACCGTGTGCTGCCCTATGGCCCCCTGCCCTGGCTGGCTTCAGGCATGACTCACAAGGCATCAGTCGCAGAGATGAGGGAGCTTTTTAAGAGGCAAGAGCTTCAGTTCTTTGTCCCACCAGCTGCCTGGGGGAGAGCTGTCAGGCGTTTGTCTTTTTATCTGTGCAGACCTCTAAAGCTGCTGTTTGTGTTTCTTCCTTTTAAACTTGTACTTTGGCAATCACGCAATGAGCCACCGGGAGCTGTAAATAATACCAACTTTTGTTACAAGCATCAGTGGCTTTGTACTTGTCCAACTGCAGCAATGGATCAGATATTGGAAGCGCAAGCAGTTATTTGTCTCCGGAGGGGCAAAGCATTCCCTGTCATTTTCTCTAACTGCCTGTGCTGGGCTGCAGGGTGCAGAGGGACAGGACTGCTGCCAAGCCCCTGCCCATCGGGTGGGATCTCACTGCCCTGCCCAGCGTGGGTGTGCCACTCCTCGAGCACCCATTTTTGGTGGTGATCCCTCAGCAGCTGGAGTCCCAACCAGCTTGGGTGCCTTCCCCTGTGAACTCTGTTTCCAAAGTGGGTTGCTGCTGCCTGGGAGTGACTTGCTACACCCCTCCCTGCTCCCTACTGCCTTGGGCACTGGGTTCCGTGGGCTGCTTCAACCTGCATGTGCCTCATAGCCATACTGTTGCAACTTTTGTGTTCCTGCTATTGCTCCATTTAAAAAATTTATGGATTCTAGTCTCTGTTCAAGATACTTTAACACTGGGGCAAGTCCTCAGGACTCCCCCAAACTTTCTGCTCAGCAGTAACCTTTTACTGTTCAGTACTGAAGATAAATTATCAGCGGATGAGATACAATCTCTGCAGAGGCAGATTACAATTTCCATGCTTCTTCCCCACCACTGCAGCAGTGCCTGGCTATGTGCAGTGAAAAATGTACTTGCCAGTGATAAGCTGTGGAGATGTAACTCCATTTCTGCCTCCTGTGTGGATGCAACACCAGTACCCCTGGCTCCGTCCAGGCAGTCATTCAGAATGAGGTGGGGCAGTCAGGCCAGCACTAGCAATGTGAACAGTCATTCTTTTCTTCAGGGGAAAACCCTGCAGGACAGAGGGAGGTGACAAAGGGCTTCCAGACAGCCTCTCCGTGTGTCTGTGGGCCCCTTGATTGCAGAGCTTCTACTAGTTCTTCCATCTTACTAATTTTTATTGAACATCTTTGTCCCTAGCTATGGAAATTTGGAAGATACAGCTACAGATACAGAAATAGTTAGAAAAATATCTGCCATCTCAGTGACCTGTGGGACATCATCTCCGACTTGAGGTGAGAGCTACAGATAACACAAGAGAAAAATCACACAGTTTCTTCCTTTCCTGTGTAGATCTGCCAAGATCCATGCTGTATCCAGTGGTATTTTAGCTGACAGAGTGAGCACAGCAAGCAGTTGCAAAGATTTTCAAAAAAACATTTGAGGTTGCGGGGTTTTGCGCTGCACTTCAGCTCAAGACTGCCCGTGTGTTTGATTTGCGTCCGAACCTGCAGATGCTTTTCATCTTTCAGCCTGATTCTTCTTCTTCCACAATGAGATCAGTCGTGTCGTGCTGGTGTCATCAAGGTAAGAACAAAGCCAGCCTTCACCGGTGATTCCTCAGAAGCGGTGATACCATTCCAGGGCCTTATTTGCCTTTCTTGGCTCTGTGCTAATTCTCCGCTCATTTCATTTAATTCCTGTGACCATCTGTTAACCTCATCAGCTGGAGACAGAACTCCTTCAGCTGTCCCTTCCCTGCTTCCCATGGCATGGGCTCCAAGCCTATAGCAGCTCTGGTTCTGCCAGCCGAGTGGCGCCGGAGTTTTCCTTCCTTCTCCTTCTCCTCTTCCTTTGAGAGAGTTGTGGAGGTGTCACAATCATGCTCCTGCAGGCTCTGCTACATTTCCCTCTGGACTGGCAATTTCTGCTTCCAATGGCCCTTTTGTGTGGTTTAGAAAGGCAAATGCTGGAACCAGTGCAGAGAGCAGGTAGAGCCACCCTCTAGGTCTTAGCTGGGTCCCAGTCCTGGCTTGGATGAGCGAGCGATCCCTCGCTCCTTGGCAGGGATCACCAGGCGAGTGCGACATGGACCCACTGGGGTGATGAGCAAAAGATGGTGCCAAACCTACCAGGACAGCTATGTCTGTTGCAGATGAACAACAGAGCTGCTGTGTTGGGTGAATAAAATCAGTTGACACTTCTGGTTAAGCAGAGCAACCCGACATAGCTTTGTAATCAGCTTTGATGTGACTAAGGGTCTTGGGTTAGAGATCTCCAAATGCCCCTGTCCACCTACCAATTTTTGCGATATATGAAGAAATAGATGCCTGCCATGGAAAATTTGAGCTGAGTCTGGAGATATTTTGAAGCGCTGGGTCCAGAAATGAATGCTCTTTGTATCTTATAGGTGTCACCTCCTCATTTCCCCTTAGGCAAATGATCCCCTCCACTCAGCCTGTCTGGTCTTTCACCCCAGTTTTTATCCAATTGATGATACAAGACTGGCACAGTCAAAACCATCACTCAGGCAGCCTTGTGAACCCTCCTTTGGACCTGGAAAAAGTGAGCCCTCCAGCCTCTGCTGGTCTGGGAGGAAAACCCTTCTTGCTTCAGTAAAGTCTGTAATCACCTTGTAGCACTAGCTTTAAAAAAAAGTGAAGATCAATTATTTCTCCCCTGTTCCGTTCCGCCCCCCCCTCCTCCCCCTCTCCTCCCCACTGCTTCCTCTAGGATCAGGGGCTTCTCTAGTCCCTCCGGCTAGGAGACGGATTGCTCAGTTGCTTCCCATATGCCATATGGGAAACTGAAACAACTTGCCTTCCCAGATCCTTAAGCAGCCCATGTACTTTCCCCTCCCACCTCTCTCCCTTATTTCAAGCGTGGAGTCAAAGACAGACACAGTCATGACTGAGCCAGTCTATGTGTTTTCTCAGGGAAGAAGTCTGTGTTTACATGTGTGGGCTCAGACTCGGGACATATTGCAGATGGACAGGATAGGAGTGCTGCATATCGTCAGTGGAGGAGTTTTGGGATTTCTTTCAGTGGTGAGTTGACCCTGGCTAGACCCTAGACATCCCCCAAAACTGTTTCAGTGCTCCCCTTCTCAACAGGATGGGGGACAGAGAATAAAATGAAAGGATCATGGGACAAGATAAGGACAGGGAGAGATCATTCACCAATTACTGTCACAGGCAAAACAGACTTAACCTGGGGAAAAAATAATTTAATTTATTACTAATCAGATCAAAGAAGGGTAATGAGAAAATAAAACCAAATTTTAAAACATCTTCCTCCCACTCCTCCTTTCTCCATGAGCCCAATTTCACTCCTGATTTTCTCTACCTCTTGCCCTCCAGCAGCACAGGGCATTGCAGTCAGTTCATCACATGTTGTCTCTGCTGCTCCTTCCTCCTTAGTGTTAGGACCCCTCATGCTGTTCACCTGATCCAGCGTGGGGTCCCTCCCACCCATGGGAGACAATTCTCCACAAACATCTCTAGCGTGAGCCAATCCCACAGGCTGCAGTTCTTTGTTAACTGCTCCAGTGTGGGTCCCTTTCCAACAGAGTGCACTTATCCAGGAACAGGCTGCTCCAGTGTGGTCCCCTGTGGGGTCACCAACCCCACCAGCAAACCTGCTCCAGCGTGGGCTCCTCTCTCCACAAGTCCGCAGATCCCTGCCAAGAGCCTGCTCTGGCATGAGCTTCCCATGGAGTCATAGTCTCCTTCAGGCAGCCACCTGCTCTGGTGTGGGATCCTCCACAGGCTGTGGGTGGATCTCTGCTCCTCCGTGGACCTCCATGGGCTGCAGGGGGACAGCCTGTCTCATCCTGGTCTTCCCCATGCGCTGCAGGGGAATCTCTGCTCTGACTCCAGGAGCACCTCCTTCCCCTCCTTCTGCACTGACCTTGGTGTCTGCAGGCCTGTTTCTCTCACATATTCGCTCTCTCTCTCTTTTTTCTCAATGCAGTTACCCTTTTTCCTCACCACTCTCCTTTACTGTGTTACCCCAGAGGCTCTACCACCATCACTGATGGGCTCAGCCTTGGCCAGGGGTGGGTCCATCTCTGAGCCTTCTGGCATTGGCCCTGTCAGACATGGGAAAAGCTTCTGGCAACTTTCACAGAAGCCAACCTTGTAGCTCCTCCATGACTAAAAGCTTGCCACACAAACTCTGGTGAGCTTTTATGGGTTTAGCAAAACTTGGACAGTCACAGGGGTAAGAAGCGAACTGAGGTGTTTGTATTCAAGAGTCTCAGCCACACAAGATGGCTTGAAGGCCCAGCATGGTGCCATTGAAAACAGATTTGCTCTGGTGGGAGGCATTTTCTATCAGACACAGAAGACGATGCTTTCCTGTTCCCAGGCTGTTCAGGAAGCCTGAGTCCCAGCTGGAAGCATCTATGCACAACAGTATTTCCTCAGCTGAGCCTCACAGAACTGGGATATTGGAGCAGACAAGCTTCACCCTGTCATGTGTACCTGTGCAGGCAGGCTATGGCAGATGGCTCGGCAACCTGCTGTAAGTCACCCATTAGAGAGGGCAGAAGAGCACACGACCCATGTGTGTGCTGTGGGTGACATCTGACTGATGCTAGTTGTCACCAGGGGGCTGTAGAAGCTGCATGTTCTGTAGACCTCTGGTGCATTTTGAATTTATTGTTTCTGTTCTCTGTCACATGCCTTAAACACTTCATCTCAAAAAGTCCAGTTCTGCTTTTCCAATGTCCTATCAGGGTTCAAGATGTTTTATTCTTAGTTTAGTCACTTAATCTACGAAGTGGTGCTATGTCAGAAAGGTATTTGGCCGCATGTCCTGCATTGAAGAATCTTATCCCTAAGTCTGAAATGTTACTGGGGCTTCCTGCATTCAAGATGGAAGATCCTGAAAACAGTGAAAGCTGTAAGATGTAGCTCCGGAAACCAGAGCCCTATGATCGCCTATGTCTGCCAATACTTCTCTGGTAGAGTCATGTCTTAGACTTTCTCAGGTCATACAGCAACTCAGACATCATTTTAGGATGCATTTATTAGGCTGCATAATTTGTAATGAAAATTTTCAAAGCTCCTTACCTGAGGCAACCTTCAGCAGCTTTTCTGTTGTTGCACATCCAAATGACTTGACAAAAAGGTCCTTGCTGGGCAGCACTTCCCAGCATGAACCCAGGTAGCCCTCCATTAGGCTTGTCCATAAGCACACCAGAAATCCCATCTGAAAACTTACAGCTGGTTGATGTTTCCCTATGGGAGGGACAGATTCTGAAGCAGTGCTTATGAACTTTTCCTACGCCAGATCCAGTCTGGAAAGCAGCTGAAGCTATTGTATATGGCTCCAACAAACCTCCTGAGCTTCCAGGATAGCAGCATGGTAAATACAGACCCAGATTTCTGCTGGGAGTTTGCTAATTTTTTTCTCAAGGTAAATTTCACAGAAGATTCAGTAGGGATGTTTGGAAAACCAGCCTTGTAATTCAAATGAGTCAGGAGGTTTTGCTCATAACTAAAGAAAATGAAGAATGCTTCAGGGTCTATGAATCCCATTCCATAGCTGTAGAAATAAGCATTCTTGTAGAACACTGCTAACAGTGTGCCATGTTGTAGTTTCTCATCAGGAGAGGATCCTGTTCCACCTCAGTTTTTTTGTGCTAGAAAGGGTTCAAAAATCAAATCCTAACTTAAGGTCTCCCATATGTGGCAAGATCTCTATAGGTGTTCCCACTATTCCCCAGTGCTGCTTTTACTTTTACTTCCAAGTGTGAAAAGCTGGCAGATCACTGATGAGATCCCAGGTGGCAGATAAAAAGGAAGATTGATGTAATGGAATTGGGATGCAGTGGTGGCACCTGTAGTGTTCCAAATGCTGTACAGCACAGCATCCTAGTACTGTATGCGTTCTCATCACTGAGAACTCCAACCTCCAGCAGGTCTAAGTCCTTCTGCCTCAACTTGGGACACAAAGGCTGAGCCCCAGTCTCTTCTTTGAAGACTTGCTTGTGCTGAAAAAAGGAGCACCACCCTGAGAGAACAAGCAGCACAACCAAACACAGCTCAAACTGAGACCTCTCAGCGTGGAGGGTGCACCTTTTGCTGCTTTTCTTGATCTTCTCAAACAGATTTATTACTGGGAGAGGGGTTGCTGGAGTCCTTTTAAGCACAGCTTTCCAGCCTCAAGGGCCCCCTGGTGGCACCGAACCTGACGTGTCTGTAAATACTTCACTGAGGAATGGTGAGCAGCCTCCATCCGAGTGTCTGTGCACCCAACACGCCGGGCACAGGGCGTGCTGTGTGTGAGCTGTCCCTCAGCGTGGAGGAACCAGGAATGGCTCTGATCACACTGCTGGTGAACCTGGAGAACTGAGCACTCTCTGCGTGGTCAGTCACGGTCATATTTGTCTTGGCTGCATGTCCGCAGGTTGATTTGAACACACACAGGTGTCTCTGTATCCTTCAGGAGACACGGTCATTTGCCTGGAGAGTCCAAAGACAAATATAAGGGACCTCCACTAGAAAGACACATGTACGTTCTGGATCCTTTCTGAGGATCCTTTCTGTCCCTCCCTTATTGGATCCCCTGGGTAGAGCCTTGCAGTGTGTCTGCCCTTAGGAAGAGGGGCCCATTTTTCCTCACTGTCTACAACTCCAGCTGGAACCCATATTGGACACCCCACAGCAGAGCAAGCACCTGAGATCACTGCAGCTTTCTGGAGAACACGTTTTAGGGTTGTCAGCTGCAGAACCGTCTTGGGGAAACAAACTTCTGGGTTTAGCTGGCAGGTCCACAAGTCCCCAGACAATCACAGCAATTGCCCCCACTATCAGTGTTGCACTGCACTGCACTTTAGGCCACTGCTTGTACACTCCGCTTCTCCCAGAGCCATCTACAGTTATCAGCCAGATATCAAGTGTAATTCTACATGACACCAACGGCATTATAAAAGTTTTCTGTCCTTTCCACCCTTATTACAGTTTCTCATCCACTCAGTTGTGCTCCGGCAGGTACACGTAGGAAGCCTGCCATGGAAGTAATTTTAGTTATTGCCTATTCTAATTAAACACTCACATTTTCTTTTCTTCCTCCCTTTAAACCTTTAAACCTCTGTTTTAGAACCCCACAAAGAGCCATATTTCAGAAACTGTGCAGGGGTGCACTGGGTATGTAGCCAGGGGCTGTCATTCCCAGTGGCACCGAGACAGGAAGGCAAACTTGGATCAGCTTCCTCATGAGAGCAGCTGTAAGGTGGAATATCACCCTCAAAGCACCTGGGAAGGTTTCCAGCTCATCTTCTGACCCTTCAACAGCCATGCCGCTTCACTTTGAGGACGTCTCTGTTTTTTTATATCCATCACAAACATTTGTTTTTCACAGACCAGGAAATGCTGTTACTCTTGGCTTGGTTAATTTTTTTTTTCCTTTTGAATAGCTACTCTTGAGCCAGTATGACTGTAGCCTCCTTTTCCATTATTAAGGCTTCTGAACTTTACCTTGGTTCATGAACGGACCATTTTACCAAATTTCTCCCTCTGCACAAGCTGATCTGGTCTTACAGGTCAAACAGGGGGCATACAGAGCCCTTGAGGTTACCAGTCCTTCAAAGGGACTTTTAATTTGACTTAATAAGCAACACACAGAAGAAAGTTATAGTAATTTTAAAAAAAGAAGAAAGAAAAAAAAATAGAAACCCCTCTAACTCCTTCAAGTCTGGAACAAATGAGCCCTCTAAGCACCTATAGCTAGGGAAAAAACAGCCAGTCCCTGCCAAACTCAAGGGAAAGCCCCCACACCCACATGCCACCGCCACCTCAGTTCATCTGAGTCCAGGAACTTTTTCCTTCCTTTTCCCTCTGGGTTATGTGCCTCAGCTCAGCAGACATGCTCCTTCGCTGTTTTCCTCCACTGGAGTTTTCTTGCAGAGCAAGACCAGCTGCTTTTATTTCTGAGTCTTAAAAAGGGCACAGAAGAACTCTTAGGGAAGCCCTCCAGTCAGGGCTGTGAGTAGGGAACAGCCTGGGGAAATATGAGTAGATAGTGTTTTATTCTCATGATGGTGACCATCCGGCTTGGCTCCCTCATTCCTGCAGGGAGTCTCATATCCTAGGGCTGAGCAAGAGGATGACATCGACCATTTTTCACATCAACAGTCTGGAGGTGGTGAAGAGGCTACCACAAGAATTCTTCCTGTGTCAGGACCTTTCTGTGAAAAACAGGTACCTCATTTCCAGCCAGATTTTTGTTTTTGATTTTGAGCTTCTGGTCATCCTTATGTTCCTCTGTTGAAGTAGAGAGCCTGCCTCTATTTCACATCTTCTCCTCATGGGAAGAAAATATCAAATATGGATTGTGATTGTAAGAGCATAAAAATGGTTGTACCAATGGTCTCCCTATGGTTCTTTGCTATGGCAAATAGAAGATCTCTAAGGAAAGACATCAAGAATCAAGGGTATCATGTAGAAGCTTCCTGCAAGGAGGAGTCAAGGACATCCTGAGCTGGCAGTCATACCAGGTCATCATATTCAACAGCCAGTGAGAAATTGATCCTCTGCAAATTACCTAATCTGTATTTGAACTCATTTATATTCCTGGTCTCCACAACATCCTCTAACAATAATTATACTGTTTTTGTGACATGTAGAATAAATTTCCTTTTGCTTGCAGTAAAATTGCTGCCTGAGCTCACTGCTGCTTCCTTCAGATTAGGTAAAAGAGATCAAACACCTCAAGTCCATTCATCAGTAAGATACCAGTCAGGGGTTTGGTTTTTTGGTTTGTTTTTTTTTTGGTGGGGGGGGGGGGGGGGGGGGGGGGGGGGGGGGGGGGGGGGGGGGGGGGGGGGGGGGGGGGGGGGGGGGGGG